>JAGXJF010001971.1:0-387853 GCA_019208055.1 Stipa capillata | reverse complement strand
TGCGTCCATGATTTCACTTGATCTAGCCACCTATAAGTTAAGTGATCAACTCGGGATGAAATGATGGCACCATGGAGAGCACCCCACGGAAACCGCAGTCTGGCTGCAGTTGACCCGCGCCACGGAGAGGCGTGGGAGCCGAGAAGAAGAGGAACGGCACGAGAGTGAGGAACATGAGATGGAGAAGATTAGGAGGACGCAGCAACAGGTTGGTTGCTAGGGAGGCGAGGGGAAGATAGGCCAGGGGATGAAATGGAAGCTCGAGAGAGAGGTGGCAGCGTGGGGAGGATGAGATCCAGGCACCATAGATGGTTGTGGCGATGGGGCAGGGAGCAGACGGCAAGCATTGGCAGTAGTGAGCAGCCTTTTTGTGGCAATTTGGTTTTTCTACAATTTCCTTAAGCCAACCAATGCAAGATGTGCATCAAGAATTGCACATAAATGGAACATTGGGTTTCCCATGGAACATACTTTCGGTGATTTTGATGGTGTTGATTTTATTCGATAAAACTTGTTGAAATGCAAACACAGGTGCATAGAATCTATTACTATATATTAAATACGAGTTGGTGGTCGTGGTGATGGTGGTGTCACACCCTCCCCTCTCAAACATAATTCAAATTTAAATTATCTCAACAAACTCTCAACAAACTTTCTCAAAAGTCTCATCCTCCCAACAAACTTTCTCAAAAGTCTCATCCTCCCAACAAACTTTCTCAAAAATCTTATCCTCCCAACAAACTTCCCCAAAAATCTCAACTTCCTCAAAAATCTCATTTCCTCATCACGTGCTCGAATAAACTTCCCCAAGAGTCGCTCCAACTCACCGACGGCTCTACATGGAAGGACAAGGACCAGAGCTGTTGTAGCAATGGCGAGGCGACACTGTTGGCAAGGACCCCTGCCTCACCATGGACTCCTTTGTGTCACCACTTTTGTTGGAGACGACAGGAATCTTGCAGAACTCACCTAAGTTGTAGAACACGAGCATGTGATGGTGGAGCGATGTGGAGTGGAGCAGATGATGGCAGAGTAAAGTGACTATGCAGCGATGACCGTGCAGGAGCCAGAGTCAAGGGGCATGTAGAAAGGGAGAAAGGGAGGAGAAAGACGATATTTTGTCTTCTTGTGGTTGGGTTTGAGGAGAGGCGTGGCGGAGAGAAAGAAAAATAGAAGAGGGGTGCACAGTGATAGTTGAAGAGGAAGAAATGTGGGAGAAAGAAGTTGTTGCTCATCGTGACATGGTTGGAGCTATGTTTTGATCAATGTTTTTGTACGTCCATTTCTTGTTCTAAAGCAAACACACAAACAATTTACTGGATTTGGAAAAGAGACGAATATGAATTGACAATAGTGTCATATGAAATGAGAATTATACAGGCTTATATGTGAACTGACAATTTTACATTGATCTCTTACAGTAAATGTGATTCATGGTTTACTGTACATAATTAAAAACATGATACAACCTTCTAGCGAATCTATTGATGTACTTCAATGTGTGGGGTATGAAGATTCTAACCATTCGTTATCAGTAACCTTAATCTATCTTTTAAACGAGGTGAGAGATGATGTAAGTAATATTCTTTTCTAATAGATAAGTAAATGAATTTACTAGGCAAAAGGAGAACGTAAGGAGCTAGGGCTACTAGCAGATAAATTGACTAACAATAACATAAAGTGGGTGGATGCAAAGTTGACTAAGTACGCATGACATCTTTGAACATATACCCTCTATTCCAGTTGATGTTTTATTGGGGTATAAGATATATATGGACCCATTAATTCGACACCCTCTGAAAGTTGGCAAATGTGAATACTCTTCTTCCCGTTAGATCATGCATCTATTTTTATTAAGGAAATCCATGCATGTGCTTGTTGAAACAGGCTTAGCATAGTAGTCGGAGGTGGAGCTGATGAGGATGGCGCAACCGGTCGCTACAGCGGACGTCAATAAATGTCACCTAAGTGCCAAACATGGGGACATGGATATCTCCATTGAAATATGTCACCTCCCTCTTGAACTATTTATCCTTATTAACCTTTCGGCGAAGGCAATGGCGATGGTGACCACGCAAGAAAGTTGCAAGTTGGGGAAGATGCGAAGCGGAAAAGGGGAAGGGGGAATGGTCGTCGCAGAAGGGGCACTGGGAGAAGATGTCAGTGTTTTTCACGGCAAGGTTGATGTTGTGCTCTATGCCGATGCTGATGTGAAGGGAGGTGTGATGTTGCCATTGGCACGTGTTCCCCTCTTCATTATCCTTATCAATTTGAATGCAATGCGCTAGGAGGCATCTCTGGTGATGAAACTGTGATTGGGGTTAGCCGGTGTTTGAGAAGACGACAGCGCGATGGTGAAGTGGAGCACTAACACAACGGCGGTAAAGCTGAGGGTCGAGCAAAGAGGCACGAAGGGAGGAGGAAGATGATGTATTGTCTTCTTACAAACTAGGGATGGAGAAGGAGACACTTGATACGAAGAGAAGCAAAGCGGATGGGCACAATGGTTGTCAGAGAGGGGATGCGAGAGGAAGACGATAATGTTTGTTGAATGCAATCAGAAACAACCATTTGATCAATGTCTATATACATATTTTTATCAATTCTATAGCAACATATGGGTACCCTACTAGTTATAACTAGCTAGACAGGAGGCGCGGCTTGCCGCATGAGCCATTTGTTTTGTCCGGTGACCCGTTAGGCTGGATGCTGCTGGACGGTACGTCTGACAGGCGTAGCATTGCAAAGAGAACATAAAAACATAGCTCTGTCCATACCCATAGGCAAGTCCCTAACTGAGAACTTGCTTTCATACATTTAATTGTACAGTTCATACATGAATTGGTCAGACAGAAGGCAGCTTTTTTTCTTTCTGTTACTGATGGCGGACAATTAAGGTATATGCTCTGACTAAAAATGTAGTGTACAACAGTCACATCGCACTATATAGGAAAAATAGCTTAGCAAAAGTAAGCACATCACACATTTGAGGTACGGTGATTATAAAAAATACATGTAATACGATGCACAAGTGAGAACCTGATATGAAGTACAAAGTAATAGAATGATACACAAGCGAGAACATGATATAAAGTACGAAGTAATAGAATGATAGGAGGCGCGGCTTGCCGCCCGGACCCGTTGCTCTGAGTGGCTTCAGGCACCTATCAGATACTACCTTTGATTGCAATACACTGTGCATATAAATTTGAAACTATACATATGCAAAAATCTGGTACTAAGAAGTGGCCTAGTTATCTCCTGCTGGCTGAGGATAGCGCTTCATTTGATTGTAGCTCGGATCCGTCACTATGAAAAGACAAAGAAAAGCTGTTAGCACGGATGGTCTAGGGTTGCTCACCAGTCAATGTAGAATTGGAAAATCGGAAAACAAAGGCACACGAGAGTACACAATAAACATCCTGCAATAATGAATGAACAACCTTAAAGAAACCACCAAACACCAAAAAAGAAAAAGGGCAGGAACCAACATTATATATAAATACATATATACATGTGACAAGTAACAGAAAGAAGAGAGAAATCTACCTGATGAAGATTGAAAGCACAGTGAGGACGGTCCGTAGGTCCGGAAGAGCAACCACGGCCACAGCAGGCAACCAACCAAACGGAGAGATGGCAAGGGCAATCGTGCCTTACAGAACCTGCGCACGAAAAGAAAAGCACCATGAAGCATCGAAACTAGAGGAAAAACGGTAGACCTGAAGAACGCCTGGCACTGGCACCACCGACCCGATTGGGAATAAGACTGCTAAATGAAGACAGGGTAGCCCCTCGGCATGCGCTGCTCGGTTTTTCACGGAAATTGTATAAATAAGATATTTTTTCATTTCTTTAGCTTACTTGATCGGGCAAATTAATACAAAATTGCCATGATAAAGGTGTGGCCTGAGCATCTTTCATTCCAAGTCAGTTGCCATTTAGAGAAGTACAATGTGAATACACGAGGGATGTATTTGATCAGTTAACATAGGTAACACAGTCGAATTCTAAAGTTGTCTCTTTGTACTACATATCATATGGAAACACAGACGTATTAATTCATGCTATGGGGAACTTTGATCAATTATGTTATTGATGATCTAATCTACCTATAGATCGTGTATAAAATAAAGAACTATAATCTTTTATATGAGGAATGCATATAGCTTCTTTATTAAAGGCAGCAGCAATGCATTACTCACCACCACCACTTCTCTAATCTCTCCGGTGCTTCTCTCTACTTCTCTTATTGGTTCCACACATACCGACCAATAAGTAGTATACCAATTACTAAATACTTTGCATTTATCTGCCAATTAATTTGCACATCACTTAAATATAACAACTTAGCAATAGCCCGGTTTCAAATTATCACTTACATTGACATGGCATAAATATTCTGGAGTTACAAATCTCAGTATAGATGGTAAGTTTCACCTTTAGAACGGCACCACCACCAGAAAGCTTTGCCAATTCTCCTAAATTTCATGGGACCTAATTTGAGTATAATGTTCTGATGTTCAACTGGAATTTAGTGAGATTCTAGCAAGTATTTTGGTGCAGCACAGATTTGTGTTTTAGGTAGCAACCAACAGGAGAAGATACAATAGTGTTGACTGTTAGACAGGGGCAATGAAGCAACATTTGGTTCAGTGGCAGTGATATAGGTGGCGTGTCACTCTAGGGGACAAATTCCTCAAAAAGGGGCATGCACTCCATGAATTTGAATAGAATTCGCAAACCAGTATGAAATCTACGGTTTGGGTCTACATTTGCATACCGGAGGAACTTGAAACATACTGCAGTCATATCAGTACAAAATACATGGTGTACCACTTTAAACTTAACGTTATAAATATAGAACATGACTGATTACAGGTGATCTTTTATAGACCTTTTAAGTCAATAATAGGATGCAATTTCACACTACTTTAGTGTAATAGTAGCCATGCTCCAGCTGCACACTACTTTAGTCGATTCATACATAAATTTCAGATATTCACAATCTAATAAGTGAAACTAATGAAGAAAACAGTCTGAGTGGAACTAATGAATAATAATGAAATTTCATGAGCTAAAATATTTCCTAAAGAATATTGATGAAATTACATACATGTGAGGCCCTTTCTGCTGCACAATCCTTTAGAGCATGACTTCCACCTTAATAACCCCTTTGATTACATCATAAACCGTGCACAGCTGTGAAGAAACAAAAGGCAGAGCTTAAGTAGCACAGCAGCAACAAAACCACCTCTAACTAATAGCATTTACATCATATTTATACATGAAAGCCCATAAGATCACCCTCTTATAGACAATAACACAACAAACTGAAAGTGTTGCCACAAAACTACTTCATCTAGTCCGGGTAAAAGAACTACTTGATCTAGTGCATATGTCTAACAGAAAGATGAAAGATGTAGAAAAATCAACTCTGTATCTTGACAGGAATCCGTGCAATCCTATCTTTGAACCACTAGAGGAGGCATAGTCAATGTTTACGAAATCGCTGATCGGTAGCTGAACAGTCGGCCGGGGATCAGGGATTACTCGTCTAGTCAGAGGATTAACTGAACTAATTGTCATCCATTTATCGGTCAGTCAACACTTGTTACATGATAAGAAATAGTTCACAAGTCATGTAGCTCGTAACGTCCCTATGGCCAAAAGTCCATCTAAACCATACCATCCACTCCTTCCATGACCTAATTCCATGGCAGTTCCTCCCTTTGCCCTGAACACAGCCGCCACCCTCCTCATCTTCTCCCTCTCTCACGACAATAGTGAGCAAGTACACAGCTCCACCCTTCTTCCTCATAGTCCCTCTCTTCTTCCTCACCATAGCACCAAAGTAGGCGCATCACCGGATGGTAAGCAGACACTGAGTTCTAGAAAAGCATTAGCACTCTTTTTATGGACATGTGGGTCACCTCAATCTAATAGTAATGGCACTGATAGATTTGAACATAGTGCATCTAATATTAGTTTCAAGTTTGGTGAGGTTTTGAAGTGCGTGGACCGCATGGCTCGTGATTACATCAAACCAAAAGATCCTGTTTTCACTGAAGTTCATCACAGAATTCATAAACCAATGTTTTTTTCCTCATTTCAATAATACTATTGGAGCAATAGATGGAACACATATTCCTGTGACAGTGCCAGCACATCTGAAAGTGAGTCACACGAATAGGCAGGGTTATACTAGTCAGAACATAATGGCAATATGTGATTTTGATATGAGGTTCACTTTCGTGGTTACTGGATGGCTCGGATCTGTTCATGACACGCGTGTATGGTCAGATGTTTTGGTTGAATATGCTAATTATCCACACCCTCCTGGAGATAACAATCTTCTATGTGAATTTTATTTGTTCAATTATCACTAATTGCTTCAAATTTGTGCTCATTTTTCTTTAACTGTAGGAAAGCACTATTTTGTTGATTTGGGATATCCAAACCGAATTGGTTATCTAGCATCATACAAGGGACAACGATAACATGTACCTGAATTTCAACTGGCAGCTCCGGTTGGAATGAGGGAGATCTTCAACCATCGCCACTCATTGCTAAAAAAATGTCATCGAAAGATCATTTGGTGTTCTCAAGATGAAATGGCATATTCTAGAAGGCATACCAAGCTACCCAATTGAGAAGCAAAAAGATGATAATCTCTGCATGTATGTGTTTACATAATTTCATTCGTGATAGTGCTCTATGAGATGAGTATTTCGAGAGGGTTGAGCGAGAGGAGTATGTTCTACAATACGGGCCACCTCCTAATAGGGTGGCAAATGCTGCGCCCACAGATGATGGGACTATGGGGCAAATATACGATGCCATTGCTACGAGCTTGGTACCATGAGAGAGAATATCTACATGATGCATTATTATTCGTACTTTGTATCTTTTTTGTTGGATAAAAAAATAGTGCGCTTCTATGTGTAATTTACTTCTTTTATGGCAGTTGAACAATTTTTATTCATGTTTTTCTATTTTCATATCTCATTTATGTGCTAAACTGTGTAAAAAACATATGACAATAGTGTTAATATCATTCAAACAGCAAACACACAAGACAAAGGGTATTACAGACTTTCCACAATCCACCTCTGCCTATAAGCTCAAATCTCAGAGGCCGTCTAGAAGGAGATGGTGGAGCTTATCAGGCTTCCCCACACCACAACTTCTCCACACTATTAAGTTTAAGCCGGCTTATGCACAAACCAAAATTGTCTAGAAGGGAGCCTTAATCGGCTACTCGGCTGATTTCTTGAACACTTGTCATAGTTAATTGACTAACTAAAGTACTAAACACAAACAACAAAATTCATAATCCTCACAGAATCCAATTAAGTCAGGAAGCAGCGTATGTGAGATAAATGGGAAATTCTGGCATTTTCTTCCCCCATACATAAACTTTTTTTATCAAGCATGACAAAGGAATGTAGTCAATACCATTATGCTGCATAGAACATTATAAAACCCAGTTATAACTTATGAATCACATAAAAACTGGCCGGGGCAGCTTAGTTTTTTTGTTGTTCGAAAAAATAGAACCATAATTAAGCATGTGCAAACCAAAACAGAAACAGACATTTTTTGAACATCACTCACTTCCTAACCTTCTAAATGGTCTTGCAGGATGTGTAATGAAAGTACTACGCAACTATGCATATTACAAATCCATCTATTGAGAGCATGATTTCATAAATGAACAAGGCAAACATCTTATAAACGGTCAAACCTGCAATGACTTCCCCTTGCAGGTACCTGAAAAATCTATTGTAGTCAATTTATCTGAAAAATAGTTATGCAAGGAAGATACCTCTTCTTTTGAGTGCAAGTGTGATATCTGATTTCCAGTCAACTGCATTGCATCTCTGCCATGGTCATTGGTCAACATAGAGACAAGCCTGCATAGTACATAAAGCTATTTTGAAAAATACCAAGTAGATTGGCAGCAAGCAACTAAGCACCTAATGCATTAATCCATTACAGGTAAAAAAGGACTGAATAGTAATACCTAACTAGAAAGGATTACAATAGTCAAGGCGAAAGAAACTGCACAATGGTATAGTTAGCTCGCAATCTATATACTCCCTCCATCTAGAAATATAAGGCGTATTTTGATTGGTTAAGATAAAGTTTTGATAAAAATTACTCTATTAATGTGTGACTTATATGACATAAAATTGATATGATTAGATTCATATTTAAAAGTACTTTCTCATGATTATAATGTTGTATCACATAGACGGCATATTAATAGAGTAGTTTTTGATCAAATTCTTGTCTTAACCAATCAGAATATGCCTTACATTTCTGAACGGAGGGAGTACTATTTAAGACATCGATAGCCTGCTATATACAACTAAGAAGAAAAATGATGTTTGATAAATTCCAATATACCTTAAGCATTTGAGATGTCCAGTAACTTCCAACAGTTGTAGCCTCCAATACGTAAATATAAAATAAAATTCAAGAATTAGATAATAATTGATAACATCAGGAGCGGCAAACATATATGAAGTGAAAGGAGAAAAATTGTAACCACATAACTGAAATCATTGCATGCATTGCTTAATACATGTGAATTCTCATTGAGCTCACAAGCAATCATGTCTGAGCAATGTTATCAAAATGAGTAGAATGATTATCATTCAATCACCTCGTAAACTGCAAGTAAAAATTTGGAGATTTAGCCTGTTCAACAGTAGTTTCAGTTTCTTTACTAAACACAAAACATATCAACTGAGATTTCTTCCATCTCTTTGTTCCTTTTCTTTAATTATCAATATATCAACATACATGCACATCATATGTGCATTCGTGCTAAGGTTATGAATAAAAATGACACACAACAGGAGCGAATATGACACCAAATTATAGTTGGCAAAATAGCACCTACCGACTCTATCATAAGCAAGTCCCCAGCTCCATAAATTGATCTGCGGAAATCCCTGCTTAGTTATTAATGACTGAGGATACCTGCAAAGTAGGAAAGTGAAAACATGGGAATCTCGCAGCTAGTAAAAAATATTCCAAGGGAAATCCTTCTTGTTGCTGCGTTAAGTGTATGTACATAGTAGGTTTGGAAAATACTTATAAACATGGACAAAACATTGTTTTTGACATCCTATTTATCAGGTAGGGCACAACAGTCTATGGTTCATTAAAGGGCATGTCCCTCTGGAGCATATAGTGCAAGCAAAACTGGAAGCAATAGGCCCTGTATGGTCTCGTCTTTTAATGCATCTAATACAATAAAAATCTCAATAATAAAGTCTTTTATCTCAATTAAGTTGGGGTAGGCTAGAGAACAAATCCAATAAAAACTGCACGAGCCAAGAGGTGAAGAAAATATAGTGCAAACCAAACTGGAAGCAACAAGCTCTTTATGGTCTAATCTTTTAATGCATCCAATAGACTATATCAAATCTGCAGCTGTCTGAAAGGGGTAGACTAGTTTCATGATTGAACAGAATGCTCTGGCAAACTCTGTGCCTGGTAATGAACTGACCAAATATACGGACACAAACCAAAATCCTTGTATATGCCTTGTATATGAACGCTGCAAGAAACACTACAGGTAAAAAAAAGCTATGTTGTCCATCCTTCTCGTGTAGCACAGATCAGAAATGCAACATGAAAGCGTCAGAAGCCCCAAATCAAACATTTCTTGTTGATAAGGCTGCAGTAGTGAGGAAAACTGACCTGGTACTTAGTAATCTAAACCAAAAGTGGTTTCCGATAATACAGATCAAGCACAATGGCACCACTTGATAGAAACAGAAATGAACCTAGATAAATATGCCTACACCAATAGAGCATACCTTCCACAAAGTATGGTCAAATTCATTTGATTTTGCAATAAACATTAAGACAGACACTAAAAAGACCATAAGCATCAGAAGTGAGAGTAGCGACATATGTTACCTTGCGAAGCGTTGTAACCTTCATCATCATGTTAATTCCACTTACTGTTCCACAACACTTCAGTTAAGAAGATACTAAACTATTAATCTGATTAAAATAGAAAATAAATGCTCTCATCAAGTTTTTCCTTTCTGCTCCATGTTGGTCACATCTGGTGGTATAGCAGTTCCACCTTTTTCTATCTCTGATTTTGTAGGCTGTGGTTTCTGTTAACGAAAATCAGGGAGAAAATCCCTTTAATGAAAACAGAAAATAGACACGAAGACCAGAATATTATGTGGAATGGTTAAAAGTGGAAATGGACAGAAATATAAGCGAGAAGTAACTATATACCATCATCTATTTTTCGCCAAGGTGATATTTCCAATAACAGCCTACTACCGTCCTGATTGCCTAATAAATTTATAGAATCTACATCGATTCACTGGAAGGCACACCTGCACACGATGCGCTCAGGCGCACAAGAAAGAAGACGATGACACCCTGCCCGCGACACAGATCAGTTTACCAGCAACCTACAAAAGCTAGGAAACACCAAAAGAGATGAAGCATATGCCCACTAAATGAGGTGAAGAGAAAACGGGAGGATACAGGAAGCCTACCATGAGTAAATACAGGGGTGTCAACAAAAGCTTGACATGCGGTCTGTAGGATTATTTTTTTTTGCACGTGTGCCTATCTAATCTTTCTGAAGTTATTTGAATATGCAAAATATAGTAACAATAGAAAAGTATTGAAAGCATGGAGATTAGTGCTAGAAATGTTTACGTGAAAAGTCGAGAATGCCCATAGCCCATGGCGCAATTCACCACTAGTCACCTCACTCTTCTCCTGCTTGGCCACCAATGGACAGTCCCGCCACACTGATTGCGACGTGGGGCCGTAGTGTGTGGGGTCCTAGCGCCATCCTCAGGGGCAAGAAATGCAGCGTACAGAAAAAAGAAAGGGCCACTCACTAGTGCAAACGAACGGCTAGGATGGACAAGCAGAACGAATCTGACGGCCACAATTGCAAACGCCCTGGATGGGCTCACATTTTGGCCCCAATCAAATTGTTAGATTAGATGAGATGAGCTTACTTAATACTGCAAAAGCCTAAGCTTATCTTGACCTCTTGCGTGTCCCTGGAGAATAGATCATCAGATATACTAATGACTGAGCTATGTTCCATCAAGAGATTAAGCTCTCAACTCTTGCTCTCATAAAAACAATGACATATCATGCTGCATATACAGGGATTCCGTATAAAGTCGCATGTCAGATAGCATGAGAAGCAAACTCGATGTTGACCATCAGTTCCCTTTTACTGATAGTAATTTGTGCAATCTTCAAACCAAATTGAACATAAGTACCCTAGATAAATGATTTCATTCCAACAACTACGTCAGTTCCAACACACATGATATTAAGATCGATCACATTAAAGACAACTGGACTCTGTAGGAAATCAGGTCTCAAGCACAGTACATCCCAGATATGCCTCTTAAGTTTGGCCCTGTGAACCTGGACTGCTAACAGAGGGGCAGTTGTGAGCCATGTGGCTACTCAAAAGTGCAGATCAAAGTCACCAGACAGCAACATCAGATAGTGTTTGCTAATAGACAGTTTTCAGGTGCTAGACCTCAAAACTTCTCAATCGCGACAAAGCCTAATACAGGGTCAGACAAAATAAAATGCTGCTTATCTGAGACACCATTAACTCCAACTTCAGTCATAAGCTCAGATATGGCTTTCTTGCTTGCAACAACTGTTTGCAACCTAACATCTGGGTTGCAATGTAAACGCAAACTCATCTTATGGTCTCCATTTGTAATCCCGGGCCATATTGCAGGAGATTGAAGTAAACTACAGTAGAACAGAGCTACATTACAGACTGGAAATCAATCATGCAACTGTAAAATTTAAGGCAACAACACATTACTAAAAGAGCTTTTTACGGTACACGATACTCCCTAAACAAGGATGGGAGTTGTTTAGGGAGTACCAAGCAAATCTAACCATCCATTTACAGGGGTTATTTTACACTTTTCACGAAAGGTAATTTTGACTTTCCTGGAGTACCCTCATGGACCACACGCCATTCAGGTACCTGGCGCTGGAGTACACCATGTGGGGGAAGGTCTCCGAGAGCTGCGACATCCACAGCTCTGGCATGCTATTCGTAGAGCTCGTAGCACGCGCCGCCCGCTGGAGAAGCTGCTGGGCGGGAGTCAAGCGCGAGATCGTGCAGTGGGTGGCGCTGCTCGTAGAGCGACGCAGGTGGGAGCGCCTCGCAGACCCAAGGCTTGTCGGCCGGTTCGACACTGTGCAGCTCCGGACCATGGTCAACATGGCAATGTTGTGCTCACAAAGCAATGAGAGCCTACCCACCATGGCTGAGATCGTCGAGATGCTCAGGTTCAGTGGCGATCGGTGGAACAGGGAGGTCGTGCTAGTGGTGACCACTGCCGGAAGCAAGGACATCACCATGACTACCAATCATACCGATAGCATTGAGGTTCTGGACAGGGGGAGCTAGAAGCTGACCAAGCTGAGATGATCATACGATCCATCATGATCATCAATGTATCACTAGATCACATGATCGAGCTTATTATGGCATTGAATTAAGATGAAATTCATGATTAGTGTCGTTAGGTTGCATTTTAATTAATTAGCGTATGTATGAAATTGGTGGTGGGTGGTGTTTGGTGATGGATAGAGATCACCAAGAGTTATTAATAACTTTTCGTCTCGGCGTACAAAGTTTTGTTAACTAAGCACTTCTTGATGCCCGTCCAACCACAGCCAGAGCCAGAGGAGTCACAAGGTGAGACATCACTGCTAAATCATAGCTTCTCCCTGGCCAATCATACACATTCAGCGCTAAGCTGCTAGAGCAAAACCCTCGTGGGAGATGGTGATTGAGGCATTCCGCCATGCACCGCCACGCGCCTAGCCACCCAACTCGTATGCGACCGTGGGTTCTGCCTCTGCTGACATGAGCCACAGGGTGAGCTCGTCCTGACTGCTTCCGAGCCCCTCGCTACTGGTGGCCGTGCGGTGGAATTGGGGATTAGGGTTAGGGTTTGAATGGGGGTGAGATCGAATGGGAAATGTTTCAGCGCTGCACGGTGGAATTGGCAATTAGGGTTAGGGTTTGAATGAGGTGCAAATACATATTACTAAAATACCTGTGTGAGAAATAGGTATGTTGCTCTTATGATTCCGGTTTTATCCCTAACATTAAGGTACTCCCTAATTTTTTTAAGCCTAATATTGGAGTACTAGATAAATTTTTCATTGGATTATGATGAATGGATGATCCATATTTATTTTCGGGTACCGTAAAAGAGCTCTACTGAAATTACACGAACAAACTTGGTAATTGATTTGTATAGAGTTACACGAAGGATACAACCAAAGAGTCTAACATATTACAGTGCGTACTAAAGCAGTCTCCATTCCTTTCAATTTTCTAGCAAAGTTTAAATAATGAATGGATAATCAATCTACAACTAAGTGTTGATACAGTTGGCCTAAATAAAAGGTGGTATTTACAACCTTAACAATATACATGTTGAAAATATACAATGCATACTTAAGAGTTCTCTAGAAAGATTTGAAAGACTAGATGTTTTTCATGGAAGAGGCTAGAGATAACTCATCATGGCAAAGTGAGAAGCTTTTAGAGATATTCAAAAATTTGCAAGACATTAGATATTTGCCATAAAGATTCTAGAATAATGTAATTACCATGCTTCATGACAAATGCGAGAAATATCTAGATATAGATATTTACCATGGAAGATGCTAGAGAAATTTCTCCATGGATAAGTAGGAATTATTTAGACTTTGATATTTTGTGAGAGAATTCTAGAGAAAAGATATTTTAGTTGAAGGGTTTGGATGGTTGCTACATGGCACCAATCCAATGGTCTTGTATATGCATAAATAGGGGCGCCACCCCTCCCATGAAACTAACTAAGTGAAGCTATCACGAGCCATCATGAGTAGTATAGTCTTTGGTAGGTTTTAGGTAGATTGGTAGCTATCATGAGAATGCTAGTGAGTGTGGTATAGTCTTTGGTAGAGTGGTAGCTAGGATAACCACTAAAGAGTGTTGCTATGTAAGCCGCATACTTCTAATACTTAGTGCTTGTTGAGTTATGATTTGATATGTATGGCTCAGCCGCCCTAAATCATAGCAGTGCCCAACAAAGTAGGTAGATTGGTATCAAGAAAAAAAATAGAAGGGAACTTAGTATGCAAATTGTTGACCAATTTGACACACCATGTCTGAGTCAAGAAGCCCTTGATGTCACCAAGTGAAACGAAGTACGAAAATTGGCCTCCAAAGCTGCCATGTAATAGTCCAATAACATTCCCTCCACTCTCCAACAAAGGAGCGCTTGAACTACACTTCTTAGAAGCTATGTTAACTTGAAGCAAGTTCATACTATACCCAACAGGGTTTATGTCAACTATGTCAAGCATTTCTCTTAAGCAATGAGAGATACTCCCTCTGACTGCTGTATGGTGTTGTAGTGGAGGCCACGAAACCATCGCACACTTGTCATATTGCTCCGGGGGATTTGGGCTAAGAGATGGAGAGCGACATGACAAATTCTATTCAGATTCCTGATTCTTGTGTGGTCTACTTGAAGGAGAAGCGGATCTTTCGCACAATCCATAGCAATGATTCTTGCTGGTGCATAAATCCTTTCAATATATATCCTTTGGCCACGTCGGTGGAAACTCATTTCATAGTATCGTACAAAACATATGTGTTAAAAAGTGAGTTAGCATCCTCGGCTGAAATAGGATAAGAGCCTTTGAACACATGCTCCAGGATATGCCTGCAAGTCAAAATCTTGAGATAACTTCGATATTGTGCAACTACAAAACCAGTGCAATGTTTTCCTACCTGGTCGAGTTGCTCTTTTTGTTTCTCAAGAGGAACAGTTCTAACCACACGCATCCCCCTTTTAATTTTTTTGGATCTATCTTCCTTAAATGCAATTTTGATGAAGAAAATGGAGTCTTTGGATCGTCCCAATATCCATTTCTCCAAATGTCCATAGCTAAAGAGAGAAAGAAAAGAAGTGTAAGTGGATTGTTAGATCATGCATGAAGTCTACACAAAGAGACCTGAAAGCATCAGTAAGTACCAGGAGGCCACCGATATCTAACAGAAGGTAAATAAGAGACCAAGTCAACATAAGTAAAGCCGAAGTGTATCATTAGGGACTTGCAAGTCCAAATATTGGGTAGCTAGCAAACAAATATCACATATGTCATCCCTCAGCCAATATCGGAAAAAGAAAGGAATGCCCTCAACCAAAAATGCTTAAGTAAAACCTCCAAATGTAACAGCCATCATTAAGGGATTAGCTTTCATGTGAGAATCTAGCCAATCCTAGCCCTCGATATTAAGCAATCTAGAAAATAGCCATCAAAATATTTAGGCCTCACCAATATTAAACCAGCATGCCACTTGACATCCAACTAATCGACCTAGGAAACTAGAGAACCAAGTAGAACAAATAAGTGATAAGCACACTGGTAGGAGCACAAGCAGCTGCTGTCCAACATGCAGTAAAAACAGCACAGATGCAGCTTCAATTGGTAAGCCTCATCTCAAACAGATAAACATTGCCACATAGAAGTTTAGCCATTAGGAGCAAATGTAAAGAACCAGCAATTCACTATAAAATAATGCCATCCAACTAGCTCACTCACCTAGGGTACACATGACTCACCAATTAGGTGTCAAACTAGGGCAAATAGGAAATCCCAGCAAAGCAGAGCATTAAGGGCTATCCATCAGACAGGTGATATAAGTACGAGCAAAAGGAATGAATGATCTAAGTTGAACATGATAAGGATAAATTATCACAAGCATGCATTGTATATATGCATAACGGATATAGGCACCCAAAAAATATGGCATTATGTAACATCCTCGATTTTCGAGGGCTTGAAAGAAAATTTTTAAAGGAAAGAGGATGTGCAACCAAGTAATATGCTTATAAGTATTTTTATTGGATTTTATTTCAAATTAATTCAACTATATGAATTAATTTGAGAGCAATAAGTGTATTTTTAAATTTTAAATTGAATATCATTTAAAAAATTTCTCCAAAAATATTTTATTTGGATTCCCCATGTTTAAATTGATTTATTGAAATTTTTCTGGAATTTTCGGAGGTGGTTTGGTATTTTTAAAAGCCTCCTTTGAATTTCTGAATTTATTTTATTCTGAAAATTATTTTTTCTTCTTTTTCTGAAACCTGGGCCAATGACCCATTTCGCCCCCTCCTGGGCCGGCCCATCCGGCCACCTCTCCCTCCCTCTTGGGCTGTCTCCCTATTGGGCTGTCTTTTTTTCTTTCTTTTTCTTTTGTTCCTTGGGCTGCCTCTCCATTGCTTTCTTGGGCCAAGCCCTTTGCTCCCTTGGGCCGGCCAAGCCAAGCACGTGAGCTGCCTAGGCAGCCGAGCGCCGAAGCACCCGAGCGGCCGCGCATTACGCGCGTGATTAAGCGCCGCCGGTTATTCCGTTTCTCCGATTTGAATTCCTACTCCTTGATTTCTTCCTTCCTTCTTAATTCTTTCCTGTAATCAGTGATTGCTGCCCTTTCACCTCCCCTTCCTCCCCTATAAAGAGACCTTCTCCCCTAGGGTTTTTCCCTTTGTCTCCTCTCCAAAAATTCTTCCTCCACCATCTCTTCTTCTCCAACTCCGGTGGAGCTCCGGCGAGGAATTCCGGCCACCACGACATCCCCCACACCGAGGAGCCACTGCTAGGAGCTTCCCCACGCCGGCGGGCACCTCGTACCGCAGGAAATCGGGAGCTTCTTCCTCTACACCAACCGTACCGCGTCATCTCCTCCAACTCCAGCGAACTTCTTCTCTCCTTGTTTTCTCCACCCATGGTGAGTACCTCTCCAATCCTTTCCGGAGGTAAACTCTACACAAACCCTAGATCAAAACCCATCAACCAATTTTGGTTCATTATTCATCCCCTTGATACAATCATAGGTTGATTTCTTCCCTAACTCTACTGCTACAGTACTCTCGCTACAGTATTTCACATGAACAGTACACGTGTACTGTGGATCTTTGGCCTACCCTCTCTCTCTCTCTCTCTCATTTTTGGCTCCAGCCAATCTTTGTCCAATCTTTGATCTTAGGAGTAAAATGGAACCCTTAGAACCCCACGAATCCAATGGTGCAATCGGATTTTTAATCTGACCGCCGGATTTTGAAATATATTTAAATTTGTGTGAAATTTGACCTAATTTCGTGATAACTTTGTACTAGATGATTATTTTGAAGTGAATCTTTTTCTGTAGATTTCTAGTATGATAGGGAGCACTTCTAGAAATTTTCATAATTTTTGACCTAGTGTAGAATTTTCTAGAATTAAAATAATCTTTATATTAATTATTAAAAATGGAAATGCTCTCCGTTATTTTATTCAATTTTTTTAGGATTAGAGAACCCTAGAACTCATTTATCATGTAAACCAAAATATTTTTCCTACATTTGTTTGAGCTATAGAAATCAAGATGTGTTCTAGATTATTTAAAAACTGTTAGTTAAATTCTGTTTTAGCAATAGTTTCTTTATAAATCTGTTGTAGCTATTAAAAATCCATGTCCAGAACCCAATAAATCATGTTATATTCTAGGGATGATGTCAAGTCATGAGAACCCATTTGGCATGATTAAATAATGATTTACCATGCTTTTAGTGTAATTTTCATGCTTACAAAAATAATTATAATTACTTAACTTATATTTTCAGAACACTTGCAAACATGAAATGTCTCTGGAATTGGTATTATGACATGATATTCCAATTGTATGATTTATTGATGATAAATAGTATTTTCTACTTAATTGTTACATTAGAAATGCTAGTAATTGCCTTAATTAATTAATGTTCAGATTAAAAATTATTACTAAATCATTTTTGGTACTGTTCCAGTACTGTTAATATGTTCCAAGATGATCCATGCCCAGTTAGCTCATGCTAATGTTAGGGAATAGCCTTATGGTTAAAATCTAGTCTTTAAAATATTAGAAAAGCATGTGTAAATCTAGTTATATGTTGTTAATCTATTTTTCTTTACTGTTGTTAACCATTATAAATATTTAGGGTTCACCTAAATATTTATTTGTGGTTACTTGTGAATTACTTTATCCTTTTATCATAATTACTAGCATGTTAAGGTGTATGTGTGTTTGTATAAAATACCCGGTGAGGGTTATAAGCTATATATGTATATGGTTATGGCCAATCCTAGAAGACCATTCGATCTCCTTCGTGA
This sequence comes from Stipa capillata, assembly GCA_019208055.1. Classification (NCBI taxonomy): domain Eukaryota; kingdom Viridiplantae; phylum Streptophyta; class Magnoliopsida; order Poales; family Poaceae; genus Stipa; species Stipa capillata. The sequence goes on along the minus strand of JAGXJF010001971.1, from coordinate 369,601 downwards.
TGACGCTATTGTGCCATCGTTCCTTTCCACCTCATCTTACCTTCGTCGTGCTTCTTCTCGTGTTGCTTCCGAGTTATTCTTATTGGAGTTGGTTATTTATTTGCTTTGCTCATTGCGTTGCGATAATAGGGAGTGAAGAGACCGACCCGGTGACCAAAGCAGCTGAAGAAGGAGAGTACTACCATGAAGGCATGCCACTTTTTCTTGATCATGTTGATCTTATATTTTCAAAGTCATTATATTTTATTGTTTATAAACATGCATGCTGTTTTAATCCAGTAGCTAGCATGTCGATTGACACACCTTTACCTTTTCGCTTGTCGCCATGTTTTACTTGATACCCTGAGTAGTATAATAGGTTTTATTCTGAATAGAGTAGAGAATGCTTAGCCATGCTTAATTATATATCTTTAGGTTGTTTTGATTTGCCTCTACGGGGAATGATATCGGATCGATGATCCTTGTTGAAATTTGTTGAGCTCGCTGAGCTAGGGCCGGAGGCCCGATGTTTTCCGTCTCTCTCTATTCCTCCTATTCTACTCTGGGTGAAACTTACCATCTAATATGGTGCGGGCGACAGCTGGATCATGTGATGAAGGAGTATATGGTTGTCCTACCCGCAGAAGGCCGGTTGAAAGGAACCATTGGTCGTCCGTACCGCTTAAGGCCGAAGTCTTGAAGTTGGAGAAGTGTGTCAACAGTGCAACCATATGCTATATGGGCAATGGCTTGGTCAAGTAGGTTAGTCAGCCTTTGGTGCCGATGTTTGCCGTACCGCAGAAGGGGTGGACGTAGCGACGAGGACCCTTGGCACAGATGGGGGGACCGGAGTTCGGGGACATACTCTCGGCTCCAAGCCAGACCCAGTGGGCATGTCACACCTTAGGGGGATCTAGCTAAAAGACCTCGTCACAATCTCCCTGTTGTAATGCTGGCGACGGCCAGTGGCAACAAGGCGGGGTTGTGTCATGTGGGTAAAGTGTACAAACTCTGCAGAGTAATAAACTAATCGATTAGCCGTGTCCACGGTTATGGACAGCACATGACTCATTCTTGATGAAAAGGACCTGTCCCTCTCCCCCTTGCTACTTCCCTCTACCCCTTTGCTGATGAAACCTATGGCCGAGCTAAGGCAAGAGTTCCTTGCTCGAAGGTGTTGGTCGAGGACCACACGCTGGAAAATACCCCTGATAATAAAACTATTTTACATCAAAACAATGCCTTTAAATCTACCCTAATATTTCAACTAAAAGTTTACTTTACGCAATTAAGCCATAAAGCCTTCCTTTGAAGCCTTGCATATAGTATGGTAGGACCATCTACCGCCAGGTGGCTTGCTGAGTACGTGAAGTACTCATCGTACGTGCATGTTTTTGTGATGGTGTGCAGAGGAGTATGTTGAAGAAGGAGCCGATGAAGACTTCTTCTATGATGAGCCCGAAGAATAGGTCGCGTGGCTGCCGTCAATTACCTGTGGCACGGATGGAGTCGTTTCGCTTTTATTTTCCACTGTTTGCCTCTGATGTAATAAATGTCATTAGACATGGAACTTTGTAAACCATGTGGCATATTGTTCTCAATTAAGTTTTTAAACTTTGAATGCATGCAATGTTATTCATTTCGCTTGTGTATCGTCAGCGTGATCCTGGACTGACGAGGATATACACAGGGGGGTCTAGTAGTTGAAACTAGACTCTCACACATTAGGAGCCTAATTCTGCTAGAACTAATGTAACTAGCAATGATAGATACTGAAAACTAATTGCAATCATAGGACTAGAACCACATCACAAACCAAGGGTCTAGGATTCGGTCCAATATATCCGAAATTCATCAAAATTTGGTTATTTTGGCAGCTCCCCAAATAATTCTATAATGGCCAAGTAATTTCGAAATAGTTTGAATGTTTCATGTTAAAAACGGACCCAAAAACAAAGTAAAGGCTAAAAACAGTGTTTAGCCTACTCGTAAGGACCTTCCCTCTTGTGAGGGAGGCGTTGGGATTGAATCCCTCATAAGCATTTGTTTGATGGGCATATTGTGCAACTAACTTGTTGGACCCATGCAAATTTAAGGTTTGAACAGAGCACACATCCCGCAGCTCGCTTTAGCATCCTACCACCAAGCCAGTTGAAATTTCTTGCAAATTAGTGGGTTAACATTTCTTTATTCCTAGTTTTTAAGTTTAAAATTCAAATTTTATGTGAACGTTTCTAATGAATTTAGGTTCAAAATCACTAAAATTCCCCAAGTTCAGTGATTTCGAAGGGGTCTGAGAAAAGTACCAAAACGAATCCCAAAACCTTCATCACAACAGAAAATAAGCATCGCATGACCACCATTGCAGACCAGAGAGAGACATGGTATGGTGCAGCAAACTCGGACTGCAGCAGCAACAGTTGGGTAATGAATGCAGAGGCAAGAGAAGGGCCGCATGACACTACCGTCGTGCTGCCGATCCAAACTCACGGCCAAGGTCGGCAACCCTGGATGAGCCAAGGTCGCCAAGCCTAAACCGTACGTTGGGCGAAGCTGTCGTCGTCATGTTGTCACCAGACTGGGCGAAGTAGCCCTGGGATCACTGTGTCATCATAGCACCACCACTGAATCCCTCTCTCACCACGGACCCGAGCTGCATGAGCTAGGGTTAGCACGAGCAAGGGCGAGGAGGCGAACTGACGGTGGAATCCATTGAGGAAGGACGCGGTGGGAACGGCGAAGCGGTCGGTTGTCACTACACCACCACCGTATCCCTCTCATGCCACGGACTCAAGCCACATGGGCTAGGGTTAGCATGACCAAGGGCGAGGAGGTGAAGCGGCGAAGGTATACATCGAGGCAGGACGAGGTGAGCACAGTGGAGCGGCTGGTTGTCACCAACACCACCAACTGAATCCCTCTCGCTCAACGCACTCGAGCCGCACGGGCTAAGGTAGCCGTGGTGGCACGAGCAATGGTGAGGATCCCGGAGGTGAAGCAGGGGTTGGGATTCATTGATATAGGGCGAGGGGAAGCGCGGACAAGAAGCTGGTAGTGGCAGCAAGGATTTGGAGTGTCAAGGTGGGATCAAGCCCTGTCAGGCTCAGCTTTGACCGAGCTGCACCACCTCATGCCCGATTGCCCTCCCATACGGAAGCTTCCGCAATCCTTATCCCTTTTCTTATACCCCTTTTTTTATTTAAGTTTGATTCTTATTCAATGAATTTTGACTGTATCGATTCTTCATTATTGCTACTAATTGACTGCCAGATTGTGTAAATCTCTCTTTTTGGACTTAATGTATGTAGGATCACTAGAAAAGGGACATATATAGACATATTTGGAAATTACTCTTCGAGAGGAGGGCTCACGAAAAACGAGAGCCTGAATGGAGATTCCAACACTACTGCAAGTTGACCCTTTCCTGAACGTCATTACTGACGGGCATAAGATAGACCGTCAGTGGTAAACAAACCACTGACGGGCGGATTAATACGACCGTCAGTGGAGACATGAGCTTGAGTGATTTTACGTGGAAAAATAACACTGACGGGCTCAAAACTACGCCTGTCAGTGGTGCGGTTTTATACCACTGACGGGCCCGAAAATCAGCCCGTCAGAGGTTCTTTTGGCCCATAAAAGCCCGTCCAGATCCCTAGCAGCCCGCCTCCTCTCTCTTCCTATAAATTGGATTCTAACCTAGCAGCCCGCCTCCTCTCTCTTCTGATCTTCTCTCCCTCTCTCCCCCCAACCCGCCGCCCCCTCTCTCCCCCAGCCTGCCGCTCCCTCCCTCCCTCCCCTCCGGCCTCCCCTCCGGCCTCCCCTCCCTCTCTCCCCCAACCCGCCGCCCCCTCTCTCCCCCAGCCCGCCGCTCCCTCCCTCTCCTCCGGCTCCCCTCCCTCTCTCCCCCAACCCGCCGCCCCCTCTCTCCCCCAGCCCGCCGCTCCCTCCCTCCCCTCCCGGCCTCCCCTCCCTCTCTCCCCTCCGGCCTCCCCTCCCCTCCGGCCTCCCCCTCCCCTCACCCGCTCCCTCTCTCCCCTCTCCCCCTCCCCTCCCCCGCTCCCTCTCTCCCGGATCCAACGGCGCGTCGGCGCTTCGGGGCGGCGCGGGGCCAGCGGCGCGAGGCAGCGGCGCAGGGGCCGGCGGCAACGGGCCAGCGGCGCAGGGAGCAGCGGCACGGGGGGGGCGGCACGGGGGGGGCGGCGCGGGGAGCAGCGGCGCGGGGGAGCGGCCGGGGCAGCGGCGCGGGGGGGCGGCACGGGGGGGGCGGCGCGGGGCCAGCGGCGGATCTGGCGGCGCCGGGGCAGCGGCGCGGGGGGGCGGCCCGGGGCAGCGGCACGGGGCGGCGGCGCGGAGCGGCGGCACGGAGCAGCAGCGCAGGGCAGCGGCGCCCGGGGCAGCGGCGGATCCAGCGGGCTACCCGGGCCCGGCCCAACTTTTTTTTTGCTCCCCAGCAGTATCTCCACTGACGGGCATGGAGCCCGTCAGTGGTATTTTTAGCTCCACTGACATTTAATTAGTGACGGGCCCGAATGCCCGTCAGTAGACTCGTTTTTTGCCCGTCAGTGCTAGGTGATTCTGCAGTAGTGCAATATGAGTGCCGACTAGTGGTACGGGTGTGACGGTCGTACCATAGTCCAACGGGACCGTCATGTCAAACTGTAACATTCTGATTTTCAGAGCTTTTCAAAATCTTTTATTTAAAAATCAGAGCCAGAAAATTTCGTTATTTATTCTCTAATTAATTAAAGCTAATTGGAATTTCACAAATTGGACCGGAGTTAATTTGAGTTAATGCAACTTGAGTTTGAGTTGTTTTCAAACTTGGAATATGTCTCCAGAGTTTTTCTCAGAATTTTCGGAGTTCGTTTGATATTCAATCTCGCTCTACTGTTCTTTGTTTTTATTTTGGTTTTCTCCTTTTCTTTCCTCCTTTCCTTTATGGCCGCCATCCCGGCTCATCCCCACCCGGCATCCCGTCGTCTCATTCCTCCCTTGAGCAGCCACCCCGGCGAGTGCTGCGTAGCGCAGCATGCGTTGCCACCCCTTTTCCAATAGGGTTTGACCTAAATCTCTTTTCCTTAATCTTCCTATAAATACCCCACACCCCTCCCACCTTTTCCCAACTCCCCCACACTCTTTTCCCACGAAACATGTCTCTAGAGTTTTTCTCAGAATTTTCAGAGTTCGTTTGATATTCAATCTCGCTCTACTGTTCTTTGTTTTTATTTTGGTTTTCTCCTTTTCTTTCCTCCTTTCCTTTATGGCCGCTATCCCGGCTCATCCCCACCAGGCATCCCGTCATCTCATTCCTCCCTTGAGCAGCCACCCCGGCGAGTGCTGCGTAGCGCAGCATGCGTCGCCACTTTTTTTCCAATAGGGTTTGACCTAAATCTCTTTTCCCTAATCTTCCTATAAATACCCCACACCCCTCCCACCTTTTCCCTACTCCCCCACACTCTTTTCCCACGAAACCCTAGCCCCCAAACCCCCCAAACAGCCACAACCCCCCTCTTTGCCTCCGTGCAGTTTCTGAACACACATATCGCCTCAGTGTTTTCCCAATTCCCGTCGCCTCGAACATCTTTTGGAATATCCCTTCGGTGAGCTTGTTCTTAACCTTTCCCTCTACCTCTCTACAAAATTTGGTGAAGATCCAACAGTGCAATCATCAGGAAATCTCCAAATACTAACGTGCTATTTGCACCCAGATTTTCTGCGTGTGCATCTAGATTGGAATGACGCCCTCATTAGCGCAGACCTCCTTTTCAAGATCCATTTAGTGGGATCCAGGATAATGTTGTCAAGATGATTTTCATAAAATTTGAAGACAATCCAATGGTCCAATCTCCAGGAAATCAAGTTTCTTTGTGCTGATGTTCATGTCCAGATTTGACTGTGTGAACGGTACAGCGGCATTATCACCACTTTCTCCATTGATCTGGTGAGTCTTTGAAGAATCCCTTTGGTCAAATGTGCCTTAGGTATCTATAAATACCTCTGTAAATTTTCACCTTGATCCATGTAGCCGTTTGGTAGGAATTGATCCATCTCCGACGTGCTGTCCGCGGATGTCCAGATTTAATCTGCAGAACATCTAACTTGTCTGATCTTTTCCCGTTCACATCGGTAAGAATTCTCTAAAACCCTTTGATAGGATTATACCTCTGTGTACCTAGTTTCTAACCCAATTGGCGGATTGCGATTTCGTTGAGCGAGCATCGTGCAGCAACCAAAACCGTCTGGTCTGTCCAGAACCAATCTATAACCCATTCCGACCGTTTCGTGTAGCGAATGTCGCCACCACCCATATAGTTAATCTTGTATCATCTTGTGGCACATTATGCCATTATTTTCCATGATTAATCTCTATTCAAATCACCCGCATCACCTTATGATCATCTATAATGTGTTTCATCCCGGCTCATCCCCACCCGGCATCCCGCCGTCTCATTCCTCCCTTGAGCAGCCACCCCAGCGAGTGCTGCGTAGCGCAGCATGCATCGCCACATTTTTTCCAATAGGGTTTGACCTAAATCTCTTTCCCCCAACCTTCCTATAAATACCCCACACCCCTCCCACCTTTTCCCCACTCCCCCACACTCTTTTCCCACGAAACCCTAGCCCCCAAACCCCCCAAACAGCCGCCACCCCCCTCTTTACCTCTGTGCAGTTTCTAAATAGCACATATCGCCTCAGTGTGTTTCCAATTCTCATCGCCTCAAACATCTTTTGGCAAATCCCTTCAGTGAGATTGTTCTTAACCTTTCCCTCTACCTATCTATAAAATTTGGTGAAGATCCAAAGGTGCAATCATCAGGAAATCTCCAAATACTAACGTGCTGTTTGCACCCAGATTTTCTGCGTGTGCATCTAGATTGGAATGACGCCCTAGTTAGCTCGGACCTCCTTTTTAAGATCGATTCAGTGGGATCCTAGATAATGTTGTCAAGATCATCTCCACAAAATTTGAAGATAATCCAATAGTCCAATCTCCGGGAAATCAAGTTTCTTCGTGCTGTTGCTCGTGTGTAGATTTGACTACACGAACGGTACAGTGGCATTATCACATATTCCCCCGTTGATCCATTGAGTCTTTGAAGAATCCCTTTGGTAAAGTTGTGCCTTAGGTATCTATGAGCACCTCTGTAAATTTTCACCTTGATCCATGTAACCGTTTGGCGGGAATTGATCCGTCTCCGACGTGCTGTCCGCGGATGTCCAGATTCAATCTGCAGAACATCTAACTTGTCTGATCTTTTCCCGTTGACTCGTGACTCGTTAAGAATTCCTCAAAACCATTTGGTAAGATTGTACCTCTGTGTGTCTACTTTCTAACCCAATTGGTGGATTGCAATTTCGTTGTGCGAGCATCGTGCATCGTCCAAAATCCTCCGGTCTGTCCAGAACCGATCTATGTCCAGTTTCAACCGTTTTCGTGTTGCGAACGTCGCCCCCACCCATATAGTTAATCTCCTATCATCTTGTGGTGCATCATGGCATTATTTTACACCATTAATCCTTGTTTGAAATCACTCGCATCACCCTATGTTCATCTATAATGTTCTTCATTATTGCTTGATCACCAAATTAAATTGAATGTTATGTTAGACTATAGTTTCATATATTTATATGCTTAGTTCTTATATAGTCATTGCTTCTATTTATGTAATGTTCATGCTTAGAATTCATCATGCGATCAATCATGTTTAGTTCAATACTAGGTTTATTCATCCATATAGCTACATGTTGCATGTTTGTATAGTTGAATATAACATACCCATATACAATATAATTCGGTTTTAATAGTTAGTAGACATGAGGTAGTTCAACATGTTAGTTCAATCTTGTTTATATTGCGGATAAATTTATTCATATTTAATAAAATTCATATTGCATGATCTTATGTATGTTCACATATATTGTGTTATACAATATATAACCGAACTTAATATTGTATATAACCTATAACAGTAGAAGCATAATCTTACTAAGCGAATATTAATATGACATATCATATGGTAGTTGATCTTTGTATAATGTGCTCATCACCACCTACTCAAATATAATAGATAGTAATAGGTTATTGTATATGGCATAAGGTTGCTTACTAGCATGTTAGTGTCTTTAATCACACGTGGTGATGATTGTTTAGTAAACATGTTATGATTCCCATGTCACCATGTGTAGATAATATGATAAGATATATATGTGTAGATTTAAATGGAAGTATGACATGATGTTATGCAAAATATAAAGTTATTATATATATAGATGCTTCCTGTTTTAACTAATGGTGTTGTAAAATATTTAGCCATAATGGTAACATTTGTTTATAGTATGATTAAAATTACACGCATAGTTTATATTCACATATTACGCTTCATATAGTTTGCATATATGGTCATGTATATATGTTACATGTATATATTGCCCGTGTTTAAATAATAGTTTGATAGGACTTGGTTAGCACATTAAGTAAACTCTATTTGTATTTTAATTATTAGTTAAACACAGTTAGGATTGCACATGCTTAGCCTATGTCTATCTTTAATATTGATTGTTGCATGATGTATATTCTATGGTGGAATGTGCATATGTTCGTGCACATCTTAGACACACCTATAGTTTAATTCATGTTTATTTAAAGATTGTTACATAATAGTTTGTCACGTTATTAACCTCTATGTATAATATGGTTAAGATCACACACATGTCTCATATTTGTTCGATGCATTTCATGTGGTTTACATATGCAGCTATGTGTATATATTTATGCATATATACATAGGCTAATCCATGTTTTAGATAATAATCCGTCATGCAATGGTTGACATATTATTTTATTCATGTGTATAATTTAATTGTTTGTTTAAACACGATTAAGTTGCACATGTTCAATATGACTTTATGTTGCATAATCATGTAGTTGCATATATATATATAATTAGACTTAATATTGTTGACAATCTACATGTTGGAATAATAATCCCTTACTTAGTTATTATTATTTAATCATATCGTATGTTAGTTGATGGACATATAATACGTATGTACTAGTATGCATAGCTTGATATCTTATGTTACACTTCTATGAGGTGGTGTATAGTCACATATATATGGTTAACCTTTAGGTATCGGTTATAATATATGCATATATGTTGCTAATAATCATTCTTTACTAAAATATTGTCATTGTTATGTGTAGTATGTGTAGGTTGATTGCTGCATTGTATACACATAATAGCATTAGTAGAGTTAATGTTATGTCATAGATTGCATGTATGTTTGGTGCATGTCATATCGATGCTAATTGTTATTTGGCCATATAGTTTAATCACCGTTTACATTATCAATGATTGTTATTAGATTATAACTGCACGATCATATGTTATCTTATGCTACGCCATGACTAGTCTCTATTTCATGCCGTCTATCTAATTTGTTACATGATGTCTAATTATGTATTGCATGATAGTCCATATAGATTGTCATATTGCATGTTATCATTTCTTACCGACTAGCATGTCAGGACCTTGCTTGTTTACTAGTACGATGGGTCATATTTGTTTTACTCGTATGTTAGGTTTCCATGTTTAATCATATGGTTGTGCTATTGTTGTCATCGACCATATATTGTTCCCAGTCGCATATCTATCCCTATCTCGCATGTGGATTAATTTTAGTCCTTTTACATGCAAATTCTATCCTCCATAAATCTATCCTTTTTCTAGAATGATCTGATCCGGAAGACCATCTTTCGAGTACATGTACTCTATCTGGTTGAGATATATAATCTCACACCTTCCTAGTTGTCTTTCGACAATCCTATCCCTTCACCTTTGTCCTTTGACACCTATCCAACCCTGCTAGCCCTATTCTTCTGGTATTTCCATTTGATATTTAATTTAGATTTATATTTATTTGCCTTGCACTTTATTGTTGTTGCGACGAATAGGAAGTAGCGAAGTTGGGTAAGGTCAAGTTCCTGCAGAAGAAGACCAACTCGTCAACGAAGGCATGCCCCTTTTCTTGATTATGTTGATCCTATATTTTCAAAGTCATTATATTTTAGAGAAAAGCAAATGTACATGTACATGTGGGTACATGAGTTAAGAATTTAGTTCAATTCTCATATTTGTGCATCTCAAAAAATTCTCCAAAAATTCATAGATGTTCATCATATTATATTGTACAAACCCACAAAATATCATGCAAAAATATAATCAAGAGTGCCCTACACAAAAAAGACAAAAATTCAACTTATTTTTAAAACAACGCAGCAACACTTTTTTGTCTTTTTTGTGTAGGGCACTCTTGATTATATTTTTGCATGAAATTTTGTGGGTTTGTACATTATAACATGATGAACATCTATGAATTTTTGGAGAATTTTTTGAGATGCATAAATATGAGAATTGACCTAAATCCTTAACTCATGTACCCACATGTACATGTACAAAATCCACTCTCTATATTTTATTGTTTATAAACATACATGTTGTTTTAATCCAGTAGCTAGCGTGTCGATTGACACACCTTTACCTTTCCGCTTGTCGCCATGTTTACTTGATACCCTGAGTAGATTAATAGGTTTATTCTGAATAGAGTAGAGAATTGCTTAGCCATGCTTAAAATATATCCTTAGGTTTTTTTAAATTGCCTCTACGGAGGAATGAATTTCGGATCGATGATCCTTGTTGGAACCTGTTGAGCTCGCTGAGCTAGGGCCGGATGCCCGATGTTTTCCTCTCTCTCTGTTCTTCCTATTCTACTCTGGGTGAAACTTACCATCTAATATGGTGCGGGCGGCAGCTGAATCAGTGTTGAAGGAGCATACGGTTGTCTACCCGCAGAAGGCCGGTTTTAAAGGAACCATTTGTCGTCCGTACTGCATAAGGCCGAAGTCATGTAATTGGAGAATTGTGTCAACAGTACAACCACATGCTATATGGGCACTGGCTTGGTCAAGTAGGTTAGTCAGTCTTTGGTGTCGATGTTGCCGTATCGCAGAAGGGGTGGACGTAGCTACAAGGACCCTCGGCACAGATGGGGGATCGGAGGGTGGGGACGTACTCTCAATTCCGAGCCAGACTCGGTGGGCATGTCACATCAGAGGGGGATCTAGCTAAAAGACCTCGTCACAATCTCCCTGCTGATACACCGATAGGTGTGTACTATGCTGGCGACGGCCAGTGGCAACAAGACGAGATTGTGTCATGTGGGTAAAGTGTACACACTCTACAGAGTTAAAACTAATCGATTAGCCGTGTCCACGGTTATGGACAGCACATGACTCATTCTTGATGAAAAGGACATGTCCCTCTCCTCTTGCTATTTCCATCTACCCCTTTGCTGATGAATCATATGGTCGAGCTAAGCGGGAGTCCTTGCTCGAGTGTGTTGGTCGTGGACCACACCTGTTAAAAACACCCCTGATATTAAAACTGATTTACATCAAAATGTTGCATTCGAATCTATTATAAGTAATTCAATTAAGAGATTGCTTTACGCAAATAAACCATAAAGCCTTCCTTTGGAGCCTTGTATGTAGTATGATAGGACCATCTACCGCCAGGTGGCTTGCTGAGTACGTGAAGTACTCATCGAGCATGTTTTTTGTTGGACGTGTTCAGATATCTATGAGGACGATGAAGACTGTGAGGTATCTTCTACGTCAATGCTGAGGTTTAGGTCACGTGGTCTCCGTCGACTGCCTGTGGTTGAGATGGAGACATCTACGCTTTATTTTCCGCTGTGTTTCTAAATGGTAAGGGAGATAAGTCATAGTTACTTTATTTAGTCATATCGCTGCTATAACTCAATTGTTTATGTTTCTAAAATGTTTCGTGATGTGTGCAGTGATATCAATTCGCCTGTGTTCATCAGCTTAATCCTGGACTGATGAGGAGATACACAGGGAGGGTCTGGAAGTTAAGTCCGGATCCTCACAAAGGCCTTCACAGTATCGAAAGATAAGTTAACATATGCACCTTTACTTCAGCTCCCTGATTTTAATAAAATGTTTGAGTTTGAATGCGACACTATTGGAATTGGTTTAGGTGATATGTTGTTACAAGAGGGTAAACATGTTGCATATTTTAGTGAAAAATTGAGTGGGACTTGTCTGAATTATTCTATTTATGATAAAGAATTATATGCTCTTGTTCGGAATTTGGAGACTTGGCAACGTTATTTATGGCCCAAAGAATTGTTGTACATTCTGATCATGAATCTTTGAAGTATATTATAAATCAAGCAAAACAAAATCATAAACATGCTAAGTGGATTGAATTTATTGAATCTTTTCCCTACATCATTAAGCACAAGAAGGGTAAAAAAAGTTAATGTTGTTTGTCTCGTCATTATACTTTGCTTTCACAACTTGACTTTAAAATATTTGGTTTGGAGACCATTAAAGAGCAATATGTTGAATTTAAAGATGTAATGCAAAACTGTAAAGAAGGAAGAACATGGAACAAGTTCATGTTAAATGATGGATTTGTGTTTTGTGCTAACAAGCTATGCATCCAGATAGCTCCAGTCGTCTTTTGTTGTTACATGAAGCGCACAGAGGGGGTTGATGGGACACTTCAGTGTCAAGAAGATGGAGGATCTACTTGCTACATATTTCTTTTGGCCAAAGATGCAATGGGAGGTCGAGAGATTTGTTGCTCGTTGTAGTACATATCAAAAAGCTAAGTCACGACTTAACTCTCATGGTTTATATATGCCTCTTCCTGTTCCTAGTGTACCTTAGGAGGATATTTCTATGGACTTTGTTTTAGGATTGCCTAGAACAGGGATGGGGAGGGATAGTATTTTGTGGTCGTGGATCGGTTTTCAAAGATGGCACACTTTATACCTCGTAGTAAGATGATGATGCTATGCGTGTTGCTGATTTATTCCTTCGTGAAATTGTTCGCTTGCATGGTGTGCCTAATACTATTGTTTCAGATCGTGATACTAAATTTTTTAGCCACTTTTGGAGGTGTTTGTGTGCTAAATTGGGAACTAAGTTGTTATTTAGTATTATGTCACCCCTAAAACTGATGGTCAAATCTACTATGCTTAGAGCTGTTTTGAAACAGAATTTGTGTATGTGGAAAGAATGTTTGTCTTATTTTGAGTTTTCTTATAATCATTCGTTACATTCCATCACTAAAATGTGCCCTTTTAAAGTAGTGTATGATTTTATTTTGTGTACACAACTTGATTAGTTACCTCTTCCTTTTTCGGAAAAGGTTAATTTTGCTGCGACACAACGTGTTGAATTGAGCTTGAAAATGCATCAGACAACTAAAGCAAACATAGAGCGCATGAATGCTAACTATAAAATTGCAGGTGATTAGGGAAGGAAACATGTTACATTTGAACCTAGTGATCTTGTTTGGTTGCATTTACAAAAAGATAGGTTTTCTGATTTGCACAAATCTAAGTTAATGCCTCAAGCTGATAGTCCTTTCAAAGTGTTAGAAAAAATTAATGATAATGCATCCTTGTAGATTTTAGGGGTAGTCCCACATTTAGCATTGCAAATTTGAAGCCATATCTAGGCGAGGAAAATGAGTTTACATCGAGGATGACTTCAATTCAAGAAGGGGAGGATGATGAGGACATCCCGACTATATTTTTGTGCTCTATATATGCACAGCCATATGATCTCCCTGCCATTCATCCTCTTCCTGCCTATTCCTTCTCTACCACTTCAAAGTCAATCCTCCAAACTCACAACATGCAATCTTTTTTCGATTCGTCATCATCGTCGTCGGACAATGACGACAGACTAGTTTTTACTACAGCATACCTACTACAGAAACATCACGAGCTTACGAGTGCTCCACGCCATGGCGGTTCCATGCCTGGACACCGGGTGGTTCATCGCAATAGAGAAGCTGGGCATTTCAGACTGTACCACGACTACATTTCAGATTCCCCTACCTATGGCCCAACATTCTTTCGACGCAGGTTTGCAATTAGTCAGTGAATATCTGCCGCCCTACTAGTTCATCCTCCTTTATACGGCTCTCCGTTCTTTCCACGCAAGTTTAGAATGGCTTGTTCTCTATTTTTTCACATATTGCAAGCTGTAGAAGCCCATGATGACTACTTTGTGCAAAAAAGAAACAGCGCTGGAGTTCTCAGCTTATCTTCTTTGCAAAAGGTAACCGTAGCATTTCGAATGCTAGCCTACGGAGTAGCAGCTGATGACACTGATAATTATGTTCAGATTGGAGAGAGCACTGCTATAGAAAGCTTGAAAAGGTTTGTGAAAGCAATTATTGAAGTCTTCGGAGAAGAGTACTTGAGATCTCCTAATGAGAATGATACTGCTAGATTACTAGCAATTGGAGAGGAAAGAGGTTTTCTTGGAATGCTTGGGAGTATAGATTGCATACATTGGAAATGGAAAAATTGCCCTGCAGCATGGCAAGGCATGTATACCAGCCATGTTCATGAGCCGACAATCATTCTAGAAGCCATTGCTTCACAAGATCTCTGGATTTGGCATGCCTTTTTGGTTTACCAGGATCTCATAATGATATTAATGTTCTTCATCGTTCTCCTTTGTTTGCAAAATTAGCTGAAGGCCAAGCTTCAGAAGTGAACTATACCATCAGCGGTAACGAGTACACAATGGGGTATTATCTTGCAGATGACATATATCCTCCATGGGCGATATTTGTGAAAACAATACTAGCTCCACAAGGGAACAATAAGAAACTTTTCGCCCAAGCTCAAGAATCTGTTAGGAAGGATGTCGAACGAGCCTTTGGAGTTCTTCAAGCTCGTTTCGCCATTATTCGTGAACCAGCTCGTCTCTGGGATCAAGACACACTTCGTGAGATCATGACGGCTTGTGTCATCATGCATAACATGATAATAGAAAACGAGCGAGATGATGGCCCCTAGGACTACAATTATGATGGAGTGGGAGAAAATGTAACGGTATCTCATGACTATACGCCTAAATTTTCTGATTTTATTCAGACTCATCATTGTATTAGAAATAGGCTTGCTCACTCTCAGCTTCAAGCGGATCTAGTCGAACATTTTTGGGAATGTCATTCAGCGATGTAACTCGGCAATGTTTTAATAAGTAATGGATCGCATGTTGTTTTTTTCGTTTGGAGTACATATAAGTTCTAAAGGTTGCTTGTATTATTACAACATAAATAAAAAAGGTTCACACAGTACATAAAAACATAATAAGTCACTACTCCCCACAAGCCAATGAGCTCAACCCGACCTATTGCACCGACGAGTAATGATCTCCCTCAGTTAATGCATATAGTACTCTCGCTGTAGCTCGTATGACTAATGTCCAAACTCATGATCCTCTCTTCTTCCATCATTCTCTTAAGTTCTTCCTCTCTTTCGTGAACTTCTACCTTCCTAACCTCCAGTGCATACTGTCTTTCATATCGTTCTCGTTTCTCAACCTCTTTCTCCTCATCTGCCTCTCTCTTCTTTGACCAGATAGTATCCAAAACTTCCGTGTAGATGCTATCTCCTCCTATGCTACCACTAGAACTTTTACCTTTGCGTAAACACACTTTCTCGGCCTTCCTACCAGCTGGCCTTGCCAATGGCTCAATATCTAGACTAGGAGCCTCCCCTTCATCTCCAAAATGAATTGAATTCATACTAGCTGGGCTAGACGAACCAGGACTAGATTTGGAGGTCACCTTCTATTTCTTCTGTGATAATCTTCCAGTCACTTTGGATGCATGTTCAAAAGGTTCCAGCAATGCAAGAATGAGAAAGCCTTGCCCTCTTCTTCCTTGTACACAGTACATGCTTGAATAATCTACAAAAATAACAGTAAAAATGTGTGAAAACATAATACAAACAAATTAGGGACCTTACCTTATCCTTCTCCATCAATCCACTTTGCCTTCTGCGCTCAATCCGATCATGGCATCCACAGAACTTATTGACGTGTTCTTGGATAGCTGACCAACGATGCATAAGGGAAGCTTGACTACGATCAGACTTGAAGTCCTTGTGCTCGTGGAAGAAATCACGAATTCTCTTCCAATAAGTGCTACGAGTCTGCTCATTACCTTGTGCTGCATCGTACTGATATTAAGCCATGCAGACACCAGTAGACTGTCTTCCTTCTAAAATTCTTCGATCTCTTATTCACAGGCGGCCTATTGGATGGTTTAACTTGTTCAGTTGGGGTTTGTTGCTCCCCAACGGGGCTAAAAGTTTGAGATTCATTCCAAGCGGCGACATCATTTGTCTCCCCCATCAAGTTAACATAAAATCCCTCCAACCCATCCATTGCAATTTTTCTGAGAACATACAAATTGTATAGAAGTTAATTAACAAGTCGAACATCCATATAAAAGTTAATTAACAAGTCGAACATCCATATAGATATTCTTACATACAGTGCATACAAATTATACGACACCCGTATTAGATAGAGTGCATACAAATTCTAAACAGTACATCACCAATAATTTAATAGTACTACAACAGTTTCACCTCCAGAAGATACTTAAACCAACTTCAGAATCATCACTATCGAAATCAAGCCCCTCATCTTCAGCACATGTCCACGGTTATGGACAGCACATGACTCATTCTTGATGAAAATGACCTGTCCCTCTCCCCCCTGCTGTTTTCCTCTACCCCCTTGCTGATAGAACCTATGGACGAGCTAAGGCAGGAGTTCCTTGCTCGAATGTGTTGGTCGTGGACCACACCTGATGAAAAATATCCCTGATATTAAAAATTGGTTTTCATCAAAATGGTGTCTTTGAATCTACCATAATATTTCAACTAAAACTGCTTTTCTGTAAATGAATCATACAGCCTTCAGTTGAAGCCTTGCATGTAGTTTAATAGGACCATCTGCTAGGTGGCTTGCTGAGTACGTAAAGTACTCATCATGCATGTTGTTTGTTGGGCATATTCAGATATCTTCGAAGATGGTGGTGAAGCTATGAGGTTTTCTACGACCATGGGAGGACTAAGTTACGTGGACTCCGTCGACTGCCTGTGGCTGAGATGGAGACATCTACGCTTTATCTTTTCCGCTGTGCTTCTGAATGGTAAGGGACGTAAGTCCTAGATGTTTATATGGCCATTCGGCTGTTATTAATCAAATGTTTTCTAATAAGCTTCGTGATGTGTGTAGTGATACATATTTCGCCTGTGTTCGTCAGCTTGATCCTGGACTGACGAGGATATACACAGGGGGGTCTGGTAGTTAAAACCAGGTTCCCACGGTGCACCTCAGAAATATGAATGCTCAGCAACCTTGAAGTTGGATACACTCTAGAACACACAGAACAACAAAAGCAGTATGCCGAGTACTATAGTGGTCCTCAAAGTCCTCCAAGCAATCTAGACGAGCGACACAACCAGCAATTGGGCAAAACACAGTGCTGCAAGCGTTTTAGACACAATCAAATCAACAGAAATCTGGAATAAGACCAACCTATTCACTGTAGTACATTAAATGCAGACTGAAAATAGCACTGCAGTACGACATCTATTAGCAGGTGTTAGGTTGGAGCAGTACCTATCATTATAAGAGTTTAGTTTGTAGATGTCCAATTGGCATTTGCCCAAATATTTATCGTGATTCTGCACAACCAATTTATGTGTCCAAGGAAGCAAATACATAGATACATAACGTGCACACTGCACACGCCATTTTGAATTATGTGGTATAGCCATAATCAAGACAAGGTAGTTTAGAGTGTCGGTTTAACCAGATTACTCTGCATCCACTAGATTTACTGCAATTCATATGAGATCACTTGGACCTGTCAGATCTATTGTGGATTTATAGGAAAGGAATCCAAATCTGTGTAGTTGCTTGTGTTATGATCTTCTACATCATATATCACCATGTTCCTTCATCATTCATATGTTCTCTATGTAGCATTCGGATGAAATGACTATGAAATTACACCGATACTTCCACATATTATGGGTAACGTAGGAGAAATGCTTATTTCCCTCAAAAGTTTTAAACTCTTAAATAACCACTGTTTAGCTTTCAAGTCACCTCAGATCATCAAAGTAAATGTGAATAACCCGTCCTTCTCTCTTTGAAAAGGGCGCTTCTGGTGGTTCTGTGGGTGTTGCTAAGTTCTGAAAATGTGTGGAATGGTAGCAAACAAAACTTGTACTTAATGCAGTAGGAGAATGCCCTAGTTATAGCTCACAGATAGATGGTACAGAGAAGATGCGTGAGGAGTAGCACAAGAACACCAGCACATACAAATCATGATATAAAGCTAAGTCCAATAATCAATATCAATCACCAACAAAATGGCATGCAAAGATTGTTAACTACCTTACACTCGCACAGATCCAGGGCAACCTACACACACGCACAAAACACTTCAGCAGGAGGGTTGAACAACATATAGTCAACGAGCTGAATAACACACATGCTACTTGAAGGAATTTAGGAACAGAACGAAATCCTATAGGTCCTATAGGTATAAGTATATCCAGGCTACTCTAGGTGTATCGCAGTTCCTTCCTCCCCGATCAAGAACATCCAAATTTCGGCAAAGTTAAACTGCATATCTGACCATCCAGCAGACAACTAAATTCAGAGGTAGCTAAGCAATTCGACACACTAGGAACACCACTAAGCATGATCCCTGCAGGTCAGCAGGTGCCACGCCACGGTTCATTCCTGCACGGGCCAGACTCCAATCTTTAGCTAGAACCGGTTTGAAGTGGGATTCGCTAAAATCGCCGAAATCCTCCCCTAAACGCTCAAGAAATAGCAATATATAACCGGAAGGGAAAGGGAGCGTACGTACGTGTTTGGGGAGGAGCTCGCGCTCCATAACGCCAGCGGCGAAGAAGGGGTCGTCGGGGGCCAGCCGCCGCCGCGCCCCCGCCCAGAACCCTAGCCCCGGCGTCGACGCACTGGGCACCTCCCCCTCTTCCTCCTGCTCGCGCGCACACACCTCCATGGCCTCGGCCGCCTGCATCCTGCCACCCCTAGATCCGCCAGTCGGTCAGCTCCGGTGCGGCGTCGCCTCTCGTCTTCTTCTTCCGGTGGGACGGCGTGAGAGAAGGGAAAATCATTTTCTGCGGTCAACCGTCGTCACGGTCGAATCCGACCGCGCGGGGACTCGCCGTTTCCTTTCCCTTTTAAGCATCTTCCCTTTGTGTTCAATACGCTTTCTGACTGCTTAGTTTCCCTTTCCTTTTCCCCTTTCTAGCATCATTCTTACACCTACGCAAACCTTTTCTCCTCTCCCTCATCTCTTCCTCCTCCAGTAGATATAGCCAACCGCCACCATCCCTACTCCGGCGAAACAGTTCACACGGAGTTCCCTTCACCATCATGGGTCGCCGTGCCCTTCGCCTCCCCGCGCTTCCTCTCGCCGCCGCTGCTTGCATCGACGCCGGTGTAGAGGACGATAAGGTAGAGAAGGAGCCCATCTAGGGTTTTTGGAGTTTTTTTCTCTGATTTGTTTTCCAAATAGCTGTGATTCGAGATGATTTTTACTTCTAGGGTTCTCTGTTTTTTATCCCCAACCTCTCTGCATACTGCATGTCAAGTTTATGTGGCTAATTTGTGTGAGTTAGTTTTGATTTTTTTTGGTTGGAAGATGGTATTCATGGGGTTCAAAGCTCAGTCCATGGGGGTTGAAAGCTTGGTCATTTGGTTGGAAGCTCAGTCAATTGTGGTTTGAAGCTCAATTTTTGGCAGTTGAAAGCTCGATTCATTGATGTAGAAAGCATTTTTTTGTTGGTCGGAAGTCGGATTGGTTTTGGTTGAAAACTCTTGTTCTGTTAGTTGGAAGCCTAATCGGGGTTGAAAGCTTTCGTTGTTTTGATCGGAAGTTACCGATTTTCCAGTAGAAAGTTCAAATGTGATTTTGGTTGAAAACGATTTGTGGTTTTGGTTAGAACTTTGATTGATCTCAGTTGAAACCTACCGGAGGAGGACGAAGGGGAAAGGTGGAAGATGGAAGGAGGGGCACGAGTTGTTTTGATAATGTATTCTAGCTGTCGGAGATTGTTGGTGACGGTCGGAACTAACCGCCCGCAGTATGCACAGCGGTCAATCACTAATTACCGGTGCCCTGAGAGGTGTGGGGGAACGGTGATTCGAATTCGGAAGGGTGGTCGGATTCCGCGACGCGGATGGTGCGCATGTGGGGGAATTAACGGATGGGCCGTGCGTGTGCACGATGGATTTGTGTCCAAGCGGAATCAGTGCTTTGAACCCAGGAATGCATAGCTGCGTTCATATCCCTTGATAGTTGACAAGGCCCAGGAATGCATAGCTCCGTTCATTTCAGTTGACAATTGACAAGGCCCATACTCCATGCAACAGGAGGATGGATGTAGACATATAAACCCTGGAAATTGCTCTCAAAAAAATATAAACCCTGCAAAAATAAACACGAGATTCCCTAAAAAATAATCACGAGAAACTTCTTGATTCGTCCCACAAAATTATTCCGGTTCTAGGTACGCCATTTCCATCGATTAACCGTTAAATCTCTGTTGAAAAGATTATTTTACCCTTAGCTTGTAGTGAAAATCGGTGATTTAAACTGCTTAGAAATAGAAGTATGTTTCCACAATAGAGTTGCAGCATGCTGGAGCGCGAGTTGCACCGGTTGGAAGTTTTGTGGTTTTGGTTAACTCGATGCGATACCGGGTGGAGCGATACATGGTACTAACGTCATTTCTAAAAGCTTATCAAGTTTTAATAACTACTTGTCGATCAATGCAAGGTCCATAGAAAGACGGCACATCCTTTTTAGACGAAGGAGGTTGCATCTCCGATTTCTACATCAAGCCATATACGCAGCTAAAATATTATTGAGAGTCAAAATAAAAAATTTGAGCCTAATATATCAAATGTCCACACAAAAGATTATAGATCCCAAAAAAGGTAAAACACTCAGCCGTCATATATTTTATTGCTAAGCTGCCATCCAAATCGGGTAGAGAAGGTCCATGCTACCATTTTCAAGTGGCTGCACCCAGTAGCCGTGACATCTTGATCCGCTGATCTAGATAGTAAGGACCACGAACAGTCATGTGGATAACCTGCAAAAATCAATACATTTCTTTTGTCAAGAACCAAATCATTCCTATATTGCCAAAGAGACCAACAAAGAGCATAGACACCAACTAATGTGCGTGCTCGTAGGGATGCGCTCAAGCCCTGTAGCTAATTGCCGAACATACTAGGGTGTTTGTTGGTGGCGACAAGTTAAAACCCAACTGCACCATTCTCCAGAGTAAACATGCTAGCGCGTAATATAAGAACAAATACGTGATTGTTTCATCTTGATCAGAAAAGCAACATTTTTTGCTTCCTTGCTATTGATGTTTAGCTAAGTTGTCATTTGTTAAAGTTTCACCCCGGCAAAGGAACTATACAAAATTTGAAATTTTCAAAGGTATCTTTAACTTCTATATGATCTTATGCCAAAAATACATGGAGTATCTGTTAATGCGGTATACATAGACAGTGCGGAATAAATACCAGACGAGTGGTTATGAAGATGTATATATTTTTATTAAGTTGAACATGAGTAATGCGGCCAATTAAATTAGCCCATTGTGCCATTTTATCACCTACTGAAAGTGCATCTAGGCTCCTAAACATGTTTTCATGGTTAATGACAGGGATTAGAGGACTAATGACCACTGGTAAGCATGAAAACAAGTTTAGTCTTCCTCGGATAAATTAATAGAAGCATCGACGACCCGTCAAAAGAATAAAGAGGAAAAGAAGGTGGTAAGTCTCCTAGATATAGATTTTATTGTTTAGTGACGAAAGTCACATTGAGTCTAGGAACACCATACAATTAAGAGGGGCTTGATGAACATAATCGAGAAATATCTTTGCCGAGCTAAACCCTTTTTGTCGCCATATACCCTCAGCAAAAACCCTAAACCCAGCTGTCTGAGGAAATCTGGACCCTAGCCCATACAGTCCGGATGGGGGTCCGGGATTTCCAGAGGAGATCTGGACCCCAGCCTGGACACTCCACCCGGGTGTCTAAATCTGTACTGGAAATGTCGGACTCTGGCCAGAGCATCCGGGTAACCGGAGGGTCCGGGTGAAGTCTTCAACAGCTAGTAGCCGTTGGTTTTGAAAATCCAGAGGGTCCGCCCAACTCCGGACAGTCCAGATTTTGGCAGATTCTCTCAAACGGCTAGTTTTCTAGGGAGTCTCTATATAAGGCCCCTTGCTCCAAGCAAGGGGAACTTTTTGCCCACTTCATTTCCTGCATACTCTAGAGCATTTCTCCACTCGCCCAAGCATCAAGAGAGAAAACTTGTGAGGAAGAGAAAGATCCAAGTAATTTGAGAATCATTTCCAAGTGTTCATCAAGCTCATTTCTCTTAGAGATTGGGATCTCCTAGATAGTTAGGAGTCCTTGAGAGTTTCCATCCTTGTGTGAGCCTCAAGAAGTTTGTGAAGGCCGAGATTCACCTCTGCGAGGAAAGAATCACCAAGAAGAAGTCAATGAGACGCAAGAGCGTCCTCGAGGGATAAAGGCTTGAGAGGAAGCCATCTCTTGATCATGTGTGATTGAGCTTCCCAAACGGAGACGTAGGATTCCCCCAAGGATTCGAACTTCGGCAACAAGTCATTGTCTCTCTTGTTCATTTACTTCCGCACTTATCTTGCAAGTACTTTTACATTGCTCATACTTATCTTGCTTAGTAAATTTGATCACATATACTAAATATAGTCATTTTTGCAAGTACTTAATTCCACAAAATTGCAAGAATTGATTGAAATTGTATAAAATTATTTAGTCGCCAATTCACCCCTCCCCTTTAGGCCAAAATCTTGATCCTTTACCTACAATAGCCCATCCAAATGACATGTTGAGCGGTGTAGTACTAAACACTTCCACTACGGTGGCATGTCATTTTCGCACTATGTTGTACAACGTGGGGATAGATATTTGGGGGTATTGGAACGAGAAAAATCTCGAGGGCAAATCCGAAATGGGACTAATTTTTGGGGAGAAATCAAGATTTTTCTCATAAATCATATAGTTTCTCTCAACAAAAATATTATATAGTTTCTCCAAAAAATATGTATAAATCCTCCAAATATAATATTCAAACAGAAATTCTTACGAGCACCTATGTGAGCGTTAGCTTATGGTGCACCCAATTCTCCCCGCAGTAGTATTTAACCTATATCCCCTTTTGAAAGATCATCTAGGCCCCTAATTGGTTTTGATGGTTAATGGCAACTCAAACTGAAATCTAATGTTTACAATGAGTGTAATCAGCTTTAAGAGGTTCCAGGAAGAAGGGTCATCAAGGAAAGGGTGACCATCCAAAAGTACAAAGGTGGTTTCCAGAACAAGGGAATGGCGGTGCTAGGCAGCTATGTCACAACTGTGAGAAAGCCGGTGTTGTGCAAGGAGTTGCAAGTAAGGTGATGGTGGCTTGATGCGTCAAGAGCCGTGACTGCAGTTGGTGATAGGTAAATCCTAGATTTGCTAGTTTCCTTGAGTCTGTAGGAATCACCCGTACTATCAAGAGGGATGAAGTAGTAATGATCTATGGAGTTTCTTTTGCTCAATGCTCAGGGTGTTGGACAGTGGCACTGATGCTTTGAGGTTAGTGGCCCTGTATCAACAGTTTTGCACAAGTGTAAAACTGGCTTATGTTAACACTCTGCAGTGCTATCAGTAGAAAAACTCTACAGGTTAGAGTCACCGGTGTGACGCAGCTGTGTCACAGGTGGTCTAGCACTCTATGACTCAGGTGCATCTCTGTACCAGGGAGAGCTTGTAAATGCTAAGGGACCTGCACTGCAATAGTTTATCTGCTGAGTCAGAAGACTGTTGGAGGTTCTCT
This sequence comes from Stipa capillata, assembly GCA_019208055.1. NCBI lineage: Eukaryota > Viridiplantae > Streptophyta > Magnoliopsida > Poales > Poaceae > Stipa > Stipa capillata. The sequence continues at coordinate 345,772 of JAGXJF010001971.1, read as the reverse complement.
CCTTATTAGGGATCAGAGTTAATTGTGCGCTGAGGGCATGTGATGTACCAAGATCGGGCTGAGTAGTTAGGCTACGTCAGTTAAGGGTTCACCTGTGTATGCCTCCGGTGACACAGGTGTCGATCTGCCTGAGCCGGTTATAGTGGTGCATTGTGACTGGCTGTGTCACTGGTGTCTGTCACCGGTGACTCACTCAATCCTACGTGGCAATAGTGTAACGGTCAGGTGCCTGTGAACCCTATAAATAGGGAACCAAGAGAGGTCTTCGACCTCAACCTTGCTCAAACCAGTGAATCATATTCGACCGTTGCAAGCCTCTCACCCTCTGAACAAAAGTCAATCTTCCTAAGAGTTAGTTCAAGAGAGTTAGAGCCTCTGAGCAAAGAGCATTGGTTCCTCCAAGAGTTGTTGCTGCTGAATCTGTTACTCTTGGAGTGTCTACTCCTAGACGGGCGTAGGAGTTGCTGGTATCACCGAAGCTTGTGTGGGCTGAACTAGTAGTTTGTGAAGGTGATCCGAAGTCTACCTGCTGCAAAGCTAAAGGAGTTCCAAGCAAGAGGCATGTTCACTCAGGTACTCGGAGAACAAGCACGATTCAGTGCTGGCGATCTCTTCAGAGTAGCCTCTCCAACGGAGACGTACTTCTCTGAGAAGAGTAGGGAACTTGGATAAAAAACACATTGTCTCTCTGAGTACTTGTTATATTGCTTCTAGTTACTCATCATATCTGCATGCTTGTGTGTTCTTAGATATATATTGTTTATCTGTGATAGATCTCCTTTTCACCTGTGTTAGCATAGCTGTGTCTCAGTTGTTGTAGATTATATCTCTTACCTGTGTCAGCTACCTGTTACACAACCATTTAGTTTGCTCACTTGTTTCTAAGTCTTTAGCTCACCTGTGTTAGCTACCTGTGTGATAGCTACGTGTTAATTTACACATCATATATTGCCTGTGTTGTTCACCTGTCACACAGCTAGCTTATCCTTGCAACTAGCTAAGACTTAATTTGATAAACTAAGTTAAAAGAAGTAAATTTAATTAGCCTCCTATTCACCCCTCTCTAGTCGGCACCTTCGGTCCTTTTAATTGGTATCAGAGCAGGTTGCTCTTTGATTTGGCCTAACAGCCAGAGTTTAAAGGATGTCGGGTTATGAGGGTAAAATACCTGCCTTTAATGGAACTAACTATGCCTTCTGGAAAAGAAAGATGCAAATACATCTTATCGCCATTGATCCAGATGTGTGGGAAATTGTGAGTACAGGTTACAGGTTGGAAGACGTCATCATCCCTAGCATAAATGAGAAGAGAAACATTCAGAACAATGCTAGGGCTGCCACAGCTATATTCATGGGTCTACAGGAGCATGACTTCAACAGAGTCAGTACCATGGATTCTGTCAAGTATATCTGGGATACTCTAGAGCAGATTTATGAAGGCAGCAACACTCTGAAAAAGTCAAAGAGAAGCCTTTTAGAATCAACACTGTAGAGATTTGAGTACGAGCATGGTGAGGACATCAACTCCCTGTTCTCAAGACTCAACATCATTACCAACCAGTTGAAGGCCTTAGGCTCTAGTCGGGTAGATGATGAAGATGTGATCAAGAAGTTCCTGTCAGTGCTCCCTAAGGCCTACAGAACTCTTGTTCTCATGCTGAAAGAGAAAGATGGGTTCGACCAGATGAAACCCACTGAAGTGTTAGGAAGGATACTAACACATGAGATGGAACTCAAGCAAGAAGGCAAGCAAAGCTCTTCTCCAGCTATTAAAAAGAACATTGCCTTGAAGACCACTGCTTCAACTTCACAACCTATTCCAAGACAAGGCCACTGCTAGAGCCTATATTGAACAAGCTTGGGTATCAGATGACTCAGGTTCAGAGGAAGAATTTAAAGATGAAGGTCAAGTTGCTGGAATTGCTATCAGTATGGCTGATGCACCCAGCTGTGACACAGCCAGGTCACACAGCTCCGAGATCAACGCCAAGGCTGATCAGACGTCATCCACCTCTGCTTCTTTGTGCCTCATGGCCAAAGAATCTAAGGTACTTACTGAAGATGACTTTCTTGATTATGCTGAACTAATGCGTATTCTGGAAACAACAGATAAGGCCTATGGCAGGGAGAGGAAGGAGAATATATCCTGAAGGGATAAACTCAGGGAGCTGAGAGAAACATGTGATGATGTTTCTGATGATAGGGAAAACATCAGGCTGGATCAGAAAAACCTGAAAATAGCTCATGAAAAGCTCAAAGCAGCTCATGAGCTTCTCATTAAGGAGCATGAGGAGCTTAAGGCAAAGCATTCCATGTGCATTGATATTTTCTCTACTATATCTACTAATGCACCCTTGCCTGCTTCTACTATTATTGAATCATGCATCAATTGTGCTAGTCGCATAAATATTCTAACTTCCACAGGTTGTGTAATTGATAACTCAAAAGAGGCTTCAACCTCTACTGTTACTAACTCTATGAATGCATCTGAACATAACAAGCTCAAAGAGGAGCTTGAAGAGCTTAAAAGGCTTATGAGGAAAGGCCTATGCACTGCCAACATTGGCATGCAAAATTATCAGCTGATTAGAGCTGAGATGCTAAGGAAGAATGATGGCCGAAAAGGCCTGGGTTACATTTCTTCTGCAAGTAAAGATAAACTGCCTGTTATCACTAACTCTAATCTTGCAGTAAAATTTGTGAGACAAGCAGGTACAAATGACAACAAATTTATTGGTCATATGCAGAGAAATAGGAATGCAGTAAACATTCCATCCAACCCATCCTATGTCCTGCAGAAGGACAGAAAATGGAAAATTGTGGCCAAATATGTAGGTCGCAAGCACTTGACAAAGTGGTTACCTGCCATCTGGGTTCCAAAGGTAACAGTTGCCTGTGTCATAGGTATAGTACACAGCTGTGTACCCACCAGTGTCACCGACAACTCACACAGTCAACTAACCCCTTTGTCTAATGTTGCAGGTGATAGACAGCCAAAAAGGATTCATGTTATATCATCTGTTGCTAATGCTGTCAATTTTAGAAACAGATCAGCTAACCCATTAACTGCTGCTTCTGCTTATGGTAAATCTGCTAAGGGAGCCAAACAAGTTTGAGTCCCTAAATCCCATAACTAATCTTATAGGACACTGCCTCTAGTGGAACTGACTAGGTTGTGGACAGTAGATGTACACAACATATGATAGGAGGCAGAGAGGAGTTTGTAGATATCACAAATGAAAATCTTCAAGCAAATATGTGATCTATGCAGATAACTCCAAGGAAAAGGTAAATGACATAGGTAAAGTTGCCATATCTAAAAACCATTCCTTATTTAATGTCATGCTTGTGGATCAGATAGGCTATAATCTTATGTCTGTGTCACAGTTGTGTGACACACGTATGAAAGTTACTTTCTATCTTGATGAGGTTATAGCCTCTAAGCTACCTGATGATTCTCAAGTATTCAAAGGATGTAGATCTGAAAACTGTACATTGTCAACTTCAATGTATAGCCTGCAGTAGCTCCATGGTGTCTCATGGCCAAGACCAGTGTTGGCTGGCTATGACACAGGCGGCTAGGACATGCAGGGATGAAGCTTCTCAACAAACTCAGCAAACATGACTTTGTATTAGGATTAGAAAAGGTGAAGTTTGAGAAGGACAAGCCCTGCAGTGCATGTCAAGCTGGCAAACAAGCTGGACCTGCTCATCGTCCCAAGACCATCATGACCACCACCCCTTTTGAGCTCATACATATTGACCTTTTTGGTCCTACAACATAAGAGAGTTTGGGAGGTAACAAGTATGGCTTTGTCATAGTAGATGATTTTTCTCGCTATACTTGGGTGTTCTTTTTGAAGGAGAAGACACAGGTTTACAAGAAATTCAAGCATCTCATTGTTAGAGTTCAAAATGAGTGGAAGGTAAACCTGGTAAAGGTCAGGAGTGATAATGAGACTGAATTCAAGAACTCCAAGGTGGAAGCATTTTTGGACAAGCATGGAATCAAGCATGGGCTATCAAGTCTATATGCTTCACAGCAAAATGGAGTAGTGGAAAGGAAGAACAGAACCTTGATAGAGATGGCAAGGACACTGCTAGATGAGTACAAGACTTCACCAAGATTTTGGGCTGAAGCTGTCAACACTGCCTGCCACTCCATCAATAGGCTATATCTACATCCACTACTCAAGAAGGCTCCTTACGAGCTGCTCACCAACTTCAAGCCAAATGTCTCATACTTCAGAGTATTTGGTTGTAAGTGCTACATCCTTAGAAAAGGCAAACGCCTTACTAAGTTTGAAGCTAAATCTGATATTGGTATATTCCTTGGATATTTTACTAACTCCCATGCCTATAGAGTTTTTAACACCTCCACAAAGGTTGTTGAAGAATCTATAGATGTGGATTTTGATGAGTCTTATGGCTCCCAAGGAGAGCAAGTTGCTAATGATTTAGAGAATGTGGACATTCAAAAGAAATCAACTGGTGAGATCAGACCCACCATCAAGGAGGAATCTGTCTCATCAATTGATCAAGAACCACTCTCTCCATCACTGGGTGAAGACACTGGATTTCAAGATGTTGAGTTCGAGTACAACCCAGCCAATGATTAACTGGATGCAGAGGACCTGACTCAGCCAGCCGTGTCACAGGAAGAACCAACTGTGTCACAGGCAACTCCAACAGCTGTGACACAAGCGGTTAACCCAGATCCCCTTGTGATCAGCAGGCTACAGAAGAATCATCCTGTAGACCAAATTATCGGTGCCATTAATAGGGGAGTGACTACTCGTTCTCGAATTGCTAATTTATATGAACATTACTCCTTTGTTTCCAGTGTTGAACCCAGGAACATAAAGGAAGCTCTCATGGATGCTGACTGGATAAATGCAATGCATGAAGAGCTGAATCAGTTCGAGAGAAACCAAGTTTGGTCCCTGGTTGAAAGACCCAATGATCATAATGTGATTGAAACAAAGTGGGTCTTCAAGAACAAACAAGACACCAATGGACAAGTGGTAAGGAACAAAGCCAGACTTGTGGCTCAAGGGTTCACACAGGTGGAGGATCTGGACTTTGGAGAAACATTTGCTCCAGTGGCAAGACTTGAAGCCATCAGGATCCTCCTTGGATATGCTGTTCATCATAACATCAAGCTTTACCAAATGGATGTGAAGTCTGCTTTTCTCAATGGTAAACTTTCTGAACTAGTATATGTTGAACAGCCGCGAGGCTTTGAAGATGCTAAGAAACCTTATCATGTTTATAAACTGCACAAAGCACTCTATGGCCTAAAGCAAGCACCTAGAGCATGGTATGACACATTGAAAGAATTTCTAATCAATAATGGATTTAAAATGGGCTTAGTAGACACAACTCTATTCACTAAGAAAAATAGAAAGGATTTATTTGTGTGCCAAATTTATGTCGATGACATAATATTTGGCAGTACTAACCGTTTCATGAGCGATGAGTTTAGCCAGATGATGACCAGGAGGTTTGAGATGTCTCTAGATGGTGAACTCAAGTACTTCCTATTACTTCAGATCAAACAACTCAAGTAAGGTACCTTCATTTCACAAGAAAAATTCACCAAGGACATCATCACCAAGTTTGGCATGAAGGATGCAAAGCCTATTCACACTCCCATGCAAACAAATGGTCATCTAGACTTAAACACTGAAGGCAAGTCGGCTGATTAGAAAGAATATAGATCCATGATAGGCTCCTTGCTATACTTATGTGCATCTAGACCAGATATAATGATGAGTGCATGCATGTGTGCAAAATTTCAAGCCAACTCTAAAGACTGTCACAGAGTGGCAGTACGCAGGATACTGAGATATTTGATTCAAATCTCAGGGTTTGGTTTATGGTACCCTAAAGGTGCAAATTTTGAGCTGGTTGGCTATTCTGATAGTGACTATACAGGGTGTAAGGTTGACCGAAAAAGTACCTCTGGTACTTGCCAATTCCTAGGATATTCCTTAGTATCCTGATCATCCAAGAAATAAAACTCGGTAGCCCTTTCCACTGCAGAAGCTGAGGATATAGCTGCTGGTAGTTGTTGTGCTCAATTATTGTGGATGAGGCAGACCTTGAAAGATTTCAGCATATCTTTTAATCAAGTACCCCTCTTCTGTGATAATGAAAGTGCAATTAAGTTAGCCAACAACTCAGTGCACCACCAAAGATCTAAACACATAGAAGTGAGACACCACTTCCTTAGAGACCATGTTGAGAAAGGAGATATACAGCTATGTCATGTAAGGACTGAAAAATAATTAGCTGATATTTTCACTAAGTCTTTAGATGAGACTAGGTTCTGTGCTTTGAGGAGTGAATTGAATATCATTGATGTCTCTAACTTGCAATAAAAGGTTGGCTTGGTGTCCTACTCACATGTTCTTGCTATGTTTTACTATCTATCTGTTCATCTGCTTTACTCACCCGTGTCACAGGTGTGTGCTATGCTTAGAGTTGAGAAAATTTCTTGAGCTAGCTGTGCACTCTCTTGTGTACATGTTTTTCAATCAACTCTTATCAGTTTTAGTTCTGCTTGATTGAATTTCTAGCAAACTGATATTGAGAAGATTTCATAAGGTCTCTCTATTAGTGCTCAAATGCTTTCTTTCTTATCCAACTGTCTCTATCTCGGTGTTCTCTAGATGAAAAACTTGTCACCTGAGTCTCCCATCTGTGTCTCAGGTGATTGCTTTTGAACTTCGTAGGTCACAGGGTCTCTTCTTACTCACCTGTGTCGCAGGTCTCCAACTCAGCTGTGACACAACCACCATATACCCCTTCGGCCTATATAAGGCGTTGATACGTTTCCGCAGAATTCACGTACAACTCAAAACCCCAACTTTCGCCGTGCGCCAAAACTTCGAGTTTTTGACGAAATCACGGATTCCGCCCATCAAAAAAATTTCGACGCATCGGAGAAAGCTTTCCGTGGAGCTCAAACACTGATTCCTCCGCGCATTATCAATTCCTTGATCAAAGTAAGCTTCCGCTAGCCCTACTTTGCACTTGTTCTTTCATCGGGCTCATGAATTTGCTCTAAAACCTAATCCAGTAGCGCATTGTTAGTGTTTAGGGTTGGTTTAGCTCTTGATCATCCTTCAGAACTAATCTTGCTCGAAATTGAATGGCAAAAACCTGCAAAACCCTAGTTTTCTAAAATCTGCCGTCCGCCTCTGCACGTAGCTGTGTCACCGCTAAGATCTCACCTGTCATACAGGCAAGCCTATTCAACAGGCAGAGACCTCGATTGTTACTAAGTCCTCACCTGTGTCACCCCATCCTCACACAGGTGTCTCACACAGCTACTATCTTCTGCATCTCTGGAATACCTCTTACCTACATTCTGTCTTATCTATCTTGTTTCTTCAGATGTCTTCAGATTCTGAGAGAGAAGGCAGTGGCCTCAAGTGGTCAGATCCAGACGAGTCCAGCAAAGAGATAAATATTTCAGACTCGGATCAAGAAAGAGAAAGGCTGACACAGAAAGAAGAGGCTGCTAAGAAAAGGAGAGCAAGTCAAACGGCTTACAGGCAGAGGAGAGCTGCTGCCAAGAAAGCATCAGCTATAGTCTCTCAGGCTGGTCAGTCCAGCTCTGCTCAACATGCTCCAGCCAAGAGGACAAGATCCTCATCTGATGTTGCTCACACATCTTTGGGAAAGGAGGTTGCTAAGAAGACTAAGAAAACAGTAAAGAAGAGCTCCAAGCCTTCAATTGTAGATGTAGTGCTGCCTAGGGGCACTCTTACAATCAGAGAGCCTGTCCCAGAGCGTCAAGTGTCTCAAGAAGACCTTGAAAATGACATGCTTATTCTGGATGAGATGGACAAGCTGGCAGAGCAGATCAGCACAAAAACTGATGAGACAATTAAGAAGCAGCTGACAACTATATACACTGCTAAAAGCTTTGAGCTCTTAGAATCTTCTAGGCCTGTTTCCATGGCTATTCCTGAACCAACAAAAGAAGATAGAGCTCTCATGAAGGAAATTGTAGATCTGCATCATCAGTTAAAGTCAGCCACTTCTCATTCTGCCGAGGTTGAATTGAGAAAGCAAATTATTGAGAAGCAGAATAACCTTTCAACCAACTGTCTGACCGCCACTTATCATAAACCTATTGAGATCAAACACTCAGATTCTAGAGATCGTCATCTTATGCTACAAATTAGTGAGCTGATGCACAAAGTAAACACTCTGCCAAGTGGTCTTGAGAGAAGCTCCCTGCAAGCTGAGATCAGACTCAAGCAAGGCTTGCTCTCACCTGAGCTCAGATCAAAGAGATCATCTGCTCCTGCTCCTGCTCCTGCTCAAAGCTCAAGGCTCAAAGGTCAAAGTTCAGATGACAGAGATAGAATTCTTTTAGAGGAGATAAATGAACTGATAGGCAGAGCAAAGAACATGCCACGAGGTGTTGAGAAAACAGCTTTGATGGCTAAAGCTAAAATCAAGTAGGGAATGATCTCTAAAGCAATCAGACTAGATCTTGCAGCCTGGTCTGCACTAAGCTCTAAGAGAAAAAGGTCTGAAACAGTTGTGGTGATTGAAGAACCTCAAGCCAAGAGGCAGACAGAGGCAGAAGTTGAAATCATTTCAGAAACCTCTCAGGGCTCCAAGCCATCAATTAAATATCAGCTTGACCAACAAAAGGAAGCTATCAAGGAGGTAAAGAAGGAGATGCCACCACCTGTGGGAACCTGGTTTCAACTACCAGATCCCCCTTGTATACATTCTCGTCAGTCCCAGGATCATGCTGACGGTACACAAGCGAAATGAATAACATCACATGCATTCAAGATAAAACATAATTTGAGTACAATATGCCACATGGCTTACAAAGTACTATGTCTTAACGACATTTATTACATCAGAGGCAAAACAACGGAAATAAAAGCGAAGTGACTCCATCCACGCCACAGGCAATTGACGGCAGCCACGCGACCTACTCTTCGGGCTCATCGTAGAAGAAGTCTTCATCAGCTCCTTCCTCAGCATACTCCTCTGCACACCACCATAAACACATGCATGATGAGTACTTCGCGTACTCAGCAAGCCACCTGGCAGCAGATGGTCCTACCATTCTATATGCAAGGCTTCAAAGGAAGGCTGTAGGGTTTATTTACGTAAATGCGGTTTTAGTTGAAATATTAGGGTAGATTCGAAGGCATCTTTTGATGTAAAACAATTTTATTATCAGGGGTGTTTTCATCAGGTGTGGTCCACGACCAACACACTCGAGTAAGGACTCCTGCCTTAGCTCGACCATAGGTTCATCAGCAAAGGGGTAGAGGGAAGTAGCAAGGGGGAGAGGGACAGGTCCTTTTCATCAAAAATGAGGCATGTGCTGTCCGTGACCGTGGACACGGCTAACCGATTAGTTTTAATTCTGCAGAGTGTGTACACTTTACCCACATGACACGATCATCCCCTTATGCCAAGCTGCGCAGGCTTGTACACACGCCCATCGGTGTGTCGGCAGGGTGACCGTGACGAGATCTTTTAGCCAGTCTCATCCCGATGTGACATGCCCACTAGGTTTCGACACGGAGCATATACCCGCTTACCCTACGTGGCCCCCTTTTGTGCCGAGGTCCTCGTAGCTACGTTCACCCTTCTGCGGTACGGCAATGTCGACACCAAGACTCAACTAACCTACTTAACCAAGCCAGTGCCCATATAGCATGTGGTTGTACTGTTGTCACAATTCTCTAATTACATGATTTCGGCCTTATGCGGTATGGACGACCAATGGTTCCTTTAAACCGGCCTTCTGCGGGTAGGCAACCATATGCTCCTTCATCACATGATCCAGCTGTCGCCCGCACCATATTAGATGGTAAGTTTCACCCAGAGTAGAATAGGAAGAATAGAGAGAGAGGGACAACATCGGGCATCCGGTCCTAGCTCAGCGAGCTCAACAAGTTTCAACAAGGATCATCGATCCGATATTCATTCCTCTGTAGAGGCAAATCAAAATAACCTAAAGATGTATTTAAGCATGGCTAAGCATATCTCTACTCTATTCAGAATAAAACCTACTATACTACTCAGGGTATCAAGGTAAAAGAGCGACAAGCGGACATGGTAAAAGTGTGTCAGTCAACATGCTAGCTACTAGAATAAAACAGCATGCATGTTTATGAACAATAAAGTATAATGACTTTAAAAATATAGGATCAACATGATCAAGAAAAGATGGCATGCCTTCGTTGTAGAACTCTCCCTCTTCAGCTGCTTCGGTCGTCGGGTCGGTCTCTTCACTCCCTATTGACGCAACGCAACGAGCAACATAAATAAACAACCAACTCCAGGAAAGCATTCCGAAAAGCAACACGAGAGAGAAGCCCGATGAAGGTAAGGTGAGGTGGAATGGAACGATGACGCGATAGCGTCATCGCGAAGAAAGAATGGTCTTCTAGGGTTGGCCATAACCATAGACATATATATATAGTATATAACCCTTATTGGGTATATTTAATAGATATTCAATTATACATACACACATACACCTTAGCATGCTAGTAATTAAAATAAAAGGACAAACAATTCATAATTAACCACAAATAAATATTTAGGTGAATCCTAAATATTTATAATGGTTAATAACAGTAAAAACAAATTAACATCATAAAAACTAGATTTACTCATGCTTTTCTAATATTTTAAAGACTAGAAATTAAGCTAAATTGTATTCTCTACTATTAACATGTACTAACCAAGTATGAAACAATTTGGAACATGTTAACAGTACTGGAACAGTACCAAAAATTATTTAATAATAATTTTTTAATCTGAACATTAATTAATTAAAGCATTTTCTAGCATTTCTAGTGTAACAAATAAGTAGAAAATACTAATTAACATCAATAAATCATGAAATTGAATCAACATGTTATTATACTGATTCCAGAAACATTTCATGTTTACATGCGTTCTGGAAATATAACTTAAGCAATTAAAATCATTTTTCTAAGCATGGAAATTACATTAAAAGCATGGAAAAATATTAATAAATTATCAAAAATGGTTCTTATGACTTTCCAACATTAAAATAATGTAATATGAATTATTGGGTACTGGACATGCATTTTTAGAGGTTAAAACAGATTTATAATGGACTTAGTACTAGAAACAACATTTAAATAACAATTTAAAATGAATCTAGAACACAACTTGATTTCTATAGCATTAACCATTATAGGGAAAATACTTTGGTTGACATGGTAAATTGTCTTTAGGGTTCTCTGATCCTAAACTAAAATTGAACAAAAATAACAGAGAGCATTACCATTTTTAATAATTGATTTAAAGCTTATTTTAATTCTAGAAAATTCTACATTAATCCAAAAATCATGAAAATTTCCAGAAACGCTCCCTATCATACTAGTGATCTACAGAAAATGATTCACTTCAAAATAACTTTCCAGTACAAAGATATCACAAAATTTGCTCAGATTTCATACTAAATTAAATATATTTCAAAATCCGACGGTTGGATTAAAAATCCGATTACATCATTGGATTCGTGGGGTCCTAACGATTCCATTTTAATCCTAAGATCACAGATCAAACAAGATTTGGATGGAGCTAAAAATTAGATAGGACAGAGGGCCAGGGTTTATACTGTAGCATATGAACAGTACACGCGAGTACTGTTCACGCTACAGTAACAGAGAGCAAAATCTAGGGTTTGGGGAGAACAACACAATCTAGGGTTGGATCAATGGAGATGGGTAAAATTGGTTGAGGTGAAATGTTGCTTGGGTTGTGGGGAGTCTATCTCGGAGAGGAATTTGAGAGGGGATTACCGAGGGTGAAGAAATGGAGGAGAGAAGGAGATCGCCGAAGTTGAGGAAGAAGCTCACGGTACGGTCGGTATAGTGGAAGAAGCTCCCGAATTCTTGTGGTAGTAGATGCGCGACGGCGTGGGGAAGCTCCAACACGAATCCCCGGTGTAGGGGTGCGACGGTGTGGCCGGAATTGCTCGCCGGAGTTCCGCCGGAGTTGGGGAAGATGAAGTGGTGGAGAAGAGATGTTGGGGAGGGAAAGGCAAGGGAAATCCTAGGGGGAGTGGGGTTTATATAGGGGAGAAGAGGAGGAGATAATGCAGGAATTTGCAATTTAAGAAAAAGGAGATAAGTATAAAGATTAAAAGATAATCACTAGGATTAAAAGATAATCACCAAGATTAAAAGAAAAAGAAAAAAATAAACACCGGTGCCTAATCCAGTACGCACCACGGCTGCCTGGCTGCATGCATGCATGCATGCATGCAGTGCTGGGCCCACACCTCTTTATTTAATTTCGGATTAAATTAATAGAGAAAAACAAGGTAATTCAAAACTAATTTGAACGGGTTCTAAAAATTATGAGAAAATTCCAGTAAATCAATTTAGACATGGGGAATCCAATAAAAATATTTTCGGAGCAATTTTTCAAATGATGATTAAATTAAAAATCAAAAACATACTTTTTACTCTCAAATTAATTCAAAAACTTGAATTAATTTGAGATAAAAATCCAATAAAATATTTTTAACATATAATACATAGTTGCACATCCTTCTCTCTTTAAAAAAAAATTTCAAACCCGTAAAAATTGAGGATGTTACACCACCTATGTCACAGGTGGCTAGCCCAGCCAAGTCAGATCTGCAGACATACCAGAGGAGGAGTAGAAGAACCCTAAGCTCTACAAGTGTTGACACACTTTCCTCTCTAGATGTGCAGAATCCCATGTCTCCCTCACAATTCCTTGTGTCTGAGATAGAAGATCAAGCTACAAAAGAGGCCCATGTGCCTTCTTCATCTCCAAAGGCTGGATCAATGAAGCCTTCTGATGCTACCAAGTCATCTAGTCCACAGCTGCCCTAACTAGCTGTGTCTCAGGCAGAACAAGTTCAAGCCCAAGCCCCTCAGCTGTCTCCATCACCTGTGTCACCGCCAGCTGAACCAGCAGTCGCTCCTCCCAATGCTCAAGCTCCTGTATCCTCACATATGGCACAGGCAAGTGGCTCAGCTGCCAAGAAGAAAGTTCAGAAAGCCAATCAGATGATGGAAGGGGAGTGTCATTGACTTCTCCCAGGGCAAGAAAACCAAGAGCTGATTCTGATGAAGATTATCAAGCTGAAAGCTCATCCCCCAGTGCAGAATCAGTCAGTGAGCTTGAGAAGGAAGCAGAACAAGAAGACAGCTTACCCAGTCCCTCAGTAGGAGAAGAGGATTTGGAATCCAAATATCATTACATCTTCTCCTATGCTCTAAGGACTGAGGCTAATCAGATGCAATTCATTTCAAGGGCTGCAGCAAAGAAACTTCCAAAGAGTGACCCCAAAAGGTCAAAGAGCAAGGTTGCCTCCATGAGCACCAATGCATTCATCAAGATAAGGTCAACCTACCCATACTTCAGTGAAGATAAGGAATTCTTGGATCTAGTTTACTCAGACCACAGATTTCACCATGATCATCAAAGGGGTGTCTATCATGAAATCATATCTTCAAAAGGATTTGTAGATTGCAAGGCCATTGACTGGTCTGCTCTGACTGATCCAAGGTTGAGGTCTCTTCCATCTCTGATCCAAGCCTCAGGCCTTGAATTCATTTGCAATCTACAACAAGATTATGACCTAGAGGTCATCAAGGAGTTCTATGCCACAGTTTGGGTAGAACAAAGTAATCAGGATGTCATGCTCTGGAGGACAAGAGGTCAGCTGCTATCCATCACAGCTCCAGAGTTCAACAGCCTATTTCATGCACCTGTGGAGCCTGGCATGCCCAATCTGTTGAAATTAGAGCCAGTCTCCAATGTTGACAGAAGGAAGTTCTATCCAAGAAACTTTTCCTTCCTTGCCAATGCCCCAACAGATCATGTTTATTTCAAGGGGATCACAATTACTGCCAAGCATCTGGTCAAGATACTCAATGTTACTCTTCAGTCTAAGGGAGGCAACACAGATGCAGTTTACAATCCTGTCTGGCAGGTGTTGGTGCACATAGCCAAGAATCAGCATTTTGATGTGGCCAGATACATTTTCCATGAGATAGATGCTATTCAGAAGGACAAGAAGGCTAAGCTAAAAGTATGGATCATACATCATGCACATGATCCTTCAACACACAGGTCTTCCAGAATCAACTTTTGACACCTCAGTGAAGACCTCTAAGACCCAGCTCAGGCCTCAGATTGATGACCATCCTGATGAGGTAGCTGTGCCTGCTCTTTTTGGAGACTCTCCAGACCCAGCTGTGCCAGTTCCCGGTGACACAGCTGCTCCAACAACTCCTCAAGTGCCAGCTCCTCCAGCGTCAGCTCCTCAAGTCCAAGTGTTTACTGGTGTCACCGCTAATCCTCCTGCAGCTGACCAGCTGAACTCGTATCAGTGACACAGGTGGCTGAAGATGGCACTCTGTTCTCCTTCCTTATGTCTCAAACAGCAGCCAGAGCCTACCAGAACAAGGTCATGCCAACCCAGTTTGTAGCTCTGCGCCGAGAGAATCTTCAGCTCAGAACAGAAGTCAACAGTCTGCACTCCAAGGTTGATCATTTGCAGGCTCAGCTCTCAGAGGTTCTCCAACTGTTGAAGACCAAGCTTCCCTGAATGTTTCTTCTCCTCACCCCTTTCTGGTATTTTACTGTCAAATGAGGAGAAATATAAGAGAGAGATATAAGAGGGAGAGTATTTTGGATATAGGGGGAGTGATATGTGTTATATATTTTGGTGTATCAAGACTTGTTTTAACTCTGATTCTTCTGTCTTGATTACAATTAATCTGAGTTTATGTTCTGATGCAGTAATGTTCTTGATATGTGTGGATGATGTTCTCTCTGATATAATTTTTCCTCACATATCTTTGATCTTTGCTTTGATACATATGTTTACTCTGAATCTTTGCTCTGATACATATACTCTGATCATGAAATCTTATGAACTTTATGCTCTGGTCATTATAACTATATCAGAATGAAAATATGTCAGTGCAGTTAAATCATGGTCCTATGATCTATCTAATTCTCTAAACTGATAAAAGTGTAAGTTGTAAGAAAATACTGCTCATACCCAAAAATTAAAATCTGTGCATTTGCATGATAAAAGCAAATTCTTTTTGCACAGCTTCAGGGAGAGTATATTCTAACAACCTGCACATGTATCACTCATTTAAATCTTTATGTTAAATTGTTGAATGGGTTGCCACTAACCACCAAAAAGGGGAAAATTGAAAAATCATCTAGGCCCCTAATTGGTTTTGATGGTTAATGGCAACTCAAACTAGAATCTAATATTTACAATGAGTGTAAGCAGGTTTAAGAGGTTCCAAGAAGAAGGTCATCAAGGAAAGGATGACCACCCAAAAGTACAAATGTGGTTTCCAGGATAAGGGAATGGCTATGCTAGCCAGATGTATCACAGCTGTGAGGAAGCCGGTGTTGTACAAGGAGTTGCAAGCAAGGTGATGGTGGCTTGATGCGTCAAGGGCCGTGACTGCAGTTGGTGGTAGGTAAAGCCTAGATTTGCTAGTTTCCTTGAGCCCATAGGAATCACCCGTAGTATAAAGAGGGATGAAGTAGTAATGATCTACGGAGGTTCTTTTGCTCAATGCTCAGGGTGTTGGACAGTGGCACTGATGCTTTGAGATCAGTGGCCCTGTATCAACAGTTTCGCACAAGTGTGAAACTGTCTTGTGTTAGCACTCTACAGTGCTAGCAGTAGAAAAACCCTAGAGGTTAGAGTCATCGATGTGACGCAGTTGTGTCACAGGTGGTCTAGCACTCTATGACTCAGGTACATCTCTGTACCAGGGGAGAGCTTGTAAATGCTAAGGGACGTGCATTGCAATAGTTTGTCTGCTGAGTCAGAAGACTGTTGGAGGTTCTCTCCTTATTAGGGATCAGAGTTAATTGTACGTTGAGGGCATGTGATTTGCCAAGATCGGGCTGAGTAGTTAGGCTACGTCAGTTAAGGGTTCACCTGTGTGTGCCCCCGGTGACACAAGTGTCGATCTGCCTGAGCCGGTTATAGTTGTGCGCTGTGACTGGCTGTGTCACCGGTGACTCACTCAATCCTACGTGGCAACAGTGTAACGGTCAGGTGCCTGTGAACCCTATAAATAGGGGATCAGGGGAGGTCTTCGACCTCAACCTTGCTCAAACCAGTGAATCATATTCGACCGTTGCAAACCTCTCACCCTCTGAACAAAGCCCAATCTTCCTAAGAGTTAGTTCAAGAGAGTTAGAGCCTCTGAGTAAAGAGCATTGGTTCTTCCAAGAGTTGTTGCTGTTGAATCTGTTACTCTTGGAGTTTCTACTCCTAGACGGGCGTAGGAGTTGCTGGTGTCACCCAAGCTTGTGTGGGCTGAACCAGTAGTTTGTGAAGGTGATCCAAAGTCTACCTGCTACAAAGCTAAAGGAGTTCCACAAACAAAGCAAGAGGCCTGTTCACTCAGGTACTCGGAGAACAAGCACGATTCAGTGTTGGCGATCTCTTCGGAGTAGCCTCTCTAACGGAGACATACCTCTTTGAAAAGAGTAGAGAACTTCGGTGAAAAATAACTTATCTCTCTGAGTACTTGTTATATTGCTTCTAGTTACTCATCATATCTGCATGCTTGTGTGTTCTTAGATATATATTGTTTATCTGTGATAGATCTCCTTTTCACCTGTGTTAGCATAGCTACCTGTTACACAGCCATTTAGTTTGCTCACTTGTTTCTAAGTCTTTAGCTCACCTGTGTTAGCTACCTGTGTGATAGCTACGTGTTAATTTACACATCATATATTGCCTGTGCTGTTCACCTGTCACACAGCTAGCTTATCCTTGCAACTGGCTAAGACTTAATTTGATAAACTAAGTTAAAAGAAGTAAATTTAATTAGCCTCCTATTCACCCCCCTCTAGTCGGCACCTTCGGTCCTTTCACCTTTGTTGCCCAAGTTCACCGTCATTCTTCTCTCTGAAGGGCTCACATTCTGTCGCCAGATCTAGAGGGAGGTCAGTGGAGGTGGTTGTGGTGGAGATAGTGAACAGTGGCACCAACTCCTCCCATCGAATGCTAGGTTGAGAGGCAATAGTGCAGGGGGTGAGGGGAGCACCAACGACGTGTGAGGCGGCAAGCTCTCCCCTGGTTGCCTATGGTGGAGGACGAGGTTGGCAGGGCTCCAAGCTAAGGTAGAGAAGGGAACGTCGTTGTGACAGAAGGTTGGTTGAATCAATATTCGGATCATTTTTTGTGAGGTGAGGAGGGAAGCTCACTTTGTTGTACAATTTTCAGATCATTTTTTGTGAGGGGAGGAGGGAAACTCACTTTGTTGGACAAATTTTAGATCATTTTTTGTGAGGGGAGGTGGGAAGGTCACTTTGCGAAAGAGATTTAGGGTGCGTTTGGTTCGATGGATGGGGTGGGATGGGAGATGGCGGTCCACATTTTTGAGGGATATCTCATGTTTGGTTGGGTGGATGGGGTGGATGGGGATATCCACCTCAGGGGAATATTCTCTTAATATGCTGGATGGAGAGAGTCAGCCAAATTTGCCGGATGGGGTGAGCCTAATTTTTACTAATCATGTTTAACGTTGCTAATCGCAGTTTTTTTCGCTAATTGCGCTGAAGACTTGTTTGCCCGCATCCCGCCCGAGCCCCCGCCGGCCGATCCCCACCCGAGCCCCCGCCGGCCGCTCCCCGCCGGCCGCCCCTGCCTGAGCTCGGCCCCGCCGGCCGATCCCCGCCCCCCGCCCGAGCCCCCGCCGCCCCCGCTCGAGCTCGGCCCGCCGGCCGCTCCCCACCGACGCTCGGCCCGCCTCCCGCCGGCCGCTCCCCGCCTGAGCTCGGCCCGCCTCCCGCGCGAGCTCGGCCCCGCCAGCCGGCGCGAGCTCCGCCCTGCCGCTCCCCGCCCCGTTCTCCGCCCCGCCGGCCCCTGCTCATGCTCCGCCCCGCCGCCCGAGCTCCGTCCGCTGCCCGCCTCGAGCTCCGGCTGCTGCGCCCCGCCCGAGCTCCTGTGCCCCTGCCCGAGTCCGCCGCCGGTGAGAGAGAGTATGGAGAGAGAGAGGGAGGATTCGGGAAAATATGGAGAGGTCACTGACACATGGGGCCCGCATGTCAGTGGCTCATCCAATTGAATCCATCTAATTTTAGCCAAACAAAAATTTGGTCCATCCAATACACTGCAATCCACTGAACCAAACAAAAAACTGGATCACCCCACCACCTAAAACTGGATCGCCGTATCCCATCCACCCCGAGTCGCTCAACCAAACGCATCCTTATTGGATTAAATGGGCCTGGATGGTTTTTTGCAACATGAAATACTCCATTAAGTACTAGGGTTGGAAAGTGCAAAGCTCTAACAAACAGAATAAGGTTGTACAAAACCTCAAATGTGGAGTACAAATAGACAAGGCAACCGCAAAATTAGAAGGTAATGGCACAGGCCAATAGCTTATTCAGTCGAGAAGTTCGATGTGAAGCAACAACCAGAACCATTGAGGGTTTCGAATGTGCTCGCCAATTAATGCCTCCTCGGTTGCTCTCCTGACAATTATTTTGGCATGTGCACTTGAGTTTGGAGATACTTGAGCTATAAATGCAGAATGAGCAACATCGGGCTCAAGCACAACTGGCTAGGTGTGTCACATTGAGGCTCAACAACGAAGACTCTCTCTTCTGCCTTCAGCATGCAAACCAAACAAAACCAATGTCCCAAACAAGGTGTCTTCTCTGTCGTCGATTAAGTCTGGAGTATGATGATAACGTAAGGACAGACTGAAATCAAAACACCCTATGTATCTTGCGTTGTAGATAGGAAAGGAGACCACGAGATCAGTGCGCAAGTAGGACCAAACACCACCACCACTGAGGGTTGGCCTTGAATCCTACCAAAGCTAGGAGCCTCCATGTCGATTGTGCGCACACCAGTTGTTTGGCGCCTGGCTTCACCGCCTTACGAAGAGACTGCATCATGGTGGATGCAATGCATATGAAGCATAGTCAGCCAGAGTATCATGCAAGCTGCCATAGAGGGAATTGAACCAGGATGGGCGAAGCCAATGATGTTATCCCATGGCACCACGCCTATGATGTCGGATGACAAACAATAGAGGAGGTGATGGACAGAGCATGCACCATAGAGCTCCCCCGTCGCATCTTATAGCACCCTAAACTATGGTTAGCTAGCAGGAATCAACCCTAGGATGTGGTGTTTACTTGGGAGGGATAGAACAAGGGAAGAAGTATCGATTCCAGCTAGCAGGAGCACCCTAGTGACAACTTAAAGGCGGCACACCGCCACAAACAATTGGACATGGCTGCCCCTAGAGTCACGGCATTGGAAGAGGAACGCCATCTTGACAAAGCCTCCAAGGCAACTAACTAAGGAAACACGACTCAAACGGGCTTATTGTAGTACTAATCTACAAAGGCCCCTCCCTCGCCTCTCTAGCCAACTAGCCTGCCGGATATGGGAGGTAGGGGTGGAGAGGGAAGAGAAAGGGAGGCAATGGGGAGTTTCGCGAGGAGGAGGGAGGGTTCAGGACGTGTGTATGCTTATTGGGCCAGGATAGTTGAGTGTTGTAGAGCCGATAAAAAAGGAACATTTGCAACATGAAAAATGAGGATTTCAGTTGAATTTTGTACCCTCGGATATGCACTGAGATTTCAGCATCGCCTCCTCCACCTTGGTCCTGTTGAGCGTCATGTGTGACCGTTCTTGTATCCGATGAAGCTGGACCCGGGCTCGCTCTACCGATTTTCAACTGGCATTCTGCCAAGAAATGAGCACTCCCTCCTATTCATTTTACAAGGCGTATAAATTTGAGCAGAGTTTTTCGTTTTACAGGGCACATACAACTATCAAAGTGCTATTACTCCCATTTCTCTTTTTTATCTCCGTTGCAGTTTCTCCCTTGTTGCATTTTCTCCCTTCACCGTGCAGGACATAAATGCTCCTAGAGTAGCCGCAATACGAGTAAAATTGGCAGATACATGCACTTCTCAACCAATGGCTTTCCACCAAGAAATCAGTTGAGTTACATGCACAGCTAGCTTGAGAAAAATCGTAATAGAAATAAATTAAGCTGCATGCAAAGCTCTTATGTGAGGGTAGCAGAATCTTTTCATCTACTATCTGAACTACTCTTTATGCATTTTAATCTCTGTGCCAAGTACAAATACGCACTCTAATATCAAATGGAGGGAGTACTAAAATAATAATCTCAAGAAACCCTGGATTGCACACGATTATTTAAAACATCACAGTTCTCGAGACCGACCGAAAAGAAAGGACCTTACCTGCGGGTAGCAACTGCACACAATTGCCACATGCAACCTGATACCCTGATATGATCCGATGTCGATGTCAGACAATCGAGGCGGCAGGCATACATACACGGAACGAGGGAGAAATCACAGGCACCGGACTCTGGAGGAGGCAAGCATCAGTAGTACTGCGACACTGCCAAGCGGGAGCCAGCAGAGATAACTGAAGTGAAGTGTCGTAAGTAACCAGCTTCAGAATTCAGGTTGATGCTCTCTCATGTCACTGCATCTCTGCTGCTCTACCGGCAGATGCCCTGAGAACTGAGACTGTGTGCTATCCAGACTACAAGGGCGAAAAAGTTTACCCCACGTACACCCTCATCCAAGGAGGGATCTGAGACGAGTCCTTGCATGCCTATTGGCATGTGCCCATCTAATCCCAAGTGTTTCAGCAAAGATCACGGTCTCAGATCGACGGATTTGGGAGGTTCTTTCGATGTGGTTCGCGCGTTAACTCTGACATCTGCAGCTTATGTAGCCTTTACCTGGTAGCATCGATGAGCTTCGAGGAGCCCGCATAGTTCATGCTAAATTTACCCCGTTTACACCCCCACTCAAGGAGGAACCTGAGACAAGGCCTCGCATGCCCATTTTATCCCAAGTGTCATGGTCCGGACAAACTGGAACACATATGTAAGAGACCGGACTAAAACCATTTTTCGAGATTACTTCTAAATTCTTATATAGTCCATGCTTGGGATCTTGTTCGCCCGGTGCGAAAGTAGTTGGTTGTGTAGTTTGAGAGTTATGCGAATTCTAAGTATTCCATTATTATTAAATAAGAGACAAGAGATATAAAAGGCAGACCGACGGATTTGGGCGATTCTTTTGTTGTGGTTCGCACGTTAACTCTTGTCATGTGCAGGTTATGTAGCTTCTACGCGGCAGCATCGATGATCTTCGAGGAGAGCCTGAAAAGTTTCTTGCTAAATTGCACCATAAGTACACCAATATATATGCGTGGTGGGTTATCGATCTGGCCCACGGAACTTCACCATTGTTATAATCTGCGACTGAAATTGTTTAAGGCTACATTTATCATTGTGGCGGATTATGATAAATCTATTTGTCTAACCAAACTTTATCTATTTTACCATTTGACTAACCAGTATTTTCCTATTCCTATGACTATTTTCACAAAAGATTATAAAATAAGTTTAATATAACACAGTTCAGTACACGCAAACTAAGTCTAAATCATGCATTTTATGTTGTACACCACAGCAGATTAAAAATTAAATTCAGTATAGTACAATTCAACAACCACGAACTCAGTCCGAGTATAGTCACTGGGCCGTTCACAGTTCACAGCCAAGACCCAACCCAACAATGCCCAACCCAAATCTACCACGCTTGACTTGAAAGCTGCGTTGTTCTACAGCTCTATTGGTCTTCTATTAATTCTAGGCGAATGTGCACATCGTTAACAGAGCCAACAGTACGTCACAATGGTAGTAGCAAACTCTGAACTTACTCCCACAGAGCAAACAAACGATGATTGTCTTGCAAGGCATGCCGGCCTCCCTATACGTACAAAACCTTGTTGATGAGCTCTTCTCGTAGGCAGCATCTGCACTTTATGAGACACAGATACAATCACCCAAATGCCATCTAGAGCAAACCAAAAAAAAGCAGGAAATGATGGTAACCCCAAGGATTCAGTTTCACCCCCAAGAGACATCAGACAAAGCAACCACTTCTTTTCTCTTCCCATAATACTCCCTCCGTTCACAAATGTAAGGTGTGTACGGAATTTTAGATTTAACTTTGATCAAGAATTAAACCAATACTATTGAATTATATAATACAAAAGTGATACCATTTAAAAATATGTTTGAATATAAATCCAATAGTATCACTTTTATACATATAGTTTAATATTATTGGTTTAATTCTTTGTCAAAATTGAACCTTAAATTTCATACACGCCTTACATTTGTAGACGGAGGGAGTATAAATTGCCTAGGTGAAATCGCACTCATCGATGGGACCCACATATCAATGACTTTCCATTAAAAAAAGGAGACACAAAATCTATAGCGCATGTGCTTAGCAACGTTCCCAATGAGAAGAGTCCAGGCACGTACATCCGCGAAGACCTGCAACCGGCTCGGACGCTCCAACGCCAGTGGACTTCTGAACTGCAAGCAAAGCAAAGCAAAGCAAATCACGGTGCGAAAAGGAGATCGAAGTGAGGAACCCCAAACTCGTACTACAAGGTTTCAGACTTCAAAGAATGTGGCTTCGAACATTGAAATTTTAGACCGCACCTCGAACCCTGTGCGCGCTCACGTGGTCGCTCGTCGCCGGCCTCACGTCGTCGGAACTATTGTAGTTTCGATCGCATTGGTTTAAGTATTACTAGTAAATCAGGAGATGCTGTTCGTCGTACCATTATCTCCATTGTTAACGGGCAAGTTGCAGCAACAGTCAACTTGTACAATATTGTTACTGCCTCCCCATTATCTCAAAGAAATGTGGCGATGTCCTGCAAAAAGAAATGTCTTCATGTGGTAGCTTCCTCCAAAAAGAAATGTAGTCATGCGGTAGCTTCTAACGTTTGTTATTAGTCATTTATTAGATTATATGGATCGAGCCGCCATGTGGTCACTTTCTAACATGCTGTATATACATATCATGAGATAGACTCAACATGTTACTGGTAGTAATCAAGCTTTGATTTCTTTAGGCACTTATAATATTACATGGCACTTGTAACCAAGGAGAGGGGATGGTGAGATATGGTTAATTTGTATCTTCCATGAGATGCACACTGTTGAGCAAACCGAGAATTTAGACACGATGCATGTTTGCATTCAAGGTTGCTTGTATCTAAACATGCATTCCAACCCAATGAGATACAAGCTGATTGAATAGACCCAAGATTAATATATTGTCTAAAGACACAATGCATCGGAGAGGGGTTTTTAATTTGGTGAGTTGGAGCACAGTTTCTCTCCCCTAGATAGAAGTTTCCCTTCGAAAGAAACTTCTCCGCATATGGGTCCAACAGGACTTAATAGCACAACATGATTATAGCCCTAGTGTACTTTTAGGGGTGTGTTAATGTGATAGCTAAAACTTGTGTACTCTAGTTGGTAGACACAAGACAGCAACATTACATGGTGTCACTAGCCAAAGGACAGTACAACAATTTCAATCCATGGTACTCGCATGCATGGCCAGCAAGAAGTGGATGCAACGAAAGCAGCATGAAGGGCACGTATGATCAATTTTACTTGCCAGTATTGTCCAAAGGAGGCAGGCGCTGGACAGTTGCCAAAGAAACTGAACTATTAACATCACTCCCTCGTAACTACCGCCATTCCTACACATGCTAGCAAAGCAGCAATAACTACTTTATTCCCACCGTTAGTAAGGAACCGTTGGAATGGCATCTTCAGTTCTTCACAGGTTCAGACCAAGCAGGGGCTAAAATAAACTATCTCTATAGAGCGAAATGTAGTGTATAAAGATTCCGATGTGATTACTGTGAGGCAGCTCCTCCCTCCACTTATTGTTTTTAAACCTGCTATATATTATCTCAGAGTTGGCGAGAGGGCCACAAACAGTTACACCACACCCAGTAAAAGGGCAAAAAGAGTACTAAAAAAATAATCAAAACCATGCCCTTGAGAGACACACATTCGCAATGCACACTCCACCGCTTTCACATGTTCTAGCATAATGCCACATGGGTGTTGTTGTGTCCATCAGGTAGCTCCTCCGCTGACCGGAGAGATGCCCGTCGTCACTGACGAGATGCAGGCTCCGACCACCACCAGCAAAGGAGGGACGGTTTCTGGATAGGAGGCCTCCTTCCAATGCTCTAAGTCAGGATTAGGAGGTTGAACGAGTTGACGGTGTCAGAGATGTTGAAGGAGACTATACAACGTCGGTTAAATAAGTGCCCCTACATTAGGTGGAGCTCCACCATGAAGCCAAAGCTAGGCTATAGACCACGAAGAAGAGCCGCCACATCCAAAGACCACCAACTGTCCTCCTCTGGTGACAAGGAGGCAAGAACTAAAGCACCAAGATTGGGATGCCGGATGAGATAATTTGGTAGAGGCAAATCCAGCATATCGAAACAAGAGATAATAAAAGCAGGAGATTTTATTGCTAATTAAGGGGAAGGAGGATGGAAAGAGGGAGTAGAGCAAGACGAGTGATGACGCTAAGGAGCCTTTTATGGAAGTTCACCTGTAAGCTCAAGGAGTCGGATACTCCAACACCAGGGACCCCGATTGTGGTAGCAGACCAGATCTAGAGAGCTATCAGCTGTTAGGTCTAGAACGACGGTGGCAGACGAGCGGCATCGAGCTGGTCGCCTCTAAGGCATCAAATTTGTTCAGGGTCCAGCTGCACATGAGGCATAGGGAACTGATCCCCTCTCCCCTCCTCTTCCGGCCGTCGGAAGAGAAGGGGAGAGGAAGCTTCAGGAAGAAAAGCTGGGAGAGCAAGTAGAAGAAGGGCAAGAGAGGAGAGGAGTAGAGTGTAAAGCAATAAAATTTGATCACCTGGAAGTTCCTCCACTTATTTCTATATGGCATACTTTAAACGGATCTTCTATAGATTAACAAGCTCTAAAACTAAGAATGACTAAAGTACCCTTCCATTACGGAAAGCCAAAATCTGCCCTGCCCGATACCTTCATCCATAATTCTAGCCATCCATTTTCACTTCTGAGATTTGCGCCAAAAGATGAGCGAAACATTCTCGATGCATTATGCCACTGATGTGCACTGTCACTCATTTTGAATTTTGAGCAGAACATCTATTTTGAATGAGATGTATACTATCCACTCATTTTGAATTTTCAACATTTATTGTATAATAATTCATTTTTCACTAGTTTTCAACAAAACATCAATTTTTGAACAAGCTATACACTGTACACTAAAATTTGAATTTTCAAGTTTTGAATGAGATGTACACTGTTTGCTCATTTGAAAATTTGAAAAATAAACTTTTTGCTACACCTAAAATTTAATGTTCATGGATTTTAAATTTTATTCTGGACATGAAACTTGAATGAGATGTACACTATCCACTCATTTCCAATTTTGGATAGAACATGTATTTTGAATAATATGCACATTTTTTTGCCAATTTTATTCATAATATGTTCTACACAAAGGTTTCAAATTATCAACGGAACATGAATTTTACATGAGATGCACATTGGGGTCCCTTCTCTGAATTTCCAGCAAAACATGAATTTTGGATAATATGTACATGGTTGCCATTATCAATAGATGCACATAGCCCGGTGCCTGCGAGTAGAACGGTGCAGGTGAGTATGAATGAGATAGGGAGGAATGCTAGAGGAGGGTAGGCTACCCTAGGCGGGGCAGACACTGGGAGGTTAGGAGGGGTGAGGGGAAAGGGGAGAGGGGGCAACAAAGACGACTAGAACCCCACGAATAGGCCATCACTTTTGAGGAGGATAGAGCTGGGGAAGAAGAGTGATGGGAACGTAATTTGGGTGGCGCCAATCGATAAGGCCAAGTCCAGCAACGATGCAGGTCGGTAGGCTAAATCCGGCAGCGGCAAGTGTTGGGGCAGCCATAGAGAAGGTGCACTTCCAAGGTGTTTCTCATCGTCAGTGGCATGACTATCCATGAGTACATCAAGTTGAGGTAGATGGACCTCAGGTACGTCGGAGTTGAGAAGGATGGACCGTCGGTACCGCCATTCACTGGCCAAGCCTTCATGTCGTGATTTGGACTTTGGCGTTGATTCCTTATCGACAGACACCACAGGCGCCACCCATAATCGCCTAATGGGTTAGGAAGAGGTAGGCCAAAAAAGAAGTGAACAGTTTCCGCCGTTTTGGGAAAAAAGGCAACAGATAGTCCTAGATAAGGATACGGAAATATATTTCTAGCTAATTTAAATATAAAATTTCCGTGTTATGAGTGACCACTTGTTCGTTGCACTTTTGTGCATGGTTTAAGGGAGTTTGTGCCCAGAAAAATATTAGCAACCGTATTCATGTCCAATTTATATCCGATTCACATTCGTATTCGAGTACCATTCACGTCATATTTGCATTCGTGGTTTCTAAATTTATTTTCGTTTCTGGTTAAAGAAATATGAAAGTAATTTTTCATTCATATCCGCTCCATCGTTAGAAGAAGCATAGAGTAAAGGTGTGCAAGGAGGCTAGGATAAGGTGTATTGGTAGTGCTGGTGTTTTTAGATAAAGGAGGCGCCCCCATCCACTTTTGCTCCTGTTTCATCAACCATTCATATGATCTATAAAGAACAAGAAAAGAGGCTTGAAAAACAAGAAAAAGAAGGCTTGCATGAATCTCGAGACATGCTGGACAGAGGTGCAGATGGAAGTAGGTTCGGAACATGTTCTTTCCGTCAAAGTGCTTTGGAAAGATGCGATGGAACGGTATGGAGACGAAGAAACGAAATAAAAACAAGCACCTTATAATCTTAATGCCGAACAAATACTGTAGACCTTTTGAAAATCAACAGGGCGGGTAATTTTCCTTTGTGCACCTCGAAGTAAGTAGTATGAGAAGTTATGGTTGGTCGGCTGATCTTAGATTATGCAGATGAGAAATACTCTCTCTGTCCACAAATGTAAGGCGTGCATGGAATTTAAGGTCTAACTTTGACCAATGATTAAACCAATACTATTGACTTATATGACATAGTAGTGGTACCATTAGATTCATATTCAAACGTATTTTCAAATGGTATCACTTTTGCATTATATAATTCAATATTATTGGTTTAATTGTGAGTTAAAGTTGGACCCTAAATTCCGTGCACGCCTTATATTTGTGGACAGAGGGAGTATCAACCTGATGCGAAGTTCACTACGAGATCTTTTTGGCACTACTGCAGTATGGGCCTCCACTGACGGGCCAAAAACCTCCTCTACTGACGGGCTGGGGGCCCGTCAGCCTGCAAATGTCAGTGGAGGGGGTGCCCTCCACTGACGGGCTGGGGGGGCCGTCAGCAGAGCCCTGGTCACCACTGACGGGCCTACTTTAGAAGCCCGTCAGTAGTAGATTTTGAGGCATTAAAAAAATAAAATTCAAAAAATAATATATTATCACACATTACAACCTTCAGTAGAAAATTAAACTACATTTCATCCATAGTTACGAATATCAGTCTGTAAGATGTTGAGTTCAAGATCGTCTACACCATCACTTCGCCTCCAGCTACTACTATTTCTATCTTCTGGTGAAATTGGAGAATAACCACGCATGGGTGTTCTAGACCCAGAAGGTTCACCATCATTTGGTTGGTTTACGACAGAAGGAACCCATATTGCCAACCCAACTACTCCCTGTTAGAGAGAACCAAACAATAATGTCCATTAGTTTTGAAAATCTAGTAGCAAAACAGGAAACATAACATGAACTTCCTCTGCATATAAATGGTAACAAGAGCGAAAAGAAGCTAGATCCAAACAAATAGTTGGGAGGACAACGCTAACAATCATACTTACCATGAGAGGCAGCAAAATCCTATAATCCTTTGTCAGCTCAAAGAGAAGCAATACTGAAGTCAATGGGACTGAATTTCTGCAAATAAGACACTGTTAGGTACAATTTATATGTAAGAACCCCATGATCGAAAGAAATGAAATCATGATATCCAAGAAATGAAAAGAAAACATAGAAACTACGGAAGACAAAAATAAACGATAATCAGCAGTAAGAACTAATAAACAAGAGAGGAGATGAGGCGATGGCGTGGCGTTATCACCTCGGGGCGCTCCTCCTTGTCGAGATCGGCGGCGCGGGAGTCGAGCATCATGGCCTCGACGGTGAGGTCCCTGGAGTGCTCCTCCCAGTAGCTCTTCTGCGCCTTCCTCTCCTCCTCTAGCTTCTCCAGCACTCCTGCGACACAACACGCAGACACGCACCACCCATCATTCCATTCCCACAATACAGAGATCCGTACGTCATGCGTTCGACCTTTCTCCCCAACCAAACGAACCAAAACGAGAACAGACGCGGGGCGAACGGATCCGATCCGACCCATTCCGCGCGGATCGGGACGGGGGGAGTCCCCCGTGCTTACCATTGATAGCAACTCCAGCGGCGGTGGCGGCTTCCATCTTCGTTGGCGCGCGTGCTCGTTGAAGACGAGACATTGCGTGTGATTTCAGAGGGGATCAATAGGATTTGGTGCGAGAGGTCCGTGAGATAATCAGATTAAGACCCCTCGACGGCGAGGCAGGCGCGGGAGAAGCTGCGGGAGCCTCGACGGACCCTTGCCGCCGGATCTGGAGAGGCGGAGGCGGCCGGAGGCGGAGGGGGGCACGGAGGCGGAGGGAGAGGAGGCGGCGGGGGAACGGCGGCGGAGGGAGAGGAGGCGGCGGGGGCACGGCGGCGGGGGGGCATGGCGGCTGGGGGCACGGCGGTGGGGGCACGGAGGCGGAGGGAGAGGAGGCCGTGGGGGGCACGGAGGCGGGGGGCACGGAGGCAGGGGAGCCTCGACGGACCCTCGCCGCCGGATCTGGAGAGGCGAAGGCGGCCGGAGGCGGAGGGGGGCACGGAGGCGGAGGGAGAGGAGGCTGCGGGGGGCACGGAGGCGGGGGGCACGGCGGCGGAGGGAGAGGAGAAAATCAGGAGCACGGGGCGGGGGCGGGGGCGGGGGCAGGGAGGCGGGGGCAGTGGGGGTGGGTTGGAATTAGGGTTAGGGTTATAATATATACCGGCGACTCCAGGCTGGGCTTCTGGGCTGCGGACGGGCAGGGAATTAGCACTGACGGGCCTAAAACTTGGACCCGTCAGTGGTGTCTGGATAGCACTGACGGGCCCACGTTTTAGGCCCGTCAGTGCTAATTCCCTGCCAGCTCTATGGGTTCCTGGGCCACGGGTCGCCTCTCCTCTGACGGGCGGATTTAAGGCCCATCAGTGGAGGTCCTCGTGACAAGTCTGGGCATCGTCTCCACTGACGGGCAAAAAGTTGCCCGTCAGTGATGACCAGCACCACCGACGGGCGAAAAATTGCCCGTCAGTGGAGGGGTTTCAGCAGAGAGTCATCCTGCAGTAGTGTGGAAATCGTGCTTTCAAATCAAGAACCCCGGACTTCTTATCGAAGACTTCTGACGTATCATTAAAAAGAGCTAATTAGTTATGAGAATATTACTAGTAATACTAATTTATTATCTTAATAAAATAGATATAGAAATAACTAAAAAGTAATATTGATATTTTATTTACACCCTTAATTTTTATATCCAACTGTAAAAGAACATTTATTTAAAACGGAAGAGTATTTCCTACTGTCAACCAAGATTCCAAAGGTGAATTTGGTCATCTCTCGAGTCTTGGTATCAACAAACTGATTGTTTCTTTCACATGAAATGACATAACGCTCAATGTCATTAAAACATTGATGTATTATACCCTTAGTTAGATCTGAGATAGTATTAGATACTCTCAATTAATACTACAAAAAATGTCATCTTAGACTATCATAGACGGTTGGATTAAAGCCATCAGTATTAAAACAATCACAGACGATTTATCATATGTCACTAAACCGTTTGTGATAATAACTTATCCCAGACGATTCAGAAAAAAATCGTCTATAAAAGAACACACCTGGTTTTTTTTCTCAAACCGTCTGAAATAAACCATTCATTATAGCCGATTTTTATGCTAAAACATCTATGTCGTTAATGGCTAGAAAACTGGCACGGAACCGTGCCTCACCAGCCCACCGCGTCGTGCGACTCGTCCACTAACCCTAAATCTTGCACCCCCTTGACGTCTTTCCTTCGCCACTGAGAGCCCTAGCCTTTCTCTCGACCCCTATTCTCCAAATCCCCTTTCTCTCCTTGCCCATCTTCGTCGCTGCCTCCCCCTCCTCCTCCCAAGCTGCTCGCCTCGTCCGCTCCCTCCGTCCTCTCATCAAGCTCCCCTCTCCCTCCTCTTACTCTACCTCTTGATCGAGCTGCCAAATCCAGATCTGTGCGTGCAGCAGTGGCATAGCAGAGACGATAGAGCTGTTGGGGGGCAGAGGCGTAGTGACAGCAAGAGGTAGGGGTACGATGCCCATTTCTTTTCCCATAGCCGCAGGGTCTCCTTGAGCATCGTCACACCTTGTCTAACCTCGTCCTCGTCCTCTCCACAAGGTTCGTCATCTGCGCCACGTTCGGCTCGGCCACCAAAGATCACTGGAGCAAGAAGCAAAGATGTGGTGGGCAGCGTTCATGTGGGGCGGCCCATTGTGGGCTTCTTCAACCCTATACTCGTCCTCACCGCAAGGTTCGCCACTCTATTTCACTTCTCTGCCCAGCCCCTCTTCCCCTAGTTACCTAGTGTAGGCTGTGTTCTTTTCGGCTTCTTCAGGGGCTTCTCCCAGAAGCTGCCCCCTCTCAGCTTCTCCCAAAAGCCACCCCCTCAAATTCGTCTGGGTTTCTAAACTAGTCATACCCTGATTAGTTTAGAAGCCCCGACGAATTTAAGGGGGCGACTTCTGGGAGAAACTGGGAGAGGGCAGCTCCTGGGAGAAGCCGTCCGAGAAGCTAAAAAGAACTAGGCCGTAGTATGCTACCTCGCATTGGGGATCTCGATTGGATCAAGGTTGCCGCTACCTTCTTGCGCTTGAGCTGTTTCTCCTCTCTTTCTTTGTTTTAGCTTGGTTCTCTATACCCGCACAAGATGTTCGGATGTTTCTTGGAAGTTCCCACGATCACCTGCTTTTCTTGGAATTGGAGGATGAAAAAGGGAGATACAAAGTAGTTTCATATTTTCTTGTTTTGATCCATGGATCTTGAGGTGTCAAATTTAGAAGTTATTGGTTTATCAACCTCTGAACCTTGAGCACCGCTTGCAGGTATGGCATCTACGCCACGTCCAGCTCGGCCACTACCCAGGACTTGCCCACCTCCGAGTCCAGCTCCGCTCGCAGCTTCTCTGCAGATGATTGTTCCTGCATCTCCTTACTAAATTATGTTATGTGTTATGTTATGTGTAATCCAAATGACTTCTGCGTAATCCAATTTGTGACTTACGTGTCATGTTGAGGCGTCACATTTCTGAAATCTAGTGAAACTTTTTTTTGCAAATTTTTCTTCTTTCTGCAACTAAAAAGCAATCACAAAAAAAAAGACTGTGGTACACTACCGGAATCTCGCAATTTGCCGTGTGCAAAAGACACACGGCGAAGGAGGAAAAACCCTCGGCAAATGGTTTGCCGAGTGCAACACTCGGCAAAGAGCACACGGCGTACAGGCTGCCGGCAAAGTAAAGTTTACCGAGTGTATTCCCTCGGGCACTCGGCAAATAGTTTGCCGACGGTCAGACTGAGCACTCGGCACAAAAAATTGACTAAACGGAGATAACGGCTGTGAGTAAGGTTTGCCGAGTGTCGACACTCGGCAAAGCCTCGGGTTTGCCTAGTGTCGACACTCGGCAAACAAGGTGATCAGGTGCCAAAAATTTGGCCGCCGGCGGGGCACCGCTGTTGCCACGTGTCTCCCGCGGGGTCCACTACACACGTGTCACCACCACACACGCACACGCTGGCCGGGTCCACTAGAATGTCCACGGGGGACCCACGTACGGGTCGGTATCACATGCATGACGTGGCGCCATGTATAAGCGACCGGAGGTATCAGAGGAACTCAACCCGCACCGCGCGGCCGGGTATATAAACCACCCAACCGCGCGGACGCTGGGCGATGTGGGACTAAACAGACGAAGCCGTTTGCCGAGTGTCAAAAGTCGGACACTCGGCAAACTCACGTTTGCCGAGTGTCAAAAATCGGACACTCGGCAAACCTTTCCAAACGCCAACGGGCCTGGCGTTTGCCCACTAAGCCAAACGCCAATGGGGCTGGCGTTTGCCCCCCAAGCATTATGGCCTGCACTACATTTTTTGGATAAGGCCTAAACATATACTAAAGAACACAAATATGATTTTTCAACCAATTTGTGTGCAATTTTTCATGTACTTGTAGTTCAAATTTGAATTATACCCATTAAATGCCTAGAAATACACTTAATGACTTAAAAATAGCAAACGAACCCTGAAAAATGCCAAATTTTAACATGGAAGATTTAATGGTGTATATTGAGTGTAGAAAAGGTTTTAAGGTCAAACGATGAAGAAATTGTCACTTCACCTTCAAACTTGACACATCCCCTCTTGAAACCACAAGTCTTCTTCGAAGATGGTTCGGTTTCTAAGCAGCGCACATGACAACTTTTGTGAAACCTTGTTAAATTTTTACCACAGGTTTTTGATGTCATATAATGATACCATGCCAAGTTTCATGTTTTTCAGACTTCGTTTGCATTTTTTAGAATTTAAAAACCAATAAGCTCCATGTTGGTGGTCGAGTCTTGCCACCCAGATATTTGTAATTTCTTTTAATTTTTTGGATAAGGCCTAAATATATACGAAAGAACACAAATATGATTTTTCAACCAATTTGTGTGCAATTTTTCATGTACTTGTAGTTCAAATTTGAATTATATCAATTAAATGCCTAGAAATGCACTTAATGACTTAAAAATAGCAAATGAACCCTGAAAAATGCCAAATTTTAACATGGAAGATGTAATGTAGTTCAAAATATGTTGAGTGTAGAAAAAGTTTCAAGGTAGAAAATTTTTGCATTTTCTACTTTCTGAAATACCAAGTTAAGGTACCTTGTGTGTAGTACCTTCAATTGTTTTTTATCTAAAACATCCATAACTTTTTCCACATGGAACATATTACATTACATTTCTAACGCCAAATTTTGGCATTTTTCTGGAACCATTTGCTACTTTTAAGACATTAATTGCATTTCTAGCCATTTACCGGATAATATTCAATTTTGAACTACATGTATATAAAAAATGGGCTATAAATTTAAGAAATATTCATATTTTGGTACTTATATATATTTCTAGCTCCCTCCAAAAAAATAAACTCAAAATTCAAAAGTTTGCTCTTGAAAATTCAAATGTACACATGCATTTTATTGGTTTTTAATTTTTTGCCGAGTGTTTTATGAAAAACACTCGGCAAAGCCGATTCTTTGCCGAGTGTTTTTGTTTGCCGAGTGTAACACTAGGCAAACCACCGATATGCCGAGTGTCAGTTTTTTGCCGAGTGTTTTTTATGGCACACTCGGCAAAGAGAGTGTTTGCCGAGTGTTCGATAAAATACGCTCGGCGAACTTCTCGACACTCGGCAAACTCGGCGATTCCGGTAGTGGTACTTGCCTATCATAGATGATTTTTTAACCATTCGTGATGAGGTTTTGTTATCATTGACCTATGTTTTCAGACGGTCAAAAATCATCTGATACAATGTTTTTGAACTATCTGTGATGGAGTTCTCTATAATAGTGTAACTCCATTTTACTATATGTGGTCTTAATCTCGAGATATTTCGTTTTAAAATATCTATATGTTAAATATATCATAAGTATAATTGTTATGCTGTCTCATTTTGCTCGTATTAAAAATGATTTAAGAACAATTAGACGGTTGTTTTATATCATTTAATAGAAATATATATGGTTATTTTTCAACGGATGAAACATTAAAAATAGAAGTTAGAAAATAAAACACAAGTGGCACATTTATATGCACATGCCCATATGCAAGGAATATCTCTGAGTAGAAACAATGCTCACACAACATAACCATAGTTAATAGTAGTGTATTTTCATAGTGCTAAACTATACTGAAACCTTACAGAAACCAGTTACTAGTGGCTAATTATATGTAATTAACAACCATCACAAGCACAGCATACCAGCGTCCATCCATTTAACCACCCCAAAGTAAAAAAGAAAAAGAAAAGGAGAAAAAAGAGAGAGAAAAGTTACGAGTCACTAGAGAGCCCAGCCCCAGCTAGCTTAAGGCTCAATGCACCTTCTTGGAGAAGAACCCCTTGATGCCGAGCAGCCGGCCGTCGCTGAGGCCCCGGCCGCTGGCGCTGGCTTCCACACGGTGGCAGCCCACCTGGTGCCGGTACCCGACGCATGAGTTCACGCTCAGGTTGATGCCCCTCATGCCGCCACCCCGCACGCCGGCCTTTTTGCCGCCACCCCCCGGTGGACTTGTCCTTCTGGTATGCACGCCTGTCAGCAGGTTGATCTACTAGTAAGGGCTTCGTCGCCGTGCGCTTGATCTGCCAGTAAGGGCTTCATCGCCGTGCGCTTGATCTGCCACACCGGGCTGGACCGGCCCACCGGCGCGGCCGGGGCTCGCCGCCCACCGGAGAGGAGGCGGCAGCAGGGCGGAGGCTTCGACGACCCGCCGCCCCCACCGACAGAGTGGCTCCGGGAAAACGGCCAGATGTTTATGTTCAGCTTCGAGTCAATGCCGCCCCCCCAGTGGACGTGGCCGGTTTCCGGCTGGTGGCACAGTCCTTGCGCTTCTCCTTGTCCTCCATTGGCTTCTTGGCAAAGATGTCCGTGCACCGTTTGGAGCCACCGGCTGTCGCGGGAGGTTGCGAGGGGGGGGGTGATGGAGGCGGACATGGCAGTGGCGGTGCGGAGGGAGCAGTCCCTCCTGCTCCTGCTCCGGGTCCGGGGTGGCGAAGTAGCTATCCCAAGCAACCTTGGGGAGGAGGACGGGGAGCGGGAGGAGGATCCCGTCGGCGAATAGCTCATCGGCGCAGGACAGGGAGGCTGCGGGGTTGACATGGACGGGCCAGAACTCGAACTCCAGCGAGGAGGACACGCTGCTTCTCCTCCTCTCGGCCGCGTCCATGGCGAGGACTTCCACTCCGATAGATTTGTTTGGTTTGGTTTGCTGGGGACGCGAAGAGATGGGAGGAGGAAGAGGAAGAGGTGGATCGCTAGTGAGGTGAGGCTTTGTATTGGGGGCAGGGCAACTAGGAGTAGGCGGGCACATGGGAGGTAGGGCCCGCGCACGCCCTCCCATTTCTACAACACTAAGGGGGTGTTTGGTTGGGCTTTTTAGCAGCTTTTCACTAGAAAAAGCTGCAGTCCAACCAAACGGTCAGCTTTTCAGCAGATTTTGCCAATGGTAGCTATGGGATTTGCAGTGTAAATTCAGCTGTTTGGAAAAGCTGCCTTCTGCTAGCTTTTTGCAATCTGCTGAAGATTCAATGCTCAATTTCTAAAATATTGTAGATGGTTTGGATCAACCAAAAGCCATATATTCACTTTCCCACAGCTACAACAGCTTTTTTAGACAGCCAGCCAACAACAGCTTTGTCAACAGCCACAGCCCAACCAAACAGGCCCTAATAATAACAAGGGCGGAAGCTGCAGTTACGACAGTGGGGTGGGACCCACAGACGATGAGGCTACAACATTCCTGATGGATTGGAGAGTAGAATAGAGTAATGTATGCTATGAAACCGGGCATGTCTAGATATATCTTATCTGTATCTATAATAAGTTAGTTTATTATTACGTTATACTACTTTTTTTCAGCTGTGTATTTGTTAAGTTTTTGTATTTTTATATAAAACTTATGCCACTTACTTAAGCATATATACCATATGAAGTGTACACTGCGTATTTGTCTTGAAACGATGAGAAAAAATAATATATAATAACTTCACATATGTTATTTATACACTAAAAAATAACTGTCATCTCTTTCCATATAAAGAAGGAAGTTGTGAAAATATTGATCAATGAAGATTTATATACCAACATTACATTAAAGATATGCGGTCTTACACGAAACAACTTTCATCAATCTTAGACTACTTGTATATAATACTGCTATACCTTATGATCTAGTGTGGGAAATGAACCTTAAGTTTTAACATTTGAAAATTTGGACACACTATGCATGTATACATTCCAAGCAAACAACGAACTATTGTGGAACCCTACAAAGAGGAGGGATGCACATCAAATTTTGCATCGGCATCTATGATAATAAAGCACTTAGATCTATAAATAAGAAGCTTTTGAAGTTCATTATTTTCATCTTCAAGAATCTATTCTCAATATTAGAGGGAGGATATATGACACTTAATGAAAAAAGTCAGAAAATTCCTATAGAAAACTCCTACGGCAAGCCATGGGAATCCACACTCAGGACCAATGCACTAGTCATAGTGGCAATGTAAAGTTGCATATAACAAATGCACAAAAGAGAGTAGGGGTTGCGCCTGATATCATCCTTCGTCCTAAGGCCTTCTTATATTGAATAAGAGGATCAGGACTTCGGCTTTATAAAATCCTTGCATACCTGAAGATGTCTGGGGAAAACAGGGCAAGGGGACTTGTTTGCCTAGATTAAAAAATAACCTGTATAGAAGAATAAACAGGGGAGCCAGTTGGGACCTGGCACATATGGAGCAAAAACTAAATGGTGGTATAGACATGAATCTTCCTACGAAAGGAAGCTACCAATAAAATAATTATGTTGCACATATTAATGTTGGAGACTAAAGAATCATGTATCCACAATAAAAATAGTGGGATACTGGAACGGCGGATACTGGAAGGGCAATATAAAGAAGCTCCTCACGATATCCCATCAACCACATTGACATGTGAGGAAAATAAGCAGAAAGATGCATGAAAAACTATGACTACTCTAAATAAAAGAGATGTATTTATGGCAAGCAGCTCATATTCCTCCCAATGTGATCTAAGTTATTGCTCCTATTAAAACTCTAGTCATTAATGAATTTCTTTGAGCTATTTAATTTGAAGGTAGAAAATTTGAATGATATTTGATGCGTGCATTTTGCATACATGTTTTTATTCCAGTTCATGCATAATTAGTCGTAATTTTAATTGCTTTTTGGAATAATCACAAGGAAGATTGAGGAGCCATTCAAACAATCATTTCTATTGGTTTCCCATCTAGATTGATCTTTGAACTTGTTCATATCATACTTCATGTTTATGGATTTGTTCTGAGATTACTCTTGCACATTCAATCATGATATTCAACTTTTGTACTTCATTCATGCCTTGTGATATATCTCTTGAGTAGTCCATTTAGTTTTTGAGGTTATAGGGTAGCCCTAACCAAATTATGATTGAGATGCAATAATTTATTTGTGTTATGTTATATGAATGTGGTGATGTTCTTCATGATGGCGTACGAACGTCGACTATCCACCATATTACCTTCCGGACAAGAAGGATGCCAACGCTTATGAGAGAAGGGATTAAAGGTATCGCGGTTGCAAAAGCTATCTAGAACCCCTGAATCTTCTAGGTGTGAGATTCACAGAGACCCTCTACTTTACATAGTTATCATGGGTGACCTTAATTGCCTTGCTTGCCAATTGAACATTGGAGCGAGACAGTTTTGCGAGTAATGTGTATCAAATGTTCAAGACACATCTTTATAAGGCTGCGCTCTCATTAATCATATGAATTTTCACGAATTATTCTTATCCACTATCTATACTTGGTTAGTGGTGAAACCATATTCCCCTCAAGAACATCAATTTTATTATTGCAATCACGCTACTTTTATCATATTTTAATTCTTGTTTTTATTTTTAACTTTCTTTTATCACCATATCAATTTTACACCTTTACTACCGTCATGCCATTTTATTACTTCATAGTTTGCAGGCTTTACGAAGAAACAATATTTAGACAAACTACCGATTCCTTCTGCTCCTTGTGGATACGATACTCTTATCGAAAATTAGCTTCAACCTACCCTATGCACTTGCAGAACATCAATATTATTAATGGATGTGGTATAAAAGTAAGCAACTTTCTATGCAAGAAAGGCTACACTGACAATCAGGACAATCCCTATATATTTATACAAAAGTCTCGGAATGATTTTTGTAAAATAATGGTCTATATCAATGATGTATATATCATGGTGACAACATAAAATAGAGGAAGCAAGTTCGTGCTCGAAACCAGAACTTAAAATGAAATAAAAGAGATCTGGTAAGGTCAACATATGTTTAGACTTGTAGCTCAAACAAAATCCATGAAGTGATATGATACACCAACTTGATCAACCCCATCTGAATGAGTCCTAACACAATACAAACTACTTTGCACATGTTAGTCAAGAAGACCCCATAGAGAAACTCCGGTTTAGGGATTAGAACCCATTCTTTGGACTATAGAACCATACATGCAGATATGACTCTAGATAATCGATTGTACTATAAGAATGCACATAACCTTATAGCCACAATCATCTAACTTACCTGAAGTTTCCATGAAGTTGAAACAACTTGTGTAGGACAACTGAGATTGATTATACTGCACATTGATGTCATGTACTACATAAATATACGACTCACCTTGTTCATGAATGAATAAAGTAGAGAGTACACTAGAAACTCAAGATAGGCTCGTCACTATTTATGTGAGAAGGGAATCAAGAAGATTATATATTATATGATAGTCACACTCTATACATAAATAATATCAGCCATAGTGTTTTTCTAGAAAAATAAAATTAGACATGAGGATGCTAACAAGAGTCATCTTAAGTGGGAGTAATGCAAAGAGAACTTTAATCATCATACTCAAGCTACAAAAGTTCATAACTTTGATTTACTCAAAAAGATCAAATAAAGATAATTACTTTATTCTATGAAATATTTTCTATGAAAAATAATGTAGATTAAGAGCATCAATTCTCGAAGACTTAGCTAAAATAGAAACTCGCTTCATATGCATGCAGAATTTAGGGGAGAAATTCATGCCTGAATTAATAATAACTAACCAAATGATATAGTAATGACGAATGTTACAAGAAATATCATTCATTGATCAAACCAGTTGAATATTAATAAAACTTAGATCTTTTGCATTCTTTTTCCCTTTGATGAGTTTTCATAGAAGTTTCTTATCCATGAGGTTTCTAATGAGGCAACTAGTACATTATAAGCACTGATGCTATGTGCTCTTTATTTTTTCCACTGGGTATTTTGGAGTGTTATTGTGGCATGTGCATTTCGTAGTAATTTCCCAAGGAGGAGTGTTAGGATACCAGGCCTCCTAGGGGGTGGGCCGACCGGTGTGCCACGCCCCCCTAGGGCCCATGTGGTCAATTACTATACCCTAGTCGTCATGTAGATGGTCTATAAATAGAGAGGTAGTATCGATGCTATTTCGCATGCATTATTGAGAGCTTGTACTCGTGAGAATAGATCTAATAAAGAGAAGAGCACCACCATATCCTCATGTCTATTTTACTTTATGTACGTGTTTGATCTACTATTTATTGTACGACGATCGGATCATACCTCGCGACGTTGGTTTCACAACACTGTAATTCTTCGGTAGCTGGGTGTGAGATTAAAGAAAAAATGTTTTTTTTAAAGTTAAGAATTCATTTGCATTGAAACTTGATATTACAAACCCTTGGAAAGAAAGGGCAAGAAAAAAACAGAAAATACGAAATCACCATAGAGAACATGTGTCCCCGCAACACGCAATGAGGGGGACATGTAACATTGGAGCACACCGCCATGGCCACGCAAAATACCATCGAAGATGTGGAAGAAGGCTGGTGAAATTCAAAGAAATGGCAAGGAAAAGACTTGTTGAGCTTCCTCCATGAATGCTCGCATGAGCAGGAGGAAGAACTTCTCGCCAAGGTGGAGCATATGGTGGTTGACCATCCTTCGGTAAGACAGAGCTAATTGGCGCAGCAAGCTCTATTTGTAAGGCTGTTATGCACCTACGGTGGTCGAGACTAGCAAGTGGGCCTCTAGAAAGGAGGTTGAGGACCATCACAGGAGGCATAGCTTGCCTAACGAAGCTGCGTTGCACGAAGAAAGCGTACAACCCACAAACGCCATTAGATCAATTGAAGCTTTGTGTCAGAGGGGAAGGGGGCCCTTGAATGACCAAACTAGTAAGAAGTTGGAGCTTGAGATGCCAAGAGGCTGCTCATTCTTAGTTCCTTCGCGAGGAGCACAGGATGGGCCGACGTGCCACCATGGACGACAACATCGCTTACGTTGCTAACCAAAGGTGATCAGAAGCCTCCACGGCCGCACTATCTAGCCGATCGCGAAGGGGTAGCAGAACCGCACGGAGGAAGAAGCCCGAGCGCCTCAATCTGAAGGAGAAGCGAAGCCACCATAAGCTGAACCCTGACATCCCTTTGCCACCTGTATCGCATCACCATCAACATAGCTAGGGGCCAGAGATTGACGAAGAAGGGCTGAAGTGGAGCAGGAGCTGGGCTTCACCAATTTTATTTCGCTAGAAACTCAGCATCACACCAGATGCCACTAAGGGAAAAAAATACATAAATGACGGGGATCTACAGGGCGAAGGTGAGGCTTGAGCCCCTCTCTCCTCCCCTCCAACCGGCGATGCCAGTGGAGTCGAGTGGGGGAGAGAGAGAGCATCAATGAGAATGGAAGGGGCGAGAGCAATGAGGGAAAGGAAAGGGACGAATTAAGGTATGAAAAAAGTTATATATGGTGTGAGATGATGAGACCACATAAAAAGGGATTTTAGTAATAAGGTATCTACATTATACTATTTCTATTATGCAATGCCAATGGATTGCAGGAGATGTTTAAGAAAGCTAGTGTCTTCTATATATGTCTTTCATTGGAGCAAGAGGTAAAGGAGCAGCTCACCACGACATGAAGTATGTAAGAAGCTCTTCAACCATTGGTATCAAACAACCATTGGACAACCAAGTTAGACAAAATTGAAGCAAAATGATGTTGATGAGACCATTTTGCAAGAAATCTAGCCGCTAATGTCAAGGATTTGGGTCCTACTAAGGCTAGATTTGAAAGAAAGCACACGAACTGAGGGATCGACTACAGTTTGAGATTTTATTTGGAAAGAGGTAGGGGGAAAGGAGGATCAGATCTAGACAGCTTACTCGCAATCTCCAAAATCTTGGCCATCGCGTGGTCCAGGGCCAATGCACATGGAGATGGAAGAGCACCAAGATCTAGATTCGGAAGAGGGGGGTTATTAAGGGAGCCACAAGCTTGTGCTAAGTTCTCGATGTCGAGGATGCTGACAAGGAGGAGAAGAAGAAGCTATCCATCGGCTACCTATCGAAGAGACCCCAGATGCACTGGCATCACTACTACAATAACATCTATCCCAGACCCATATCCCAGACGGTTTAAAAGGAACTGTTTGGGATTACGCTTATCTGAGACGGCTATTTCTGAAATTTACATCCTAGACGGTTATTTTTAGAAAACCGTCTGGGATGAGCTAGTAATCCCAGACAGTTCAGAATAAAAAACCGTCTAGAATAGCAACCTAGATGGTTTTTTATTCTGAACCATCTAGGATAAATCGGATAAAATAGACGGTTTTTGAAGCGAACCGTCTGCAAAGCCCACCCAGCGGCCCTCATAAGTCCTACCTCGGTTGAGCCCATGCGCAGTGCCACACTATTTCTAAACCCTAGCACTTAGTCGTCGTTGCCCCACCCCCACTCCTCATCCTGTCGCCTCTCCTTCCTCCCTCCCCTCCTTGTTCCCATTGCCGCCGAGCTCTCTCCAACCCATCAGCCACAGCTCCAGCCCCACCCACACGCCTTCCCCGCCACCCTCTCCACCTCGTGGCTCTGCCTCTCTCTCCCCCTCTCCTCTCCCATCCCCTGGTTTGGTGATGATATCAAAGTGGTCGCCCGACCGCCTCCGTATCCCTCGCCATAGTGCTATTGTTTGCTGGTGCCATCTCGGTCACAAGTGAGGACGAGGACCAGATCTGGGGGCGTTCGGCTTTGGAGCGCCCAGATCCAGTGATTGGGAGACAGATCCGGCCCAATTGACGCATCCGCCGCTCCCATCTTTCCCAATCTCACCTCTACTTCCTATTGCGCCACACCGTCGCCGAGCCAGGCCGCCGCTGGAGGGCCACGCTCCCACCGAGCTCCACTCCTCTTCAGCGGGCAGCGGTGCCATCGATTTCCTCCTCCGTCTCTCCGCTTCCCCTAGCGAGCTCCAACAACAACAAGGTAATATACCACTCTGCTTCTCCAATCTGCTTCTCCAGCGGAGCCTCCAACAACAGCCGTGAACATTGGAATGCATCAATCAGTGGTACGGATATAAAAATTGTTGTATGGATATTGGTTCTTTGGATATATTAGTGCTTATGGTTTTGGATATATTAGTGCTTATGGTTTTGTCCATGCAAGTATACATTCATGCTATTTCTAGTTGCAAAAACTAATATGGTATTGTGATTCTTCCTAGGGCACATAGTTGATACTGTCTTGTTCAATCCCATGTTTGATCCTTTGCTTCAAGCATCAAGAAATGCCATAAATACTGGAGTCAAGGTAATTTCTACACATTTTGTTCACTCTTTAAAGGATGTGGTACATTTAAGTCAACGGACTCGAATACCCCAATTGAATGCTTCCTGTGTGTCATTTCTGATAGGAGCTATTTGGTGGAAGAACACATTGATATGTCTTCATGGAAACAACTGCTTTTGATTACTGGATTGTAGTGTTATCATGTGTTGTCATTTTTAGGTGTTTATGTATAATTATTTTGTTTGGGTCTGATTTTAGTTCCATTTTTCACTTGTTAGTGATATGATGTATGTCTTCTGAAATTATTTCCCCCTAAATCAAATCCATTCTTTGTAAGTCATTAATGATTTATCCTTCATTTCAGGAAGCTAGAATAGATGCACAACTTTGTGATGTCGGTGCTGCACCCGCCGCCACTGTTCTCTCGTATGCTGGATATCCTAGATGGAGGCAGGGACAGTTCTCTTCATGTGTGTGTGTTAAAGATGAGTTGTGATCAGTATATATGTGTCTGATGATCTTGCATGTGACTTTTGTGTAAGATAAATGTAGTGAACAATGTAATTTTTTTAAACGCAAAAAAGCAATCCTAGCCGGTTCAGTTTTAGAACCGGCTGGGAATATCCTTAATCCCAGGTGGTTCTGTTATTACAACCGTTTCGGATGATAGTTAATCCAGATGGTTCAAGAACCGTCTGGGATATGGGTCACTTATCTGTGACGCGTGTTTCCAGACGGTTCCCAAAACCATCTCGAATGACGATTTTGAACCGTCTGGGAGCATATTTTTTGTACTAGTGCGTAAAGCTCAAAGGTGGCCAATTAGGGCAAACCAAAGAATTATGGCCACGATTACTGGCTCTAATTCTAACTTAGATATATAGGATGGGAAGGGTTTCGAACACCCTTCTCCCTCGACTTTCGCCGATAGAGCTAGGAGAGGAGAGGGGAAGAGGGACCGGTAGAGAAGATGAATGAAGCAAGGAGGGCAGGAGAGAAGCGAGGAAGGGGAAGTTCAACAACACTAGTTTAATTTTGCTTCTGCTTACTAAGTCTCTTATCGTTGCTGTACCACACCCTATCTCAAATGCCCTAAGAGGTACCCCAACAATAAACATTATTTATTACTAAGCTACATGAACTTTTTCTTTACATGCACTAGTATAGAAAATATTATCCAAGGCGATTGAAATATAACATTCGAGACGGTTATACCAGCCGCCTCGGAAGAGTGGTTGTGGATATGTGGCATGTATCGGAGGCAGTTACGCAAGCGCCTCAGATAAGAGCTTATCCGAGGCGGTTAAACATCCTCAACCGCCTCGGATAACTCATTATCAAAGATGGTTAAAGTACCTTAACCATCTCGCATAACCAATTATCTAAGGCGGTTGAAAATCTTCAAGCGCCTTGGATAAAATAACAAACTGCCTCGGATAA
This sequence comes from Stipa capillata, assembly GCA_019208055.1. Lineage (NCBI taxonomy): Eukaryota > Viridiplantae > Streptophyta > Magnoliopsida > Poales > Poaceae > Stipa > Stipa capillata. The sequence goes on along the minus strand of JAGXJF010001971.1, from coordinate 301,824 downwards.
CTATTTATCTGAGGCGCTCCTTGCATAGTAACTGCCTCCATAAGTACGATATTGGAAACGGTTTGTCCACATTTTGGAGGCGGTTTCTAAGCTACAATCGCCTTGGATATGTTTTTAAATAGGCAACATTTTGCCAGGTTTACTAGCTTCCCTGAAAAAGAAAGCAGTCCATATGAAATGTCCAAAGCACAACACATATACAACAAATATATATATTATATATATCACACTGTTCAATCATTCATTCTCGCATCGATCACAAGACATAAACTTCGAACATTCACATACATACGCATATAAATAATATTACACACGTTGTTCACTTGTGACAAATACTCAATTCACAGCCAAGATATTGATCAATTCAAAAAATACACCTCTCTTAAGTTGACATGATATACAACCACTCGCCGTAGTCCATATATGATATCTGTTGATAAAGAAGAAGTCTCATTTGTTAAACAATGTCGTAGCAACGAGGCTAGACAATGAACTTGTGGCACCCCCGCACAGCGACATGGACCTACGTGGGTTGCCTAGGAAACTACGCCGCGGTATCACCATAGTCGCACACTCGGGTCGCGCGGCACGAAGACGCTCGAACTGGCTAAGGGCCACGAACTAGAGGAGAGGAGGAGCAAATGAGCTTGTATTTCAGAATTTTGGATCCCCCAAATGGAAGGGGTGCCCCTCTATTTATAGGGAGAATGGAGGGATAGGGGAGATTACAGGAATACTCTCAGGCGTTTTACAATCATGCCCCTAGATGTACTAACACCCCTAGGGCGCGTAGGTCTTTTCCTTTGGGAATATTCCGGGAATATCCCGTAGGCCCTGCCCGTCATGCACGGACTGGTCGCCGTCACTGTCTTGGCGTGGTGTGGTCTTGGCGTGGCGACGAGGTTGGTGTTGTTGCGGAGTCGGCATTGAGCGGTCTTGGCGTTGCGACGAGGTTGGAGTTGTCGCGGAGTCGGCATTGAGCCGTCTTGGCGTCGCGACGAGGTTGGTGTTGTTGCGGAGTCGGCATTGAGCGGTCTTGGCGTCGTGATGAGGTTGGAGTTGTCACGGAGTCGGCATTGAGCGGTCTTGGCGTTCACACAAACTTGGTGTTCGCCCGAGCTTGGCGTCGGCACGGTCTTGGTGTTCGCACGAACGTGGCGTTCGCACGAGTGTGACGTCGGCACGGTCTTGGCGCTAACGAGTCTGGAGATTCATAGATTTCTCCCAAGTATGGAAAAAGTGTTGAATCTGGGTAGCGCAGGGACCCCTTCCCCAACAGTAGTCCCTCGCCGGTGTGGGCGGTCGAGTAGCGCCCGTCCGGGTCGGCGCGCTGATCGGACTGATGTGCTCTGGGTTGTCACGACGTTCCCGGAGCCACCGAGCATGAATGCCAGGGAACTCGCGATAAAACAGGGGAGTTGGCGAAAATCCTCTAGGTCCAATCCGCGGTAAAACCGGGGACTCAGTAAAAATCTCCGGGGTCCAACCCGTGGCAAAACCGGGGACTTAGCGAAAATCCTCCGGGTCTAATTTGCGATAAATCCATTTTTTCTCTCTTCTCTTCTTTTTTTTCTTTTTTTACCTCTTTTTTCTTTCCTTTTCTTCTCTTTTTTCCCTTTTTTTCTTTTCCCGCCAGCTCCCGTGCATGCCCTGGCCGGCCACCTGGGCCGAAATAGGCCTTGGCCCACTAGGCCTAGGGTTGGACGGGGTGGGGCACCCGGGACATAAAGCCCCACCGAGACGCCGCCTACACCCGCCCGCCCCTGCTCCCTCGGCACAGCGCCCAGCGCCGCCACGCCTGCCACCGCTGGCCACTCGCCGACCCGGGCCGCAGCTGCTGCACCTGCCTTGTGCCGCTCGGCTGCTCACGCCGCCGTCACCCCCGAGTCCTCCGCCGCTATGGCCACCGGCCGCACCCCGACTCCGGCGCCGCCGCTCCCGGTCCGCCGCGGAGCCGCCGCTGCCCCCGCCCCCGGGCTACACGCGCCGCCTACGCCGCCCCCGGGAGCTGACGCCACCTCGCTCGGGCGCCAGCGTGCGGCGCCGCCCCGCGCCGGAGCCAGCGCACCACCTGCGCCGTCGGCAGCCCCACCGGTGCTTGCGCCACTCCCCGGGGGCCCGCTCGCCGCCCACGCCGCCGGCCATCTTGCTCGGATGCTAACTCGTGGCGCCGCCCCGCACCGGAGCCAGCGCATCACCGGCCGACCTGCCGGTCCTCGTGCCATCCTCCGAGGCCCACTCGCCGCTGGCCATCGGTGCGCCGCCGCCTTGAGCTCCACCGAGCCGCCTGAGCCGAGCCGTTCGCCTCCGTGCCACGGCCTCGAAGCTGCCGACGCCCGGCGCCGCAGCGTCGCCCTCGAATCGCAGGCCTCGCGCTGCCCCCGAGCCGCGGGCCTCGTGCCGCCCCTCGGGTCCGCCCTTTCCTGGGCTCGTCGCGCCGCCCCAAGGCGCCGCCGTCGCCGGGCTGGCCGCGGTTGCGGGGCTACCATGCCGCTCCAGCGAGCCGGGCCGCCGCGGACGTTTGGGCCGGCCGTGCCACTGTGCTGCTCTGGACAGCCGGGCCGCCGTTCGCCATCGCCGCCGTGCTGCCGCCTCTTCTCGTGTCTCTCTCTTTTGCAGGTCAGAAATGACGTTGCTACATCTCCACGCCGAGTTGCCGCGGAGGCTCCTGGCCGCGCTGTCTAGCCGGGCCGATGCAGGCGCTCCCTGTTGCCGCTGTTCGAGCCGGCGGGACCGAGCCTGACCGCGCACCTCGTCGTGCCGTAGCCATCTTCACCTGTTGCTACGGTGGTGGAACGAGTGGGTGCAGTTGCTTCTGCAATTTCAGGAGTCCCAAGCCGGGGTTTCTACGCTTCAAGGGTGACCATTCCGGCTTGCGCATGTTTTCGTTGTCAGCTTACGGTAGCCGAATGACGTTTGAGATGGACTGCTACTGCTTTTTTATTATCCTACATGAGGAGGGCTCGGTGTATGTGCTGGTGGATGTACAGCTACTCTTTTTCCCGTGTTGTTGCGTATCAGCCGCCTGTCTCGTGAAGGAATCGTTACTTTCTCTCGGGTAGTTGATATGAGGGATGCCCGCCGTTGCAAGAGTAGATGCTCTTCTCTTTTTCCCGCTTTTTGCCATGCTCGTGTATTTTGGGTTGAGCGATGTAGACTCGCTGATGCCATGCTCGTGTGTGCTGCGCCATCGTCGCCACGCTCATCCCTCACTGATGTATCTACGCGTTACCATGCTCTCTTTGCTTACCCGTGTTTTTCTTCTGTGCCCGTGGCAGCTCTAGCGACATGGGACGTATGAGGTGAACGCGTGTATGCAAAAAACTGATGGTCACCGTATACTTGTTCTTCGTACCATGAAACTCAAGCCATGCATGCAAGCAGTGGACCGTTACCGCAATGTCTGGGAGCACAAAGGTCACTGCCATGTCTTTGGAGGATGACTTTCATTTTTTTCTTGTTGTGAACTAAGTTGAGTTTAGGGTGATGTAGGCTCTGTCGATGTCACGCTTATGTGCGCCACACCCTCGTCCCTTTAGTATGAGTGGTGAGGTTGTGTTTGTATATGCCATGATGATGTTGGGCTCGAGGCATTCCACACGATGACTTCTCTCGTTTTGTCGGCTCCTCTTTTCTCTTGCAGGGACTTAACAGGTTCAACAGCTTTTGCTTCCTTCTAGCTCGTGGCCATCGGAGCTGACCATCGAGGAGATAGTGACGGGACCCGTCGCAGCGACCGCGTTGCATCGACCGTGGTCCTGTTTGCTCAAGATCCCTGTGGCCACTCGGGGTGACGTGGAGGGCACGCTGGCGAGGCTCCGTGCTTAGGCCACGAGAAGTGGCGTGACGCGACGCGAGGACAGCAACGGTGCTCGTTGTGTCTGCCGTAGTCCCATTGCTACGCTTGTTTGATTTTTCGCACAGGAACACTACAGATTGGGCGACTTCTACGCCTGCCCAGTTAATGGCCGTTGGGACCGCTCGACGAGGAGGTAGCGACGGGACCCATCACAGCGACTGCGTCGCATCGATCGTGGTCCCATTTGCTCAAGACTCCCGTGGCCACTCGGGACGACGCGGAGGGCGCGCTAGCGAGGCTTCTTGCTCGGGGCGCGAGGACTGACACGACACGACGCGAGGACGGCAACGGTACCTGCCGTGTCAGCTGTAGTCCCGTTCGACGTGGATAGTCTTCGAGGTCTCCACCGAGGGAGCAGCAGAAGAGCAGACGTGACATGATAGCGACGGGGCCCGTCGCAGCGACCGCGTCGCATCGACCGTGATCTCGTTCGCTCGAGATAGAGAGGCTATCAACGCCATGACGAAGCGCCAGGATCGACGCCGCGATAGGGCACCTAGCTGGACGACACGATGGAGACGCCATGCTGGAGCGTTGTGGTCGACGGAGATGCCGGGACGGAGCACCAAGGTCGATGGAGACGCCACGATGGAGCATCGAGGTCGACGCTATGACGGATATGCCACAACGGAGTGTCGAGGTTGATGGAGACACTGCGATGGAGATGCCACGACGGAGCGCCGAGGTCGACGCCGTGATGGAGATGCCACGACGGAGCGTCACAGTCAACGCCGTGATGGAGCGCCATGCTGGACGCCGCGACGGAGATGCCACGGTGGAGCGCCACGGTCGAAGCCGCGACGGAGCGCCACGGTCGACGCCGCGACGGAGCGCCACGCTAGACCCCGCGATGGAGTGGCACGCTAGACGCCGCAACAGAGCACTGCGGTCGATGTCACGATGGAGCGCCAAGGTCGACGGAGATGCCGTGATGGAGCATCGAGGTCGACGCTACGACGGAGATGTCATGACAGAGCGCCGAGGTTGACGGAGACACTGCGATGGAGACGCCATGACGGAGCGCTGAGGTCGACGCTACGACGGAGATGCCACGGCGGAGCATCGAGATTGACACCTCGATGGAGCGCCTAGCGGGACACCGTGACGGAGCGCCGAGGTCAACACAGCGATGGAGCACCACGTCGGATGTCGCATCGGACACCGCGACGGTCTAGCGCCGCGGTTGACACCGCTACGGAGTGCCGAGGTCAACACAACGATGGAGCACCAGGGTTGACGAAGACGCTGCGACGGAGCACTGAGGTCAATGGGACGACGAAGCGCCGAGGTTGACGCCGCGACGGAGATGCCATGACGAAGATGCCATGATAGAGCGCTGAGGTCAACACAGCGATGGAGCGCCATGCCGGATGCCGCGTCGGACATCGCGACGGTAGAGCACCGTGGTTGACGCTGCTACGGAGCGCCGAGGTCAACACAGCGATGGAGCGCCAAGGTTGACGGAGATACTGCGACGGAGCGTCGAGACCGACGCAGCGACGGAGTTACCACGACGGAGCGTCGAGGTCGATGCCGCGATGGTGTTGCCATGACAGAGTGGCAAGGTCAATGGAGACCCCGTGATGGAGCGCCGAGGCTGACGCCGTGACGGAGTGCCAAGGTTGACGGAGACTCTGCGACGGAGCGCCGAGGCTGATGCCGCAATGGAGTTGCCACGACGGAGCACCGAGGTTGATGCCGCGACGGAGAGGCCACAACGGAGATGCCACGATGGAGTGCCGAGGTCGACGCTGCGACGGAGCACCAAGGTTGACGGAGACACTACGACGGAGCGCCGAGACCGACGCCGCGACGGAGCGCCAAGGTCGACGGAGACGTCGTGACGGAGCGCCGAGGTCAACACAGCGATGGAGCACCACGCCGGATGCCACGTCGGACACCGCGACGGTGGAACGCCGCGGTCGACGCCGCGACGGAGCGCCGAGGTCGATGCCGTGATGTAGCGCCAAGCTTGACAAAGACGCTGCGACGGAGTGCCGAGGAGTCGGCGCCGTGGCATCTTGGCTTCATGCGGCATCACTGCTTGCCCGTGGGTACTCCGGTGATGTAGTCCCTTGCGATGTCGTGCGTGGTACTTGGTACCTTGCAGGGTGGCGTAGACCCTTGCGATGTTGAGAATGGTATCGTAGTCCCAATCAAACAAACTTCACGTCCCCCGGCGTGGCGGGTAGCGCGAGTAGTCGTCTTCTAGCCCTAAGCTTTTCCTCCTGCATCAAATAGTCGGGTACTGATGTCAAGAAGGGATTGACACGCGGCAACGTGTGTACCGGGTCCTTGCCCAAAAAAGAAGTGAAACACTTAGAGATAGGCGCGCGACGACGTGTGCATCGGGCCTTTCTTGGCTTGCAAGACGGCTCATGCGGGGAGCAACAATATTCGACTCACATGGGGGAGATGTTTCTTCCCAGCCAATGCGAGGAGGCCTTTTACTTGACTCACATGGGGGACGGGCTGCATCCCGGCACACATGAGGAGGTTTGGGTGCTCGGCCCACGTGGGGGAGTTGCTTCTTCCCAGCCAACGCGAGGAGGCTTTGCGCTCGACTCGTGCGGGGGAGATGGGGCTTCCCAGCGCACACGAGGAGATTCAAGTGCTCGACTCATGCGGGGGAGATGGTTCTTCCCGGCCAACGTGAGGAGGCTTTTGACTCGACTCGTGTGGGGGAGATAGGGCTTCCCAGTGCACACGAGGAGGTTTAGGTGCTCGACTTGTGCGGGGGAGGTGGTTCCTCCCGGCCAACACGAGGAGGCTTTTGACTCGACTCGTGCGGGGGAGATGAGGCTTCCCATTGCACATGAGGAGGTTTAGTGCTTGACTCGGGCGGGGGAGACGTGGCTTCCTGACATGAGGAGGTTTTGGGTGACGATGCTGAAGATGAGCCCCTTGCATGTTGTTCCCAAGCTTGGGTGCCAAAGGAACAAGCCAACAGGTGGACGGCCACGTGTCGAGCAGTGTCGATGGCACGACGGACTGCCAAAGTCGATGTCTTGACACGCTGTCGAGGTTAGTGTCACGACGGAGGGGTGAGGTTGACTCCGTGATGGAGTGCCGAAGTCGACACCGTGGTGGACCGTAGAGGTCGACACCGCGACGAAGACGCGAGGTCGACTCCATGATGGAGTTCTGAGGTCGACGCCGCGGTGGACCATAGAGGTCGACACCATGACGGAGACACGAGGTCGACTCCGTGACAGAGTGCCGAAGTCGACGCCGCGGTGGATTGTAGAGGTCGACACTGTGACGGAGGGGCGAGGTTGACTCTGTGATGGAGTGCTGAAATCGATGCCGCGATGGTCCGTAGAGGTCAACATCACGGCGGGGGGGCGAGGTCAACTCCGTGACGGAGTGCCGAAATCGACGCCATAGCGGACCGTAGAGGTCGACACCGCGACAGAGTGCTGAAGTCGACGTCGCGGTGGACCGTAGAGGTCGACACCGTGACGGAGTGCCAAAGTTGACTCCGTGAAGGAGTACCGAAGTCGACGCCGCGGCGGACCGTAGAGGTCGACACCGCAACGGAGGGGCGAGGTCAACTCCGTGAAGGAGACACCGCAGTGGAGTGCCGAAGCCGACTCTGTGAAGGTGTGCCGAAGTCGACGCCGCGGTGGACCGTAGAGGTCGACACCACGACAGAGGGGCAAGGTTAACTCCGTGATGGAGTGACGAAGTCCCTGCCGCGGTGGACCGTAGAGGTCGACATCGCGACGGAGGGGTGAGGTCGACTCCATGACGGAGATACCGCAACGGAGATGCCGAGGTCAACGCCGTGACAGGGAGTCGAGCTGGACGCTGCGACACCGGCACGTGCCGTTCTTCAGGTCGTCGCTCTCGTGCCCGTTGCGGTGGTGGCCGTGGCCTTTCACTTTGTTCTTCCTCACCTCTTAGGTGGAATAGCTTGATCGTCCTACGGGCTGACGGTGGCGTCTTCGCGCTCCTGGTGGCGACTACGGTCTTCGTCAGACGGCTTCTTGCTAGCTTCCCACAGACAGCGCCAACTGTCGTAGTAACGAGGCTAGACAATGAACTTGTGGCACCCCCGCATGGCGACGTGGACCTACGTGGGTTGCCTAGGAAACTACGCCACGGTATCACCACAGTCGCACACTCAGGTCGCGCGGTACGAAGACGCTCGAACTGGCTAAGGGCCGCGAACTAGAGGAGAGGAGGAGCAAATGAGCTTGTATTTTAGAATTTTGGATCCCCCCAAATGGAAGGGGTGCCCCTCTATTTATAGGGAGAATGGAGGGATAGGGGAGATTACAGGAATGCCCTCAGGCATTTTACAATCATGCCCCTAGATGTACTAACACCCCTGGGGTGCATAGGTCTTTTCCTTTGGGAATATTTCGGGAATATCCCATAGGCCCCGCCCGTCATGCACGGATTGGTCGCCGTCACGGTCTTGGCGTGGTGTGGTCTTGGCGTGGCAACGAGGTTGGTGTTGTTGGGGAGTCGGCATTGAGCGGTCTTGGCACCGCGACGAGGTTGGAGTTGTCGCGGAGTCAGCATTGAGCGGTCTTGGCTTCGCGACGAGGTTGGTGTTGTTGCGGAGTCAACATTGAGCAGTCTTGGTGTCGCGATGAGGTTGGAGTTGTCGCGGAGTCGACATTGAGCAGTCTTGGCGTTCGCACGAACTTGGTGTTCGCCCGAGCTTGGCGTCGGCACGGTCTTGGTGTTCGCACGAACGTTGCGTTCGCACGAGTGTGACGTCGGCACGGTCTTGGCGCTAACGAGTCCGGAGATTCATCGATTTCTCCCAAGTACGAAAAAAGCGTCGAATCTGGGTAGCGCGGGGACCCCTTTCCTAACAAACAGTGACATTCACAAGAAAATGTTAGAATTATTTCACACCCACAAATACGTTATCACTGAGAGAAAAAGTACACATGACATTTAAAAACTTCAAGTGCACTTATCATTCAAAACCACAAGTTTGAAAGATAACTACAAAGTTTGATGCTTCTGAACTAGAAACCTAACTAATTGCAATCCTACGTTCCTAGCTTGCCACCGAGTAATTGAACCGTCTTTCGGCACTAATGACCTCGTTGTTTAGGAAGTTAGCCATGTGCGATCGGATTTGGGTGATGTCCATATCTTCCAACTGTTTGATTGTCATGAGTTTCACCCCTTCCTGAAAACATGAAGCTTACACTGAGGGCGAATAGCATGATTAAACAGTAGACATTAGTGGCGATTGTTTTGTACCGATAGATCACCGTACTTCAGGCTGCTGCAAAGGGCTAGCTTGTGGAAGCACACGTAATACCCATAGAGGGTGGATCCTTGGGGTTGTTGCCGGCACTACACAAGGGATATCGATTAGGTATAGAGGGCAGGAGTATGATGGCATTAGTACGAGGAGTCAAGGACATGAAGGAATACCTTAAACTTGGAGTCATGACGTAACTCAACGGGCATTCCTTCCTTGTGCCTCCCTCCTTGTTAGACGTACGTGCCAAATGCTCTCAGTGATTCAAAACAATTAGCATCAAAATGTCATTTCATTTCCGAATAAGAAAGAATAGGCATTGAAGAAGACGAATGCTCACTCGTCGAGTAGACCCATGATGTCCAAGTACGTGGCCTTGCGCTTATCATAGCTATGCCTCATAGAATCAAGGTAATATACCTTATTTGCTTTTGGCACGATCAAGATGAGGATCCAATGGCCCCTGGTTATACGATGCAAAGTTATATATGTTTAGCCGTCGAACTATGAGAATTTGCAAAGGATATGGCTTACCCGATGTTATAGACAGCCTGGATGTAATCTCGTGCAGAGTACTCGCGGAGTAAATGCAGAATATAATCCCGCACCAGGTTCTTATTTGTCATGATGCTTTGCACTGAGATCAAATGTGGGTCGCCGAACCCCAAAAAGTTGTGGATCTTTCTTTTCTTGCTCAGATCAATCATGTATCTGAGAATAGGAAAACAATGAGTTATATTATGCACTTAGCAGTAATAGAACAAAACGATGTTGTGTTATAAGAACTTACAGCGTGAAGCATCACATGAGGGAGGCATCCAAGTCAAGGAAGTGGAACATGTTGAACAAGTCAGAGAATTCCACCAGGAAGAAATTTCCTAGAGTGTGCTTGAAGTGTTCCTCCTTGAAGCAGACCATGATGCTGACTAGTGTGTTTGGAAATGGCCTGTTGGACATGTTGAGGTAATGATCATGAAGTGTCCAGCAGGCTATGCCTAGGTTCACGTTAACATCAACGATAGGTAGTCCCAGCACGAATTGGCGAGCAAACTCCGCCATAGGATATTCAACATCAGCCGCCAAATTCAAAGTAGACTTCTTTGACGGAGAAACTTTCAGCTTTGATGTGGCCCCTTGACTCTTTGTTTAAACACGACGAGGCCATGAGCTTTCCACATTAGGTACTGCCGGGAGTTGAAGGGGTAGTGAATGATGAGAAACCTCCAAATTTTGTAGTGTCGACATTGGCTAACGAGGGTGAGCATCTTGGAAACATTCGATAGAGAGCGATCAACCATCGGTGAAAACCTCATCATCCTGTTAGTCAGTGAACATGGTGGATCAGACGATATGTTCAGTGTTGATTTGAGGACAATGTCCTTCTTTGGCCACTGAACAAAAGACCCGACGGTGTCGTCTAGCTTTTGCATCTCATCCCCTTCTCGCGTGTTTAGCAAGGGATAGCTAGCGAAGGTTGGTTAATTGACTCCACCTGCACTCGCGTGAAACCTGGTGTTAAGGGGACACTGTGCAACACCGTTCTAGGAGGAGATGGCCACACCTGACCATAGGCTGCATCCATTGCAAAGTTCATCATAGTGAACTGTATTTGCATCTTGCACTGCATTGGACCCTCAATTTGATCGATGGGAGAACATTCCTTGGCGCCCAAGGCGCAGCTACTGCGGTGGGCACCTGGGCTTGCGATTGCCACCCTGTCTTGGAGGTACTGTGCCGGTAGCCTCTCCTCCATGGCTCTCATTCTTTCCTTAGATTGCGCTTCAAGGGAGGATTTTATCTCCGCTTTCATCTACTCGGCCCTTGCTTTCTTCCTCTACCTATGTGCCTCCTGTGTATCGCCGGTGAATGCTTTGCCCCATGTAGCGAGATTTCCAAAACCCCTGGTGTGTCCATAGGGCTCCCTGGTGCCGATGGCCTTGGAGAGTATATCTTTCTCCCAACTTGGCACAAACGTGCCTTAAGTTGCGTACACATTCACCGCCACCATTTTCTGGTAGACCTCCTCATCTTCTGGGTTTCACCAGACACGTTCCCCACGAGGATTCACCTTTGTCCTCGCCCTGCACCAGTCCTAGATGTGGCTGTTGCTGAAATCGAAGAACACCGGCTGCAGACCGTGCTTCTCTGCTTTCTCGTCTTCCTTTGCCCATTTCTTCTTAGCACCCACGTACCCTAAGGTGCCGAGAAAGTGTGAGTGCTTGTTCCTCCTGGCTAGCTCCTGTCCCTGATGGCTTTCGACATAGAACTCCTTCGAGGACTTCAAGGCCTTGAACTCCACCCAGTCTTATCTTGCTTAAGATAGTCCCTCACCAGCCTTCCTTAAAATTCCGCCAACACTTCCGTGCCGTTAATAGAGTAGCTCGGTGGAAATTGGCTTCGACTTCATCTAGGACTCTGCTCCTCTCGTGTTAGCTCACCCCAATCTGAGAGGGTGATCCTGACTCTTGAACGGGTGATGACCCTGCATGTGGTCCGCCACTTCTTGCGGGTTTCTTCTGGCTCAGGAACTCTGGTGACTGGATCCACTCTCTCAACTACCCATCTGCCCTCTGGCCTCTTCGAAGGCTTCCTTGGTTTGCGAAGAGCCCACCTTGACGATGTCGACAGTCTTGGTGACCCCGACAACAATATCATAGGGGAGGACGGCGGGGAGTTCGTCTCCATTCTAATAGGGATGAAACATCATAACATTGACATACTCAGGAACTAGCTTGGGTTGTTCATTTACAAATACCTCTCTAATCATGTCTAAACAATATGCGAAATAAATAATATGGGAATATAACCCTAATCAAGTCTAAACATTCCATCATGCAAAAACACGAACAATCTAGTTTTTAATGTATATATACTGCACATGGCACCATCATATCAAAGACAATATGCAGTCATGTGAAGATTTTTCTAGCATTCCAACAATGTGAAGAAGCAGCAGAGCATATGACAACTAATTAAAATCTTTAACTAACAGGATTTCTAGAATAACATATATAGCATCATACATAATATTTTGTTAGAGGTATGACCATAATATGTACTTGTTCAGATCGATATCCATACTTGCACATTTTAAAAACTATGCGCAGTTGTAGGTTCAGAAATATACCACTATCCAATTACATAATTTAAAAACTATGTGTAGTCTAATTCTCACTCAATGGATGATTAGCAAATCTATTCCTAATTCTATGCTATTCACTTTTAGGGAAAGCATAGAATCACATTATCTAATCTACCACTGTGAAACACGACCATCTTCCTCCCAAGAATCAACCCTAGCGACTGCGAAACATGCACGGCCACCTTCCTCACAAGAGTCAATCCTAGCAGTTTTGGCGGAGGAGGAGGCACAATCTCGATGAAATGGATCGATAAGAACAAACCGAACCTGACCGGCCGGTGATGGATAGACCCCCTGCTAGCTCGATATTTAGAGTAGCTTTATCACTGCCTTCAAAGACTCAGGTTTGATCACTAGCAAGGAAATTGTTCCAATTCTATAGATATATGAAAAAAAGAAAGAGGAAAGCGTAAATCAATTTAGTTATCTTAGCTCTTTCAGGGAATCTTCTCTAGAGCCCTACCTGGAGTACTAGGATCTTTCCTTAGTCCTCCCAGAGACTGCAAGAAAACCGTAGGGAAGAGGACAAGCTGGAAGAACACTCCCAAGATAAACTAAAAATCCATCCCCGGGGAAGGAGAAAGCTCACTGATACTGTATTGCTAGAAACTGGCACTGCAACTTCTGGGTTTTACCTTAGGATTGCAATTGGGCTTGCTTCCCTTTTCACTGCAATTCACTCAAGGGGAGATTTTCTAGATAGACTAGGGGATCTTTTCTATTGTAACTATCCTCCTTTATCAAGTTTGATAACAGGTTTGACATCGTCTTGAGGAGCCGGTGCTTAGGGAGGAGGCCAGTGCTCGGGGAGGTGCCAGTGCTTGGGGAAGAGGCCGTCGCTGGGGAGGTGTCGGAGCATGGGGAGGAGGCCGCCGCTTGGGGAGGCACCGTTGTTCGGGGAGGAGGCCGCTGCTTAGGGAGTCACCGTTTGGGGAGGATGACAATACTCGGGAAGGAGGCCGGCCCTGCTCGAGGAGGCCGCTGGTCAGAGGAGGCGCTTGCGCGGTTATGGTTTGTCAAGGGGATGTGCGGGCCTATGCTGCGCTTGTTTGATTCATATACAGAAAGCTATCCGAGGCAGTTGCACGGTTCCAACCGTCTCCAATAAGGAGATATCTGAGGGGGTTTCTTGGTTCCAACCGTCTCGGATAAGTAGATATCTGAGGCAATTTCTTGGTACCAACCGCCTCGGATAAGTAGACATCCAAGAAAGGCGATTTCTTGGTGCCAACCACCTCGGATAAGTAGACATCCAAGGCGGTTTCTTGGTTCCAACTGCCGGAGGTGATTTTGAGCTTCTAACCGCCTCGTATACTTTTTATCAGGCAGGTGTTCAGTTCTGTTTTCTGAACTTTCAGGCGACAACACAATTTAGTTGATAATTTCAAAACTGACAATAGACAGCACAACTCTACAACCTTTACCATGAACATCTCAAATATCATCAACACATGAGCATCTGAATATATCACCTTCTGCACATTAACATCACAAATATATATATCACCATTTGCATATAAATATTTCTTGCATGTTTCAACCAACAAAATCAACTCTTCTCAAAAAGGAAATGGACATCTCAAATAATTTCATTGCCTTTGCTTGCGTTTCTTTATCTTTTTGCGAGGCATTTCCTCTTCGAACTCTAGCCCTTCTTGATGATTGTCGCGTATGTAGCATGGTTGATTATGTTCATCGCTAATCACGTCTCTTATGGTATGTGTGATCGGGGGCATATCTTCAACTATCTTGCATTCGTCCTCATCTACCACATCTTGAACTCCGACAATCTTCCTTTTACCTTGCATGGCAATATGAGTATTCTTCTTCACCGGGTCGGTCACATAAAAGACCTGGTGAGCTTGGTTGGCTAAAATAAATGGGTTATCCTTGAAACCGATCCGTTCAAGGTCTACTGATGTGAAGCCATACTTATCGACTTTTGTAGATTGGAGATTGACCCAACGACGCCGAAATAAAGGAAATTTGAAGTACACATAGTTCAATTCCCAAATATCCTCAATGAACCCATAGTACCAGCTCCATTTCCCGCTCATTTCAAAAGCCTCTATGCGGACCCCACTATTTTGAAATGTGTTTTTCTTATCTTGATCTCTCGTGTAGAATTTGTATCCGTTAATTTCATATCCTTGCCAAGTGATGACTCTGAATGTTAATCCCTTCGCACACCAGGTTAGCATGTCACTAGGGGCACCTAAACGGAGATGCTCCTTGAACCACTTGTTGCATTCTTTGTTATGCTCTCTCGTTCTCAACGCATCGGTTCTATTTGGATGCTCTTGTCTTAATGTGCCTTGTGCTTGTCTATATATGGGGCCACGGCAATCATGCGTTGCAATACCATGAAATGGGTTAGAGCGTGTCCAGCTTGATCGACGGTTATTGATTTCTTTCCGATGGTCCCAATACCATCAAGCCTATCTTCGTGCTGAGAGCGTGGCACGCCAATCGGTTGGTTTGACTCCATGTAGTCAACACAAAACTTGACAACCTCTTCTGCAGTGTAAGCTTTGACAATACTTCCCTCTAGTCGATACCTGTTTCGCACATAGTGCTTCAAGATTCCTATGAATGTTTCGAATGGGTACATGCTCCGAAGGAAGACTGGGTCGCACATTTTAATTTCGTGCACAATGTGGATGATGAGATGCACCATTATAAGATGGTGGAAAATACATCTCCAGCTGGCATATAGTCTCCGCCACCACTAACTCCACATCATCTATTTCGAACACATCCGTCACCTTCTGTGAAATCTTGTTAAAGAAGAAGCACAGGTTCGTGATTGCTTCTTTGATGTTAGGCGGGAGAATATTTTTGATTGCAATTGAGAGCATCTATGTCATCATAACATGACAGTCATGAAACTTCATGCCGATTAGTTTCAAGTCTTGCATGGAGACGATCATCATAACATGACAGTCATGAGACTTCATGCCGATTAGTTTCAAGTCCTGCATGGAGACGAGCCTCTTTATGTTAGCGGAGTATCTCGACGAAACTTTCATGCCGTGCAAAACTTGCAGAACTCAGTTCTTTCAGACTTGGATAATGGGTAACAGGTAGGGGGTATATGTCTTCCTGTTAGGCAGAAGTACGGGCGCCAAACTCAGGTCTGATTCCCATATCAGCCATGTCAAGTTGGGCCTTAACGCCATCCTTCGTCTTGTCCTTCGTGTTTACCAATAGACCTAGCACACTGTCACGAACATTCTTCTCTATGTCATCACATCGATGCAGTGCCGAACGTTTAGATCCTTCCAATATGGTAAGTTCCAGAACACCGATCGCTTCTTCTATTATGTGGACTCATCTGCGGCCTTTTTTTAACCCTTTCCAAGCACGACATTGACATCATTAACCTTTTCCAATACCTCAGCACCGCTGAATGACTATGGTTTCACACCATTCTCCGTTCTCCTATTGAACTGTGACTTCCACCTCCGGTAATGGTGCCTTATAGGTAGGAACCGCCGGTGACTCATGTACATGACTTTCTCGTAATTCTTGAGACTTAAGCTGACGGTATTCTCCATACATATGACACAACCTTTGTGTCCTTTTACCGTCTGATCGGAGGTGTTGCCGAGAGTAGGAAAGTCTTGGATTGTGCAGGACAGCATGGCCTGCAGAATGAAGTATTCTCTTTTGTCTGCATCCCATACCTCCATTCCTGTGTTTCACAGTGTTTGTAGATCATCCATCAACAGTTGGAAATACACGTCGATGTCGTTATCAGGTTGCTTAGGCCCTTTGATAAGTATGGATATCATAATGTACTTTCGTTTCATACAAAGCCAGGGAGGTAAGTTTTACATACTGAGAAGCACGGGCTAAGTGCTATGTCAGCTGCTCATGTTGCCCAATGGATTCATTCCATCTGTACTCAACGCAAACCTTACGTTCCTGGTTTCCGTAGCAAACAGAAGATACTTCCTATCGATGTTTCTCCACTGGATAGCATCGGCAGGGTGTCTTAGCTTTCCGTTGGATGTCTTCTGCTCTTTGGCATGCCAGTGAAACAGCTTTGCTTCCGTTGAGTTTGCAAATAAATGCTTTAGGCGCGGGATTACAGGCAGGTACCAAGCAACCTTGGCAGGAGTCCCCTTCGTCACCTCGACGCATTCATAAGCTCTATCTAGTCCAATCTTACCCTTGTACCGAGAAGCCTTACACACAGGGCATGAATGTAACTTCGCAAGCTCTTTCCGGTATAGGATATAGTCGTTCCGACATGCATGTATCTTTTTAACCAGTCCGAAGGGACAAAGTACCTTCTTGGCTCTGTATGTGTTTATGGGTAACTCATTCCCCTAAGAGGCCCAACAACTTGTTGAAGCTCTTGTCGGACCAGCTGTTGCTCGCCTTTAGCTTCAATAGTTTAAGCATGCCATATAACAACATGAACTTAGTCTTACATCCTGCGAACAGCGATTTTTCTGAGACTATAAATTGTTCGTACTCTTTGTCGGTTTCATGCCCTTCAAAATCACGCAACATCTATCGGTTCGGGTCCAGCTAGTGTCCCTCTGGGGGAATGCCCTCGGAATTCACGTCAAAACCAGAACACAAGCTGTAGCTCTTCGGTCCCGAGTAACGGAGCCTAATGCCCGGACGTTCCACTGAATCTGGAAGTTCCGAATCCCAGAGATTCTAGGGTAAAATTCCTGGAACATCCGGGTGGAGAAACCGGTAGCTCCGAGTTGCTCGGGACCGACTAGCGGCCTACTGAAGGCGTGCCACAACTACCCTTCACTTGGGTGTATTCAAGTGATTGCATTCCCCTAGAGGCCAATCCTTGAAACCTTTTGAACCGCAACGTTCATTTACGAGTTGGTCGGCAACCAACTAGTGACCTGATAAAGATACGTTACAGTCGCTCTTTATGTGAGGTGTATTCCAAACAGCTATTTAACCTCGGAAGGCCGACCGTTGGAAACCCCTAACCGAAACCGTGCTGAAAACGGTAACACCAGGTAGTGGAGCAGTTAATTCGTTCCACAACCCACCACGCCGTGTAACGGAAGTCAGAAAACAGCGACGTGGGTGCAAAAAACGCCCACAGGGGCCAATGGGACGCCTCGTGCGCGTGGGAAAACCGCGGCCGTGGGAGCGGAAGAGTTGCGCCCCTCTGCTGTCCCCCTTTATGGGACAGGAGAGAGGAAGATCGCAGACCCCATTCGCATTCGCACTTAGCCTTCTTGCGCCCTACTCACCTTTTCGCCTTCCTCACGCTCCATCGCCCTTGAGAGCACCGCCGCAAACCAAAAACCCTAGATCCGATTCGCCGGCACTGGATGCACTCTCCCGCCTAGGCAGTAGATCCAACCGAAGAAGAGGAAGATGCACTGGTGTGGGCAATCCTCGAAGAAGAAAACTCCTCCACCAACACAATGGCTCCCTGGGTGAAGTCAACGGCGACCGAGACCCGGCTGAACGCTCTGGTGATTGTGGGTGTGCTGCCGGCGAAGGAGCTGGTGGAATGGCGCGCCACCGGCGGGGAGGAATTCCCCACCCCAAACACCGGTGAGATCGTGGTCCACTCCGCCTTCTTCCACCGGGGGCTCTCGGTGCCGGTTCACCCCTTCCTCCGGGGGTTACTCTACTACTACGGACTGGAGCTCCACAATCTCAACCCCAACGGACTGGTTCACATCACCACCTCATCACCTTGTGTGAGTGCTTCCTTGGAATCGAGCCGCACTTTGGACTGTGGAAGCAGTTGTTCATCGTGAAGCCGCAGCCGAGCAAGAGCAGTCTGGCCGTGGTTGGGGGTGCCAGGTTCCAACTGAGGCCCGGGGCCGTCAAGCTCTACCTGGAGCTCCCCTTCTAGACTTCCAACAAGGGATGGCATTTGGATTAGTTCTACATCTCCAATCCGGCGCCGTCCCTTCCAGGCTTCGGGGGTCAGCCTCCCGAGGTCCAGCCAAGCTGGACCGATTTGCCGCTGGATCGGGAGCAGCCCGGGGTCATGGTGCTCATGGGGGCTCTCTCCGAGGTGCTCAAGGCTGGCGTCTCTAGGATCGTCGTCTCTACCTTCATCCGTCGCCAAGTCCAGCCGGCGAAGCTGAGGGCGCATCCGATGTATGATTACATCGATGGTCAAGACGCGACTCGGGAATCAGCCAACGAGCTCTCGGAGGATGAAGTGCAGCGCCGGGTCGGCAAGCTGATGGCCTAGGGGACCAACCTGGACATCTCCCGGTGACCACCGCCTTTCAGTCGCGCCAATCCACCGAGCCGGGTGAGCAGCCACTCTCTAGACTTTGTCATTTGCAATTTTGAATTCTGGCCAAGTCTTTATTTGGATTGCGTCCATACTCCCCAACCTTGCCAGATCTATTTGGGTTTAGTTCTCCAGCTTCCCTTCCCGAGAAGGAGATATGAAACCAGCCCCAATATGCCGACATCCCTAGCAGTGGGCCACCGCCACAGGGAACGGCTGGCGCATCCTCCTCCGGAGCCAGGCCATCAAAGGGAAAAACACCCGTGGTGGTGGCGCCGAGTGCTCCTCTGCCGAGTGCGCCAACTCCAGAGGAAGAGGAGGAGGATGACGATGACACCCTCTCATCATGAAAAGGCGAGGGAGGGCGTCCGCTGGGGCCACCCCGGGGGGACAGGGCGGCTCTGAAAGGACCGAGATGCCGACTAGAGGGGGGGTGAATAGTTGGCTTATAAAATTTCCTCTTTTAATCTTCTGTTTAAGTTATCAGATTAACTTCACAAGTTAATAGTGGACAGCTGTGGCACAGGTGAGAGACACAGATGAATACTATGTGTAAATTAACACACAGCTGTCACACAGGTGAAAGACACAGGTGAAGAGATAACCTGACACAGGTGCTCTACTTAGACTAACTGTGACACAGGTGCTAGCACAGGTGAATACAAGTGAATGAAACAGCTGAGTAACAGATGATCACACACAGGTATAAAGGTAATCTAGCACAGGTGAAAAGGTAAGCTTAGCAGATCAAGTCTAAGAGACACAAGCCGGTAAGTATGAGCAAATATGCATGCAATACAGGAAGTAAAGGAGACTCAGAGGATTTTCACCGAAGTTCCCTACTCTTTGCAGAGAAGGTACGTCTCCGTTGGAGAGACCACTCCTAAGAGTTGGCCAGCACTGAATCGTGCTTGTTCTCCGAGTACCTGATCTTTTAGGACTCTTCCTTTTGCTTGTGGAGATCCTTTTGCCTTGCAGCAGGTAGACCTCAGAGCACCTTCACAAACTACTGGTTCAGCCCACACAAACTTGAGTGATACCAGCAACTCCTACACCCGTCTAGGAGCAGACAAACTCCAAGAGTAACAGATGATCCAGCAGCAATCTCTTGGAGGAACCTTTGCTCGTGCTCTAGCTCACAAACCCACTCGAACTAACCCTTCGGTGCTTGGCTCTTGTGGAGTGGTTGGAGGCTTTACAACGGTCGTATGTGAATTACTGATTTGAGCAAGGTTGAGGACAGAGTCCTCCCCTGGTCCCCTATATATAGGGTCCACAGGCACCTGACCGTTACCCTGTTGCCACGTAGGATTAAGTGAGCCACCGGTGTCAACCACCGGTGACACAGCTACACCCTACGCCCAACTGTACCCGGCTCAGGCAGACCGACACCTGTGTCACCGGCGGCACACACAGGTGAACCCTCAGCTGATAGCAGCACTACTCAGCCCGGTCCTGGCACACTACATGCCCTCAGCATACTCTACCTAAGCTACCTGAAAAGGAGAGAACCTCCGATAGACCCCTGACACAGCAGACCCTATCGCAGAGCAGTTCCCTTAGCTTTTACAAGCTCTCTCCCGGTACAGAGGTGTACCTGAGTCATAGAGCAGAAGACCACCTGTGACACAGCTGTGTCACATAGGTGCCTAAGGCTCTAGGGTTTTCACACAGCTACATACTTTTGTGCAAAGCTATTGACACAGGGCAATTGGCCTCAAAGCACCAACCCCCTTGACCAACACTCTGAGCAATGAGCAAGGTTCCCTTAGACAACTGCTACTATTTCATCCCTCTTGATAGTACGGGTGGTTCCTATGGACTCAAAGAAACTAGCAAACCTAGGCTTCACTTGCCACCAGCTGAAGTCATGGCCCTTGACGCATCAAGCCACCATCACCTTGCTTGCATCTCCCTGCACAGCACCGGCTTCTTCTCAGCTGTGACACAGCTGCCTAGCACAGCCATCTCTTTGTCCTTGAACCCACCATGTACCCTTTTGGTGGCCATCCTTCTCTGGATAGCCCTTCATCATGGAACCTGTAAGATCTGCTTACACTCAAATGTAAACATTAGATTCCGGTTTAGGTTGCCATTAACCATCAAAACCAAATTAGGGCCTAGATGCTCTTTCAATCTCCCCCTTTTTTGGTGGTTAGTGGCAACCCAAGCTTCACACATTCAAAAATATATGTAGAATTGAAGTATTGAAACATGTGAAAGTTGGTAGAATATACTCCCCCTGAATCTGTGCATGAAAGATTTGTTTGACAAGAGATGCACAGTTAACAAGTTTTAAGCATGGGAAGTATTTTCTGATGACTTGCATTCTTATCAGTTTAAGTATGTTGATGAATGATCAGAGCATTATATTCCTTATCAGAGCATATGTGAAAGTCAGAGCAAGCCATATTAAAAACATATGTATATCAGAGCACAAAATGCACAAAGATATCGGAGCATATGAATTAAGTATTTGATATGTGTATCAGAGCATGATAAACATGTACATATCAGAGCATACACATATAAATGATATCAGAGCCATAAAACATGTATAACAAAATGTATGGCAAAGCAAACTAGGAATCTGAACATTCACACATGTTTGTATCAGAGCAAGATGTGCATTAAAGCATACCAAACATGTGTGTCAGAGCATTCCAACATATAAAAATGAGCATAAGAATGCATAAGACATGTATCAGATCAAAAGATTTGCATAAAAAGATATAATGTTATCAAGACATAAGCTACCACAGAAGAACCAAGTCTTGATACATCATTTTGAAAATAATTTCCCAATAAGCTTTCCCCCTTAATGCTTTCCCTTGCACCACTCTACTCTCTCTCTCCCCCTTACTCTACACTCTCTCTCTCCCCCTTACTCTACACTCTCTCTCCCCCTTTGACACTAAAACACCCAAAAAGGAAGACAGGAGGAAGAGATGCTTCAAGAAGACTTGCTCTTCAGCAGCTGGAGAACCTCTGAGAACTGGTTGGACATAGCTGAGAGCTGATTGGACATATCTGAGAGCTGAGATTGCACTTGATCCATGTGGCTTTCAGATTAGAGACTTCTTCTCGAAGCTGGTGATTTTCTTTGCGCAGAGCAGAGAGATGAGCTGGTATGACCTTGGTCACAAAAGCTATGGAAGGGTTGCAAGAGGTGTCATCATCATCATCATCATCAGCTGGGTTTAGCACAGGTGCAGCAGCTGTGGCACCGGTGGGGACTTGTCTTTGAACAGGTGATGACCTTGGAGGAGCATGTTGAGCAGCTGTGTGACTGGGAGATGACACAGCTGGTCCAGGGGAGTCTCCAAATAACGCAGGGACTGCAACCTCATCTGGATGATCATCTGCCTGAGGTCTAAGCTGGGTTTTGATTGTCTTCACAGAGAGATCAAGAGAAGAGCTCAGAAGACTTGTTCTTTGAAGGATCATGTACATGATGTACGATCCATACCTCAGCTTAGCCTTTTTGTCCTTGGAGACAACATCTATCTCATTAAAAATGTATCTTGCTATATCAAAGTGCTGATTCTTGGCTATGTGCACCAATATCTGCCAGGTTGCATTGTAGACAGCATCTGTGTTACCCCCTTTGGGTTGAAGAGTGACATTGAGAATCTTGATCAGATGCTTGGCAGTGATGGTTATACCCTTGAAATAGACATGATCTGTAGGGGCCTTGGCAGGGAAACTGAAGTTCCTTGGATAAAATTTTCTTCTCACTTCATTAGGAACTGGTGCAAGCTTGAAAAGATTTGGCATGCCTGGTTCCAGAGGAGCATGCATTAAGCTATTGAACTCTGGAGCTGTGATTGAAAGAAGTTGACCTCTTGTCATCCAGAGCATAACATCTTGATTCTTCTGTTCTATCCAAACTGTGGCATAGAACTCCTTGATGATCTCAGGATCATAAGCTTGCTGAAGATTGCATAGGAATTCAAGACCTGAGGCTTGGATCAGAGAAGGAACTGCTCTCAGTCTTGAATCTGTCATAGCTGACCAGTCAATGGTCTTGTAATCTACAAATCCTTTGGAGGCAAGAATCTCATGGTATACACCCCTTGATGATCATTGTGGAATCTGGGGTCTGAGCAAGATGGAGCTATAAACTCCTGATTTCAGAGAAGTATGGGTTTGTTGACCTCATCTTTATGAATGAACTTGGTCTCATTGAGGCAACTTTGTTCTTGGATCTCTTGGGATCACTCTTTGGCAGTTTCTTGGCATCAGCTCTGGAAATAAATTCCATCTGATTGGCCTCAGTCCTCAGAGCATGAGAGAAGATGTAATGATATTGGTCTTCCATGTTTGCTTCTCTTACAGAGTGACTGGGAGAGCTGTCCTCATGTTCTGCCATTTCTTTCTCTGCTTCTTCTTCTTCAGCTGCTTCTGCTGATTTGTCACTTGGAGATGAACTCTCTCCCTGATAATCTTCATCAGAGTCAGCTCTGGCTGCTCTTGGTCTTGGAGGAGTCACAGACACACCTCTGCCATCATCAGATGAGCTCTCAGAGCTGTCTTCTTTTTCTTCTGGCTCAGCTGACTTACTGACCTGTGCCACCGGTGATGACACAGGTGGTTGAACTGACTGAGCTGGGTCAGCTGGCGGCGGCACAGGTGATGGAGACCGGTGAGAGTCTTGAGTCTGAGTTTCTTCTCCTGCCTGAGGAACAGCTGGTTGAGACAGCTGTGGACTTGAAGATTTTGCAGCCACTGGAGACTCTGCTGAAACTGGTCTTGAAGATGCATGCACTTGAGCCTTGGGAGCAGCTGGATCTTCAGCTTCAGAGACTAGAAACTGAGAAGGAGACATTGACTTCTGAACGTCCAGAGTTGAAATAGAATCAATGCTGGTTGAACTCTGAGATTTTCTGCCTTTCCTTTGGTATGTCTTTTTACCAAACTTGCCTGCGCTAGCAACCTGTGACACAGGTGGATTAGCATCAAAAGATGATCTGAGCTAGGTCATAGAATCATCTAGATTCTTTTCTAGCTGCTGCCCACTTGAGTCTAACTCTGCAAGAATATCTTCTAAGGAGTCAAGAGCAGCTTTCTGTTGGGTCTCGATATCTGCAGGCACAATCTCTAGCCCAGCTGAGGACATGACCTGTGACTCAGCTGGCATACTTGGCGGAAGAGCTGGAGCACTTGCTTGATGAAGAGGGACTGCTGAGATAGGAGCAGTTGAACAATCTAACTTGATAATCCTCAAATTGACTGCAGCTATCTCATCCTGCAGGACCTTCTTACTGGCTTCATCTGAGCAGGAGGACAATTCCAATGATAAGGCATCTACCCTTCTACGCAACTTGTTGTCCTGAAATTCCTCCATAGATCTTTGTACTCCAAGGAAAGCTGAGATGTTAGGCGTTCCATTTGCAGAATCAGATCTGCCTTCTCATCTCCAATAGCTTTTCTTCTTTTCTCAGCAACTCATGAAGCTCTTCTTTGATAGCCTTGTCTTTCTTCCATGTGTCCTTGTGCACTGAAACATCTTTGGGGGGATCAGATGAGTTGGAGAGCAATTTCTTAATATTTTCAATTTTTGACTTTAGAGCATCTCTTTCAGCTCCTGAGGTAGACGACAGCCTCCCTGCTAGATCATTCAATTCCATGGCTAGTTTGCTGTGTGCTTTTCTTTTCTCAGCTTCGGCTCTCCATTCAGCTTCTTCTTCTTCTTCTTGCTGCTGCTTCTTACTCTTTCTGATTTCTTTTACAGATTCTGACCGAGGCTTCTTATGAACTTTGCTTAGAGACAGATCAGCTGGTCCACCAGTAGCTCTGGTTCTTTTGAGAGTATCTACAACTGGCACCCTCTTAGCTTGGACAGCAGCATCTTTGGCAGAAGCTTTCTTAGCTCTCTCATCTGCCTTCTTCTTTTTAGCCTCAGCCATGCTGGTTTTCCTTTCATCTGCAGACCTCTTTCTCTGCTGAATCTGCTTTTCTTTCTTGTCAGCTTTCATAGCATTAAGTTCTTCCAATCTGGAGACAGAAACTTTGGCAGCCAGCTCAATTTGGCATTTCTCTACTTCCAAAGCTTTTCTCTTTGCTTCCTTTTTAGCTAACTCTGCTGGAGACAAGGGGATTTTAACAGCTCTCTTTGCTTTCTCCTCAGCATCAAGTTGTCTAGCAAGTCTCCTTGCTTTCTCTGCCTCCCATTCCTCTTGGCTTTTCTTATCCATGATCTGAGTTCGGATGGCAAGCGGGAGATCTTTTGAGATATCCTCAGGCTGATTGCCAGAACCAGACATCTGAAGAAACAAGATAGATAAGAGAGAAGTAGGTAAGAGGTGTTCATTTGATGCAGAGTAATAGCTGTGTTAGACATCTGTGTCAGGATAGGCAGACACAGGTGAGGACTTAAGCATTACCGAGGTCTTAGCCTGTTGAATAGGCACACCTGTGTGACAGGTGAGACCCTAGCGGTGACACAGCTATGCGCGGGGGCGGACAACAAATTCATGGAATTTTGAGTTTGACAAAGATTTGCTGGCTGATTTAAGCTTGGATGAGATTTAGGCCCCCTTATAGAGGGCTTATTGGCAGGCTTATGGCCAAAATAAGCCATAAGCCCTCTAGAAGGGTTAGTTTCTACATAGCTGTCAATTTAAGCACCCTTATTTTTATGTAGATGGAGAAAAGCTGGGTCGGAGGTGCTTCCCGAGCTTATTTTCCACCACATTACGAGTTTGCCCCCAATGTTCAAAGAAATTACCCGCAATTGCCCTTGAGTTACCCCCCTAACCCTACCCCGTTTCCACCTCTCCCGCACCCCCTCCACCCACGCCGTCTCTCCCCGTCCAGCGCCTCCGCTTCAGCCGCCTCCACTGCCTCCCTCGCCTCTGCGCCTCTGCCACCTCGGCCGACCTCGTTGGCCTCCCTCGAGGGCCCTCCCCGACGGCCACCTTCGGCCCAACACGGGCCACCACGCCGCCCCTGCACCAGCCCCGCGCCGAATCGGCGCCATCCGCTCCTCCCCTCCTCCCCTCCTCCACGGCTCCCGGCCCTCACCGCGCCGCCGCCTCTCCCTGCGCTCCCCCTGACCGTCGGAGCTCCTCCCGCCTGTCCCCGTGCCGCCCTCCACCAGTGGCCCGCGCCGCCCCCTCCCCTATTCCTTGTCTCCTCGCACTGCCCGCACCACCCCGTGGCCCCCGAGCTCGCCAGCCCCGACCCCGCGCCCCCCAAGCTCGCTGCCCGCGCCAAGCTCTGTCGCGGCCGGCCCCGGCGAGCTCCCAAGCGCCGCCCTCCTCAGGTTTTTTTTTCAATGAGTACTGGACTACAAAACATGCTTCTCTTGAAGACAATTTCTACTTTACCCACTTGTCATGTATGTGTGTGCTTGCAATTTTATTCACATTCATCTTGCAATGTGTAGAACAATCACAGTGTATGTGTATTCTCTTACAATGTTGTATTCTCTTCCAATCTTGCAATGTTGTATTCTCTTCCAATCACAGTGTATGTGTGTGCTTCATTTGAATTACAATGTGTAGAACAACTCATGTGTATATGTGTGTATGAGATGGTGATGGGATAGGGGGTCCAAAACCTGAGAATATGGCTTTCATACAAATAAGACTATTGATCTAAAGAGTACAAAGAAGAGTAATTGCAGGCAAGAGAAGTGTCACACTGGAAAGTACTAACTGTTTTAGGCTTTTAGCCAGTGGAAAGTACTAACTTGACTTGGGGAATTTTCTACTGGTCCTCGAGTCAGTTTCATTGAAATCTTTAGTAAAGTAAAAAACAGAAACATCTGTCCATGTCATGCACATTACAGCTCTATATACTGAATTGAAAATCATTTTGCATTGACACTTCTCATGCTATGTTTCAAAACTAATTAAAAGTCTGAAACAATAAAAACACCCTGTTACATTGGGTACCTCCAAATCGATCACTTTGTTACTTAGAATGTAGAATTTAAAACTAATTAGATTAGAATGATGGGCAATAGTCAAAGTCAAGCACATTATGGTACTGTTTCCATTTGATATAGTGTTTACTTAGTCTCTTTTTTTCAGAAAGGCTCCAAGTTTCCAATAAAAAACAAACACGGCATACAAGTTGTTTTGTTATTTCTTAACATGCCACTCACATGCAGACGATCCAATGTCAACTAACCTAACCTTTCCATGATCAGTTAAGTTGACAATGAGATCATCTCTACAGTACTTATCTCCAAATCGAGAGGCTAATAGAACATATATTAGCAATGCCATTTTCTCTTCGTAGGGGTGTAAAAATTTCAGACCAAGTTCACATGATTAGCTTTAATTTCTGTCAGCTGATTTTGAGGCAAACATTCTCTTTATCATATGGCATCTAATGAGCTTAATTAATTTTATGTCAATGTTGAATTCTTCTGTAACTCTTTTGTAGTTGTTTCAGATCATAGCAAGGGTGTCAAGGGCACCATCTCCTTTGTCGAAGAGGGGGGGGGCTGCGGGAAATTGTTGCCAACATGTGTATTCTATAATAGATTATTTGAGATGTGAATAATTCCCAACATGTGTATTCTATAATAGATTATTTGAGATGTATTAATACATTGTGCTTGGGATAATTTTACATGCTAATATGCAAGATTTGAATATTACAAGGAACATGTATGGATGGCAACATGTGTGATTTAGCTGTTAACTATTATTATGTACTTTCACATCCTCAATGTTCTTAGAAGTGGCTCAGAAGAGAATTGATACAGTCCTCAACTTTGTATTTGATGGTGCAATCGAATTCGGACTTGAATATGTATGATTCTTTATTGTGTGCTCTCTTCATGTATGTGTGTTGTGTTCATGTATGATAATCTCTGCATGTATGTGTTTACATAATTTCATTCGTGATAGTGCTCTACGAGATGAGCATTTCGAGAGGGTTGAACAAGAGGAGTATATTCTACAATACGGGCCACCTCCTAATGGCGCGGCAAATGCTGCGCCCGTAGATGATGAGACTATGGGGCAAATACGCGATGCCATTGCTACGGGCTTGGTAGCGTGAGAGGGAATATCTACATGATGCGTTGTTATTCGTACATTCTATTTTTTTTGTTGGACAAAAAAATAGTGTGCTTATACGTGCAATTTACTTTTTTTTGGCAATGAACAATTTCTATTCATATTTTTCTATTTTTATATCTCATTTATGTGGTAAACTGCATAAAAAACATATGTACATAGAGTTAATATCATTCAAATAGCAAACAAACAAGACAAAGGGTATTACAGACTTTTCACAATCCACCTCTGCCTATAAGCTCAAATCTCAGAAGTCGTCTAGAAGGGGAAGGTGGGGCTTCTCAAGCTTCCTTACACCGCAGCTTCTCCACACCATTAAGCTTAAGCCAGCTTATGCACAAGCCGAAACCGTCTAGAAGGGGGCCTTAAAGATGGCACAAGAGTAGAACCAACCCTAATATGGACCAATGCGCTAATAGATTAGGCTATCAAGACCTAGAACATGAACTGAGCGCAAAGGAGGGTTTTGCAGAGGCTTACTTTGATCGAGATTGAACTTTGCTGCGGTTGAATCGATGTTAGAGTTCAATGGAATGCTTCCTCCAACTTGTTGAAGAAATTTCGATGGCGAAACCGGCGAAAAAGATGAGAACTTGAAAAAATTGGCGCACGGCGGAAGTTTTGGGTATGGAAGTTCGAAGCGGTTTCTGTGTGGACGCAGCAACTCTTTATATAGGCCCAGAGGTTATAAGGTGGCTGTGTCACAGCTGACATAAGGACCTGTGACACAGGTGAAGGAGGTATACTCTGGCCTATGGGTTTTTCAAAGCATTCACCTGAGACACAGCTGAGAGACTCAGGTGACAAGTATTTCATCTAGTGAACACCAAGATGGATTGAATTAGATGAGAAAGAAAGCATTAGCGCTATCAGAGTGTCCTTAAGAGATCTTCTCAGTGTCAGCTCGCCAGAAAATCAATCAAGCAAAGCTCAAGCTGACATGAGTTAATCTAGATAAAGACTTGCACACAAAAGAGTGCATTGTACAGACTATAAGATATGATTTCAGCATGATGCAAAGCACACACCTGTGAGACAGGTGGGTAGCACAGGTACAAAGATGCAAATGATAAATATGAAATCACATCAGCTAGACACCAAGCCAACCTTTTATTGTAGGTTAGAGACATCAATGATATTCAATTCACTCCTCAGGGCACAGAACCTAGTCTCATCTAAGGGCTTGGTGAAGATATCAGCTAATTGTTTTTCAGTCCTTACATGGCACAGCTGTATATCTCCTTTTTCTACATGATCTCTAAGGAAGTGGTGCCTCACTTCTATGTGTTTGGATCTTTGGTGATGTACTGGGTTGTTGGCTAACTTGATTGCACTTTCATTATCACAGAAGATGGGTACTTGATTAAAAGATATGTTGAAATCTTTCAAGGTCTGCCTCATCCATAATAATTGAGCACAACAACTACCAGCAGCTATATACTCAGCTTCTGCAGTGGAAAGGGCTACAGAATTTTGTTTCTTGGATGACCAGGACACCAGAGAGTCCCCTAGAAATTGACAGGTACCTGAGGTGCTTTTTCTGTCAACCTTACACCCAGCATAGTCGCTATCAGAATAGCCAACTAGCTCAAAGTTTGCACCTTTAGGATACCACACGCCAAACCCTGGAGTGTGAATCAAATATCTCAGAATCCTGCGGACTGCCACTCTGTGACAATCCTTAGGGTTGGCTTGGAATCTTGTACACATACAAACACTAAGCATAATATCAGGCCTAGATGCACACAAATATAGCAAGGAACCTATCATAGATCTAAATTCCTTCTGATCAGCAGACTTACCTTCAGTGTTTAGATCAAGATGGCCATTAGTTTGCATGGGAGTGTGTATACCTTTTGCATCCTTCATGCCAAACTTGGTGATGATGTCTTTGGTGAACTTTTCTTGGGAGATGAAAGTACCTTCCTTCAGTTGATGGATCTGAAGTCCTAGGAAGTACTTGAGTTCTCCATCCAAAGACATCTCAAATCTCTTGGTCATCAGCTTGCTAAACTCTTCACTCATGGAACGGTTAGTACTACCAAATATTATGTCATCGACATAAATTTGGCACACAAATAATTCTTTTCCATTTCTTTTAGTGAATAGAGTTGTATCAACTAAGCCCATTTTAAATTCATTGCTGATTAGAAATTCTTTCAATGTGTCATACCATGCTCTTGGTGCTTGTTTTAGACCGTAGAGTGCTTTGTGCAATTTGTAGAAATGGTATGGCTTTTTATCATTTTCAAAACCTGGTGGCTGCTCTACATATACAAGCTCAGAAAGCTTACCATTTAGAAATGCAGACTTGACATCCATCTGGTACAGTTTGATATTGTGATGAGCAGCATAGGCTAACAGGATTCTGATGGCTTCAAGTCTTGCCACAAGGGCAAATGTTTCTCCAAAGTCCAGACCTTCTACTTGTGTGAATCCTTGTGCCACAAGTCTGGCTTTGTTTCTTACCACCAGTCCATTAGTGTCTTGCTTGTTCCTGAAAACCCATTTAGTTCCAATCACATTATGGCCTTCAGGTCTTTCCACCAGTGGCCATACTTCATTTCTCTCGAACTGGTTGAGCTCTTCATGCATAGCATTGATCCAATCAGCATCCTTTAGAGCTTCACCTATGGTCCTGGGTTCAACACTTGAGACAAAGGAGTAATGCTCACAAAAATTAGCAATTCGAGATCGAGTGGTCACTCCCCTATTAATGGCACCGATGATGTTGTCCACAGGGTGATCCTTCTGCAGCCGGCTGATCACAAGGGGATCGGGGTCAACTGCCTGTGTCACAGCTGATGGAGTTGCCTGTGACACCGGTAGTTCTTCCTGTGACACAGCTGGGTGCATGAAGGCTTCTGCGTCAAGCTGATCATTGGCTGGGTTGCACTCGAACTCTATTTCATGATCTCCAGTGTCTTCAAGAATTGATGCAGAAGAGGGTTCTTGATCACTTGGTGAGGCAGGCACCTCCTTGATGGTGGGTCTGATCTCACCGGTGGACTTCTTTAGAATATCCTCATTTCCTACATCAATAGCAACTTGCTCTCCTTGGGAGCCATAAGACTCATCAAAATCCACATCTATAGATTCTTCAACAACCTGAGAGGAAGTGTTAAAGACTCTATAGGCATGGGAGTTAGTGGAATAACCAAGGAATATACTAACATCAGATTTAGCTTCAAACTTAGTTAGGCGTTTGCCTTTCCTAAGAATGTAGCACTTACAACCAAATACTCTGAAGTATGATATGTTAGGCTTGCTGTTGGTGAGCAGTTCATAGGGAGTCTTCTTGAGTAGTGGATGAAGGTATATTCTGTTGACAGAGTGACAGGCAGTGTTGACAGCTTCAGCCCAAAATCTTGGTGAAGTCTTGTATTCATCTAGAAGAGTCCTTGCCATCTCTATCAGAGTTCTGTTCTTCCTTTCCACCACCCCATTTTGTTGTGGAGCATATGGACCTGAAAATTCATGCTTGATTCCATGCTTGTCCAGAAATGCTTCCACCTTGGAGTTCTTGAACTCACTCCCATTGTCACTCCTGACCTTTACAAGATTCACCTTCCACTCATTTTGGACTCTGACAATGAGATGCTTGAACTTCTTGTACACCTGTGTCTTCTCCTTCAAAAAGAAAACCCAAGTATACCTAGAAAAGTCATCTACAATGACAAAGCCATATTTGTTACCTCCTAGGCTCTCATATGTTGTGGGACCAAATAGGTCGATGTGAATGAGCTCGAAGGGAGTGGAGGTGGTCATGATGTTCTTCGGTCGATGTGCAGCTCCAACTTGTTTGCCGGCTTGACATGCACTGCAGGGTTTGTCCTTTTCAAATTTCACCTTCTCCAAGCCTTTGACATAGTCATGTTTGCTTAGCTTGTTAAGGAGCTTCATCCCTACATGTCCTAGCCGTCTATGCCACAGCCATCCTAGGTTGGTCTTGGCCATTAGACACCATGGAGCTGCTGCAGGCTGTTCATAGAAGTTCACAATGTATAGCTTGCCAGACCCGCATCCTTCAAATACTTGTGAATCATCAGATAGTTTAGAAGCTATAACCTTTTCAGGATAGAAAGTAACTTTCATGCCTGTGTCACACAGCTGTGACACAGACATCAGACTATAGCCTATCTGATCAACAAGCATTACATTAGATAAGGAGTGATTCTCAGAAATGGCAACTTTACCAATGCCATTTACCTTCCCTTTTGAGTTGTCTGCATAGATCACATGTTTGCTTGGAAGATTTTCACTTGTGATCTCTACAAACTCCTCTCTGCCTCCAGTCATATGTTGTGTACATCCACTGTCCACAATCTAATCAGTTCCACTGGAGACAGTTTCCTGCAAGATTAGTGATGACACTTAGGGACCCAAACATGTTTGGTTCCCTTTGCAGTTTTATCATAAGCAGAAGTAGCAGATGTATATATAGCATATTTGTGCTTAAGGTTAGCAGCATCAGCAATAGATGATATGACTTTGATCCTCTTTGGCTGGCAGTCACCTGCAACCTTAGACACATGGGTTAGTGGCCTGTTAGGACTGCCTGTGACACAGGTGGGTACACAGCTGTGTAAGCCACCGGTGACACCGGCAAGAGTGGACTTAGGCACCCAGATGGCAGGCAACCACTTCGTCAGGCGTCTGCGACCTACATACTTGGCCACTACCTTTTCCTTCATATCCTTCTGCAAAATATAGCCTGGGTTAGAAGGAATGCTTGCTTCATTCCTCTTTCTCTGCTCATGACCAACATTCTTGTTGTCATTAGTTCCTGCCTATTTCACAAATTTTGCTGCAAGACAAGTGTTAGTGGCAGCAGGCAGTTTATCTTTAGTAGTGGAAGTAGAGTAACCCAAGCCTCTTCGGCCATCATTCTTTCTCAGCATTTCAGCTCTTATAAGCTGATAGTTTTGCATGCCAATGTTGGCACTGCAGAGGCCTTTTCTCATGAGCCTCTTAAGCTCTTCTAGCTCCTCTTTGAGCTTGTTGTGCTCAGTTGCATCCACAGAGTTAGTAACAATAGAGGTTGAGGCCTCCTTAGAGTTGTCTACCACTCCACCTGTAGATGTTAGAAGATTGATTCTGCTGGCACAGTTTAAGCATGATTCAATAACAATAGGAGCAGGTAAAGGCATAGCTTCAGCAATATTATCAGAAATATCAGTGCATAAGGCATGCTTTGCCTTTAACTCTTCATGCTCCTTGAGAAGAAACTCATGTGCTGATCTGAGCTTCTCATGAGCTATCTCTAGGTTCTCATGATTCAACCTGAGATCCTCCCTGTCATCTCTGATTTCATCACAGGTCTCTTTCAGCTCCCTCAACTTATCCCTAAGGGATATGTTCTCCTTCCTCTCCCTGCAGAAACCCTTCTCTATTCTCTCCAAGATATCCATTAGTTCAGCATAATCAGGGAAATCATCTTCAGTTAATACCTTGGAGTCCTTAGCCATGAGGCATAAGGGAGCAGGGGTGGATGAAGCTTGATCAGCTTTGGAGATCAGCTTGGAGCTGTCTGACTTAGCTGTGACACAGCTGGGTGTGTCAGTCATGGAGATTGCTATCCCAGCGACCTGGACCTCTTCTTCTTCTGATTCTCCATCTGAACCAGAGTCATCTGAGACCCAGGCTTGCCCTACATAGGCTCTAGCAGTAGCCTTGTTCTTAGAATAGGAAGGATGTTTGTTGAAAGTCTTCTTCTTGTTGTGGAATTCCTTCTTCTTCCCTTTGTCCTTCCTTTTGCTGGGGCAATCAGCTGCGAAGTGGCCTTCCTTGCCACATTCAAAACACTTGTTGTCCTTGGAGGGCTTCTTGCCTCTGAATCTATCTGTTGATCCAAACTGCTTCTTCTTCCTATAGAATTTTCTGAAGTTTCTGGTAAGAAGGAGCAGCTCATTCTCTTCACCACTTGACATGTCATCAGATAGATCATCACTGCTATCACTGTCTGGTAGTGAAGCTTGAGTAGTGGTCTTCAGAGCAATATTCTTCTTGGGTCCTGAGGAGGTGCTGTGTTTGCCCTCTTGTTTGAGCTCCATCTCATGAGTGAGGATTTTTCCCAGCACTTCTGTAGGCTTCATCCTACTGAATCCCTCTTTCTCCTTGAGCATCAGGACTAGGGTTCTGTAAGGCTTGGGCAGCATAGATAAGAATTTCTTGATGATATCTTCATCCTCAACTCGGTTGGAACCCAATGCCTTCAGTTGATTGGTGATGAGAGTCAATCTTGAGTATAGAGAATTTATGTCTTCTCCATGTTCATGCTCAAATCTCTCTAGAGTTGACTCCAGCAGTCCTCTCTTGGACTTCTTCAGAGTGTCACTGCCCTCATATATCTGCTGAAGGGTATCCCAAATCTCCTTAGCAGACTCCAGTGTGCTGACTCTGTTAAAGTCATGTTCTTGCAAGCCCATGAAGATGGCAGTGGCAGCTCTGGCATTATTCTGGATATTTCTTTTGCCGTTGATAGTGAGAGCATCAGCCTTCTCTACCTTGTATCTTGCATCAACAATATCCCACACATCTGGATCGATCGCGGTAAGATGCATCTGCATCTTCCTCTTCCAGAAAGCATAGTTAGATCCAGTGAAGACAGGTATTTTACCCTCGTAGCCCGACATCCTTTACTCTGGCTGTTAAGCCAATTCAAAGAGCAACCTGCTCTGATACCAATTGAAAGGACCGAGATGCCGACTAGAGGGGGGTGAATAGTTGGCTTATAAAATTTCCTCTTTTAATCTTCTGTTTAAGTTATCAGATTAACTTCACAAGTTAATAGTGGACAGCTGTGACACAGGTGAGAGACACAGATGAAAACTATGTGTAAATTAACACACAGCTGTCACACAGGTGAAAGACACAGGTGAAGAGATAACCTGACACAGGTGCTCTACTTAGACTAACTGTGACACAGGTGCTAGCACAGGTGAATACAAGTGAATGAAACAGCTGAGTAACAGATGATCACACACAGGTATAAAGGTAATCTAGCACAGGTGAAAAGGTAAGCTTAGCAGATCAAGTCTAAGAGACACAAGCTGGTAAGTATGAGCAAATATGCATGCAATACAGGAAGCAAAGGAGACTCGGAGGATTTTCACCGAAGTTCCCTACTCTTTGCAGAGAAGGTACGTCTCCGTTGGAGAGACCACTCCTAAGAGTTGGCCAGCACTGAATCGTGCTTGTTCTCCGAGTACCTGATCTTTCAGGACTCTTCCTTTTGCTTGTGGAGATCCTTTTGCCTTGCAGCAGGTAGACCTCAGAGCACCTTCACAAACTACTGGTTCAGCCCACACAAGCTTGGGTGATACCAGCAACTCCTACACCCGTCTAGGAGTAGACAAACTCCAAGAGTAACAGATGATCCAGCAGCAATCTCTTGGAGGAACCTTTGCTCGTGCTCTAGCTCACAAACCCACTCGAACTAACCCTTCGGCGCTTGGCTCTTGTGGAGTGGTTGGAGGCTTTACAACGGTCGTATGTGAATTACTGATTTGAGCAAGGTTGAGGACAGAGTCCTCCCCTGGTCCCCTATATATAGGGTCCACAGGCACCTGACCGTTACCCTGTTGCCACGTAGGATTAAGTGAGCCACCGGTGTCAACCACCGGTGACACAGCTACACCCTACGCCCAACTGTACCCGGCTCAGGCAGACCGACACCTGTGTCACCGGCGGCACACACAGGTGAACCCTCAGCTGATAGCAGCACTACTCAGCCTGGTCCTGGCACACTACATGCCCTCAGCATACTCTACCTAAGCTACCTGAAAAGGAGAGAACCTCCGATAGACCCCTGACACAGCAGATCCTATCGCAGAGCAGTTCCCTTAGCTTTTACAAGCTCTCTCCCGGTACAGAGGTGTACCTGAGTCATAGAGCAGAAGACCACCTGTGACACAGCTGTGTCACACAGGTGCCTAAGGCTCTAGGGTTTTCACACAGCTACATACTTTTGTGCGAAGCTATTGACACAGGGCAATTGGCCTCAAAGCACCAACCCCCTTGACCAACACTCTGAGCAATGAGCAAGGTTCCCTTAGACAACTGCTACTATTTCATCCCTCTTGATAGTACGGGTGGTTCCTATGGACTCAAAGAAACTAGCAAACCTAGGCTTCACTTGCCACCAGCTGAAGTCACGGCTCTTGACGCATCAAGCCACCATCACCTTGCTTGCATCTCCCTCCACAGCACCGGCTTCTTCTCAGCTGTGACACAGCTGCCTAGCACAGCCATCTCTTTGTCCTTGAACCCACCATGTACCTTTTTGGTGGCCATCCTTCTCTGGATAGCCCTTCATCATGGAACCTGTAAGATCTGCTTACACTCAAATGTAAACATTAGATTCCGGTTTAGGTTGCCATTAACCATCAAACCAAATTAGGGCCTAGATGCTCTTTCAGGCTCGCCCGCCCGTCCTGACTTGGTGGCGCCGGACGCCGCCCCTGAAGGGGTTCCTCAGGCGGCCGGGGATGAAGTCCGCCCCAGTCGGGGGAGAAGAGGACGGCTGACGCTGCCTTTGGGGGGCAGAGTGGCCCCGCGGCCCAGCTAGCCCAAAAGGCCGGTTCGCCAAAGCGAAAGAAGAGAGCTCATCTTCCCCTGTCGGCCAAGTAAGTTACTAACTGAATGTCTCTTTCCCGCTTTTGATTGTAGGAATTATTAAAAGCTCGGATGCTTCACAGTCCACTGAAGCCAGTGGGTCTCTCGAAGAGTAAGCCAGGTGTCTGCGGACCTGATCAAAGCAGGAGCGGGTCGGCGCCTGGGACCCGATCCCCATCTCCTCCGGCAACCGTAGAGGCTCCTACGCCACCATCTTCCTCTATGCCGAATCCGCTGACCCCTGCCGCAGTGGAGCCAACGGGTCCGAGTCAGGCCGGAGCACCCCCAGGCGACCACAAGCGGGAACCTGGTTCTGCCGCAAGAGGAGATAGAGGTGGAGCGTGCACCACCTCCTCTGTCGGGACTCCCGCTGGCCCTCCAGCCGCTCCGGGTCCGGGAGACGGACCCCTCCAGGCTGGGCGTCGTCCTGCGGGAGGTCGATGATCTCCGGGAAGTGGAAGAGTGGAAGCAGCTTTGGGCTGCTACCACCAAGCTCGGGGAGAAGCTTTTGGTACTGCTGAAGGGCATCCGGGAGAGCGCCAACCTGGTCAATGGCAGGATCAATCCGCTGGCGCAGGTATGTGACTTTGTCATCATGTTTCTTTTTTGTCTTCGCCCGGCTGTTTCGGCCGGGTGGGAGCTTCCTTCCTTCCTTTAGGTTCCTCTTTGGGGGCACGAACAGTGCACCCAGAGGGTGTAGCCCCTGAGCCTCCACTTTATTCAAGGAACCGAGTGGAGGATCTAGATGATTTTGTAGGTTTTTCACTCTGGGGGCACGATCAGTGAACCCAGAGGGTGTAGCCCCCGAGCCTCTGCTTGGTTCGGGGAACTGAGTAGAGGGTTTTGATAACTCTTCCGGGTAGCTAATCTTTACTGTTGTCTTTTGCAGACACTAGTACAGGAAAGCCTACTAGTGGCGTGCCATTTTTGCTATTAGTGGCGTGTGGGCGGCACGCCACTAGTATCACGCCGCTGGTAATGGTTACTAGTGACGTGCTGTCCACACGCCACTAGTAACACACATACTAGTGGCGTGCTCCCACCCACACGCCACTAGTAACCAATATACTAGTGGCGTGCCCCTTCTAGCCCACGCCACTAGTAATAAAAGTCATTAGTGGCGCCCCTCTTGCCCGCCATGCCACTTGATGATGAATAGTACGGCATCCCGCGTATTAGGGGTATCCGTATACAGATCCCCGTGACTTTAGGAAAGTACAGCCTACTCGGGAAGGATCCCTGGACGATAAGGTAACCCCTCTCGGGAAGAGAAGACTCTCCTGAAACTAGGAAGTTGATCCCGACGTTTAAGGAGACCAGAGTCCTACTTGGGTGTAAGTCCACATCCGGTACGACCTTGGGTACCCCCCTATATAAGGATCAGCAATCCCATAGGGGAGGAGGGAGGAAAAATAGATCCAACAGAGCCAATTAGGTCAAGACATCTAGACGCAGCTCCAGAAGACGAAGCCCTAGAAGATCCACTGCCTCGAAGGAGTCGAGCCCGGTGGTTTAGGATAGTTTAGTCTACGATTAGGCCTAGGGTAGCCACTAACATACCCCCCCATTGTAAAGCGTGTTCCCGAGCAATATATAGCAACAGGACGTAGGGTTATTATCTGAGGGAGGCCCGAACCTGTATAAAAACGGCTGTTCACTGCTATCAGATCTCTTGGCGCTTGGGCCCTAGAGGTCCCTACCCCCCAGTATCATCATCTCACGAGTACCGTAAGATCGCCGGTTCACCGATCGTCGACAGATGGCGCCGACCGTGGGGACCTCTCCGGACCAAGCCGTCGAGAAAAGATCAAAGTCAGTAGGATGCGCAACTAGGCGCGATCAGATCCCAGCGCCGTTTGCACAGCCCTTCCCGGTTTCGACCGAGGAGGAAGTGGCAAGCACGGCAGGAAAACCGGTCGCTACCTCGCCCCGTACTGGGTACTCGGACCAGGGCTTCTACGACAACTTTGGCCCTATGGACCCATACCCAGTAACGAATCGAGTCGACTTCGGAGAATACGCCCCTGGAGAGGACTCGGATTGCGAAGCAGATCACTTCAGAACCGAGTGCGCCAGGGCCTTCAGCGGGAAGTTGGTCTTGAATGACGACTCCCCAGCAGGAACGACCAGCCCCATGGCTGGGGATTTCTCCTGCTAATTCTGATCGTGAGAACGATCAAGACTTTACCCGCGCGGCGTCCGATGAGGACAACGCGATGGAATACGAGTACACGTCGTCCAGCCAAGGACCCTCGCATGGTACTCACGATCAACGACGGTCGAGAAGACCCCGAAGATCAGGATCTGCCCAGGGGCTCGCAGGCGCGCGCAATGCGCTGGCTGCCTCCCACGTGGACGGAGGCTTGCCCCCTGCCGGGGAGAGGACTCCTCGTCGGAGCGGAGACCTGCCTGCCGTGGGGGAAAGATCCCCCCCGGGAACGAGGGAGTACGTGTCCCGAACCGCTCGAAGACTTGCGGAAGTGCGTAATCTACTGTCACAAGCCTCCCGTAGCGGATTTATCTACACCCGCGGGCGAGCAGTGGCTACAACGGCTGGGGGCTGACCTCTAGGAGGCTCAGAACCAGGCCGAGTCTTCTCGAGCCCGATCGGTGGCCCGCAGCTCTACTCGGGTGGATACCCCTCCTCCGTTGGAAGAACGGGATCAGGAGGGACGTCACCCCAGGAACCGGTCTCCTCAGGAGGAGCAGCCGGTGGACCTCCGAGAACAGCTCGAGCGGCGCCGCCGCCAAAGGCGCCAGCAGGAGCAGCAACCTTCTCGGAGAGATCACGTGCACAACGCCAATACCCAGGGCCAATCCTCGACCCCGAATAGTGGCGAGAACGTGCCTTATCGGGGATCCTTCAGCGGATGTCAGGCGTCGTCCCAGGAACTCCGACAGGTACGCTGGCCTTCTCGTTTCAAGCCCGGCTCGCTTGAATCGTACGATAGAACCACGAATCCCGTGGAATTCCTCCAGATCTACACCACC
The DNA here is from genome assembly GCA_019208055.1 of Stipa capillata. NCBI lineage: Eukaryota > Viridiplantae > Streptophyta > Magnoliopsida > Poales > Poaceae > Stipa > Stipa capillata. The sequence continues at coordinate 262,698 of JAGXJF010001971.1, read as the reverse complement.
GCGATTGAGGCGGCCGGCGGTGACGAGAAGGTAATGGCCAACTACCTCCCTACCGCTCTCAGAGGAGCCACTAGGACGTGGTTGACGAACCTCCCCCAGGAACAATACGTTCCTGGGGACAGCTATGCGACATGCTACTCGGGAACTTCCAGGGCACCTTCCCGAGGCCTGGTTGGGTCGACGATCTTTTCCTCGTCGTCCAGCGACCAGATGAGACATTCCGTGAGTTCACGAAGAGGTTTAGTGCTGTCCGCAACACTATACCCGAGATAACAGACTCGGATGTCATCCGCGCCTTCACTCAGGGCAGCCGAAACGAGATGTGCACGCACGACCTGATCATGCGCCCACCAAGAACCACCAGGCAGCTCATGGACCTGGCCGAGAAGGCCGCTTGTGCGGAGGAAACCCTTCGCTATATCAAGCAGCAACAGGGTGAATCGACCAGCTCTCCCCTCCGGACAAGAGGCGATTCGTGCAAGACTAAGTGCAAGAAGAAGCCCTCTGGAGGGAGCAAGGAGAAGAGGACCCAGAACCAATGAGGTGATGGCCGACGTCTCCGAGAAACGCACCTGGAAGCCACGCCCCAAGGATAAGCCAACAACATCCTCCGACAAGACGTCCAAGCCATGGTGTGACTTTCACCAGACTGACTCGCATGATCTGCGACAGTGTCGCATCTTCAAGAAATACCTTCGGGAAGAGCGAGAGAGGTTCCGTGAGGAGAACCCTCAAGTCACTAACAACAGCCGGGAGACGTCTTCCGACGACGATGAATCCACCCCTGAGCCTTTCCAGGGGCATGTCAGAGCAATTGAGCACATATTCGGGGGCTCAACCTCTTACGAGTCCAAGAGGCAGTATAAGGCGATCGCCCGGGAAGTCCTCGCGAGTGTACCGCGAGTCCCTCGAGCGATCAAGTGGTCTGAGATAGCAATCTCATTCGACCAGACCGATTGCCCCGAAAACTGTGCTCGACCGGGACGGTACCCAATCGTGGTCGAGCCAACGATCAACAATTGCCGAGTGAGCCGCGTGCTAATAGATGGAGGGAGCTCCCTCAATATCCTATTCGCCAACGCCCTTGATGCCATGCAAGTGCCACGGTCGTCCGTGTAGACGGTGACGCACGCTTTCCATGGCATCGTCCCGGGCTCGTTGGCCACGCCGATAGGGCAAGTCACGCTCCCGGTTACCTTCGGTACACCGGAGAACTTCTGAACAGAGAAAATCCTGTTCGATGTAGTCGATTTCGAGACAGCCTACAACGCTATCTTGGGACGGCCTACCCTGGCCAAGTTCATGGCAGCTACGCACTGCGCCTACCAGTGCATAAAGATGCCAGGCCCAAAGGGTGTCCTCACGATAAGGAGCTCCCCCAGAGAAGCACTCCTCTGCGACAAGCGCAGCCTCGACCTCGCAGAGCAGCACCTACCCTCTACCCAGGACGCCAACATCGAGGCTCCCGCCTCCACGTCGTCAAGACCGCCTCCACGGCTACGAGCAACGACTCCAGAAAGTAACCCCTCCAAGTTGGAGAAAAAGCTCCACAACTAAGTCGGAGCTGGGAGAAAAACAGGGCCATCCCCAGACAGGACAACGGTTCCTCGGGAGAAGCGGCCCGATCCAGGTCGCTCATATTGGTGGTAAGAAGGTCGCGTCCGTTAGAGAGTCCAGTACAACCGCCTCCGATAAGATCGTACAACCATCGCCTCCTTGTTGGCGGATTCCGAAGTTGCGCCAACACCAGCCTCAAGAGTTGCCAAGCTACGAACAAATCGATGATAAGACGCTTCGGGCGCCGCCGCCCAGCACGCGCACTCAACAAAGTTCAGTCAGCGGGTCGCGACAAGAGGACGGGAGCCTTTGGCGCAACCGACGACAAGCCAAATGGGGAGGGGACGGCTTAGTTTTTGTTTCTTAGTTTTTTCCTAGAATTGTTTCTCCTTACAGTAGCCTGTAAAAGACACAGTTTTTAAATAATACAAAGTTCTTAGTTCAATATTTCTCATTATCTATTCAGACTGCCTATCCGAGATACTTCTCGACCAGTCAGCCGGGGGCTGGATAAGTGTACGGTAAAGTCGAGATACGAGTACGAGTACCGATTTTCTTCGACCTGCGCAAAGGAGAAAGGGTCCTGCGCTACAACTGCCAGGGACGCAAGGAAAACCCCTTAACATGTTTGCAGGTGACAGGGGAGCCACTGAGCCCCCCACCTGACCAGACCTAAGGCCTGGTTGACTGAGCTCCCCAGTTCCGTGGCAATGTCCCTTGATCCCAAGTAAAGGAAGGGAAGGAGGTGCGAGTACGACTAGATCAACGGAACCTGTACGCTCATCCACGTCTCCGACCACTCGGAGCAGAAGATACCTCGGGTAGAGTGAAACCTCGTTGATTGAGCAAACGCAGAATTTACTAGCCAAGTAACCAGAGTCTCCCCTCAGATAAGGAATACGGAGGTGCTACCATGGCCATGACAAGCTGTATGAAAAACCCCCTTATTGCGTTTACTGATGACGAGGGGCCACTGAGCCCTCCATCCGACTAAACCTAAGGACCGGTCGATCACAGCAGGGAACGACCTACGGCACTATTCGCACACCTATACTAGAGGAAGACAAAGGACATTGGTTCTACGCTTGCATCCGACAAAGTTTCACATGAGCATATTAGACAAGGTTTTGAAAAAGACCAAAACACACGAGTTATCGCACAGTTACTAACCACAGTATCTACGTAAGTGTTTGCTATTACAGACCTACTTCAAGCCAGGTGCCTGGACTCGATCACCAAAGGCGTCTGCCGCTTTCTGCACGGCGTCGACAAGGCTCTCTTCTTCACCCTCCGGCAAGTCAGCAGCAAGCGCGTCCAGGGACAAGTTTGGGTGCTCGCGCTTCAGAAGGGCCAAGGCGAAGGCCAGGGCGTCACGAACCCCCTGCTGAAGCTCGCTCTCGAGAAGCTTCTCGACAGTAGGCTTCAACTGAGAGACAGACGCTGTCAGCTCGACTAGGCGGTCAGCTGAAGAAGGACTCGGGGCGACGACGACACCAATTTCCCCCAACGCCTTCTCGAGCACGCCCAAGGCCTGCTCGAGGTCTTCCTCCAGCTTCCCCGCGTAGGATCGGCTCCGCTGCAGGGAAGGCACGACGTCGGAGAGGCTTGCATTGGCGGACGACAGATCAACCTCGACCGCCGTGCGCCGCTTCTCGGAGTCGTCAAGACTCTTCTGCAGCGCCTCCTTCTCCGTCGCCCGCTGCTTCTCGGAGTCCTCGACGCGTTTCAGCAACGTCTCGTTCTCCGCCCGCTGCCTCTTGGACTCGTCGAGATGTTTCTTCAGCTCGTCGCGTACCGAGTCCAGCTCCTCTTGGGAATTCTCGAGCGGAGCGACCTGGGAGATAGCAATCTGAAAAAGAACAGGTTAGTACAAGCAGAGTAAAATTACCTTATCGCTGATTTCCTTTACGTTACCTGCAGCAAGGAGGAAAGGCGAAGACCTTCAGGCGCCGAAGGACCCAAAGGCGTGACCTGCTCGACGAGGGGCAACTCCGACTCCGGTGCCGGGGGCTCCGACTCCTCGGCAGGGGCCGGCGGCAACCTCGGCGCAGGAGCCTGCGACAACTCCGGCGTAGGGGCCTGCGGCAAATCCGACGCAGGGGCCTGTGGCAAGTCCGGCGCAGAGGCCGGTGCCGATTTTGGCGCCGGGGGCTGTTGCTTGGTAGCCGCAGCAGTCGGAGTCTTGGCGGAGCGGATCGACACCCTAGTCGCCAAAAGCAACCAAGTCAAGTCTTCAACACAACAAAGTTAAAAGAAAAAGACGGCAAAGGAAAACTCACCTCGTGCGCTTACCCACGGGAGGGGTTGTTCTAGCCAGGACACTTGAGTCTCGCTTGCCGGAGGAGAGCGGCGCCTTCCCCTTGTCTGCCACGATCTCCTCCTCGAGAACGGTCGTAGGAGGGGGAGTTGGCTCCGTAGGAAGGGGGTTGCTCGCTCCAGGCTATCTGACACAACCGTTCTTGCGACTGTCATTCGGAAAAGGATACAGAAAAAGAAGTAGTCGGGCGAGAATTTAAACCTATGGTCGAGGGTCCCGGGCGGGAGAACTCGCCAAGAGGGCCTCCGTCCCCGCTTCGGCCGCAGAAGGGCCTTCCTCCCTCTTCTCGGGGGGTGGCGGGGCAGTCTCAAACATCTCGATATCATCGTCCTCGACGGGGGCGCCAGCTCTTTCGGCCTCCGAGTCGGGACCTCCGTGGCCTGTGCACTGCGAACGAAGAAGCCCGAAGGCCTTCAGTAAGGCTACTCGGATGACCCCAAGATTGACAAGGGGATGAGTTAGATTGCTCACCGAGAACACTTCTTGTCGGCTTTCCGGACCCTGCTTCAGAAGGGCCAGGGGCACGCCCGTGCGCCCTCCTTGGGGGGCCTGCTCGAATAGGTTGTTCAACCTATTCAGAAGCTCCTCCGAGGATAGCTCTGCATGGCACGACAAGGCGAAAATGTGTGAGAAGTCTTGATAATTGAGCTGGCATGGAGGAGGTCCAGGTACCTACCCGTGTCAAAATCCCTTGTTGGGTCTTGGCTCTGGGGGATCTTCCAGGCCGCCTCAACCCTCGATCGAAGAGGGCTTATCCGGCGTCGAAGGAAATCCTCCGCGACATCCCACGCCGTCAGGCCTTTGGCGGCAAGGGCAGCGATGTCATGGACAAGCGCCGTGAGGTGTTTCGTCTCCTTCGGGACCTCCACCCAGCTCTTATTCTGAAGGGGGGCGAGTCCGCGATAAGAGATCTCAGAGTTTGCGGGGGGCTGGCAGTAGAACCACCGAGCGTGCCAGCCCGACCACGAAGATTTCCAGGAGGAGCCGATGTAGGCGTCCTTCCTTCCTTCTCGGAGACGGAATCCGGCGCCGCCGACTACTCCTGCGCCGCTGCCCTTCATCCGGCGGAGGTTGTAGAAGTACTTCCATAGCTCCAGGCTCGGCCTAATGCCAAGGTAGGCTTCGCATAGGTGTGCGAAGACCGCCAGCATTAGGACCGAGTTCGGGTTGAGATGAATCAACTCGATCTGGTAATGCTGGAGCACGAGGAGGAAGAACGACGATGGTGGGAACTGGAATCCGCACCTGAAGAAATCCGCAAAAACGACGGTCCACGCCGTGTCAGGGGTGGGGACCGTCTGCTTCACGGCCTCTCGGACAGGCACGAATACCTCTGGGAGGATCACCTCCTCCGCCGCGAGCTTCTCCAGGGCGGCGGAATCCATCACCGAGGCTTCGAACTCAGCAATGGCGGTGGTCGGGCCCTCCGAAGTTTTCCCCGTTTCCTTTGTGGGTTCGGGAGATTTCCTCGTTGCGCTTTTCTTGCCCATTTCCGCTGATCGATCGGAAGATTGAGGAGGCGAGGATCGGCGAGGGTGCAGGGGAGAAGACGAAGAAAGCAAGAAGGCTGGGAGGCAAGGAGACAGTGCGTGCAAAACCCCAATCCTTGGACCCCTAGAAGTTTGAACTTTCGCCGGAGACGAGCACGGTTTTCGGCACGATCAGTTCCATCGCTTTTAATGCGGGCAGTTGCTTTTTCCGCGTACAAGGCATGTCACGGGAAAAAGAGGGTCTGACAACCCGCGACCCGAACGAGCGCACGCACGATAGCGCAGAGAGAAAAGATTCTTCATCACCACGCGAATTTTCCGCCACGATGGATCAGTTTCCTAAAAATATGCCAGGCGGACGCGTGTCCGTGATCAACGGACCAGATCGAATCAGAAAGCATTCTGGGGTCTATCCCGAGGATAATTCCGATAAGGCTCTCCCAACTACTCGGTCGGGTTAGAACCTACTCGAAGGAGTCGCCAATGAAAGCTACTCGGATCGCCTACTCGGAAGTTCGTCCCCGACAAGGGCAGATTTCTAACAGAACCATCATGGCCTCACTTCGCGTACTGATGGGGGGCTTGATGATGAATAGTACGACATCCCGCGTATTAGGGGTATCCGTATACAGATCCCCGTGACTTTAGGAAAGTACAGCCTACTCGGGAAGGATCCCTGGACGATAAGGTAACCCCTCTCGGGAAGAGAAGACTCTCCTGAAACTAGGAAGTTGATCCCGCCGTTTAAGGAGACCAGAGTCCTACTTGGGCGTAAGTCCACGTCCAGTACGACCTTGGGTACCCCCTATATAAGGATCAGCAATCCCATAGGGGAGGAGGGAGGAAAAATAGATCCAACAGAGCCAATTAGGTCAAGACATCTAGTCGCAGCTCCAGAAGACGAAGCCCTAGAAGATCCACTGCCTCGAAGGAGTCGAGCCCGGTGGTTTAGGATAGTTTAGTCTACGATTAGGCCTAGGGTAGCCACTAACATACCCCCCCATTGTAAAGCGTGTTCCCGAGCAATATATAGCAACAGGACATAGGGTTATTATCCTGAGGGAGGCCCGAACCTGTATAAAAACGGCTGTTCCCTGCTGTCAGATCTCTTGGCGCTTGGGCCCTAGAGGTCCCTACTCCCCAGTAATCATCATCTCACGAGTACCGTAAGATCGCCGGTTCACCGATCGTCGACACCACTAATAGCAATTATCCGAGTTTAAAAAAAATATTCCATCTAATTACTAGTGGCGTGCTCCCTGGTTCACACGACACTAGTAATATTCATACTAGTGGCGCCCATTCTTCCCAACACGCCACTAATAGCAATTATCCGAGTTTTAAAAAAATATTCCTTCTACTTACTAGTGGCGTGCTCTCTGGTTCACACGCCACTAGTAATATTTATACTAGTGGCGCCCTGCTTGCCAACACGCCACTAATAGCAATTTTCCGCGGCAGCAATGAAACCTTCGTTTCAGCTGCCGCGGCAGTAGTGCGGCATGGCGACAGTGGTGCAGGGGCTGCCGCGGCAGCAAAAACCACCGTTTCTGCTGCCGCGGCAGCAGTGCGGCAGGGCGAAGGTGCGAAGCCGTTGCTGCCGCGGCAGCCGAAACCTTCGTTTCAGCTGCCGCGGCTGCAGTGCGGCATGGCGACGGTGGTGCAGAGGCTGCCGCGGCAGCAAAAACCGCCGTTTCAGCTGCCGCGGCAGCAGTGCGGCAGGGCGACGGTGGTGCAGAGGCTGCCGCGGCAGCAGAAACCACCATTTCTGCTGCCACGGCAGCAGTGCAGCATGGCGACGGTCGTTCAGAGGCTGCCGCGGCAGCAAAAACAGCCGTTTCAGCTGCCACGGCAGAAGTGCGGCAGGGCGACGGTGGTGCAGAGGCTGCCGCAGCAGCAAAAACCGCCGTTTCTGCTGCCACGGCAACAGTGCGACAGGACAACGGTGTGTAGTTGGTGCCGCGGCAGCGGAGACCGCCGTTTCTGCTGCCGTGGCAGCAGTTCGGCAGGGCGACGGTGCTAAACCTATCTAGTTCTCAGGTCAGGCCTCTTTTCATGCTTAAAGTTGGATTACAAAAAAACATTAGAAATTAAGGAGAAGAAAGGAAAATAAATCTAAGGAAAATAAACTCTCAATATAAAAACTATGCATCTGAAAAAGAAAATAGTCGAGTTTGGTAAAACGTTAACACAACGACAATGTGCATATACACAACAAGCCCATCATCGTCACTCTCGTTTAACCTAGCTAGCGCTCGCTTCGGTTGTATTCGGAACTAGCACGGCGAGCGTCTGCTACCGACTTGTACAAGTGCGGTATGTCGTTAGCCTGTCCCTTTAAGCGAGCCTCTCGCTCCTCCGGAGTTGATGCGCCGCCGTTGAAGATCCCGGTGGCGTCGACGACATCCTGGTTGATGATGCTCGCAAACTTCTCCTGGATGCGTCGGAACTCGTCTTTGCAATCTCCTGAGAGTTGCTGCAGGCTTTTCCCCCACTTGGTGATGTCAGCGTGGTCTGTGAAGGTTTTTCGTGCACGTACATACCGCTCCATGTGGTGGATGACGTAGTAGCCGCACGTCAAGCTGTTTTCGGCTGCTGCATGCAACAGAAGTCGGTGTTGTGGCCGAAGCGTGGCAGGCCAAGTTTATTCTTCTTTCTGTATTTCTCGATGGTGTGTCCTCCCCTGTAATTATACTCGAATAGAGCTTCATCTAGAAGCTGCTTCACGGAGGTGTAGTCTTTCTTCTCGCTTCTCATCGAATCCAAGAAATAAGTATGGGAATACTTCGGGGATACAACGATGAGGATGCAGTGGTTCCTGCGCAAACAATTGAACAGACCAATATCGTCAAACCTTGGTACGTGCAAGCATAATGGAAATCTACGAAGGCATATTGGGGCTAGCGAACGACTTACAGGGGAAGGTAGGGCACGAGAAGGCAGTCTTTCTCCTTATTCGCAACCATGAAGTCTGAAATGTACCTCTTTGCAATTTCAAACCCCTGAGGGTTGCGAAGGTTGTTCTCGTGCATGTGGTAAGGGTCCGCTACCGCGACATCCTGCTCCTTCTCGAGTCTGGCCACTCTGCCTTCATGAAGCGCCCATAGGCGGAGTAAGGATGGGTCGAGGCGGAGGAGGTTGAACATGTTGAAGATCTCCTCGAAACGCAGATAGAACTTGTCAGCCGGGAAATCTCGACGAAGTTGAAACCCGGTGGCACCTGCACCGTGAAAACTGGCAGATCTTGATCTCGAAGCGAACGAGCCTGCCTCTCCCTAGCGAGAATGTCGTCATGCAGAATCCTCATTTCGAACGGGAGGGTGTCATACATATCCGTCGGTACGATGGGTTCGCCAGGGATATGGAACGCCCGCCATTGACGACGACGACCCTCTGTTTGGCTAGATCCCGAGGATTTATTAGCCTAGACCGACATCTTCTGAACAGGCTGGCTGGCAGCGTCCTTGTAATCTTTCTTAGCAAGCCGCTTTCTCCTCTTTTTGGTTTCCGGGGCCGGGGGATCACCGCCCATCGCGTCTTTGGTTGCCTTAAAGACTGTGTTCGGAGTCAGCTTTGGTTTTTTGGGTAGTTGCTCCTCTGTGTCGGCTGGCGGCGTCTCATTAAACAGACTCCTCTGGCAAGGAACATCACGTTCTGTTTCGGGAGGAGGCATGACATAGTCATCATTGAAGTACCGATCGACGTCCTCCTGCCCCTCCTGTTCCTCCGCGGCCTCATCATGATCACCCAAAGGAGATGGTCCTTGTTGAGTGACGCTGCCAGGGATCGCCGACGACGAGGGTGTTTCGCGTGGGGTGGTCCCGCCCAAAGCAATTTGTGTCTTCGGCCACCTGAGGGTCCAATTCCTGCAATCTATGAGTTTCATCTGTGTCTCCGCCCCTTCAAGTTGTATAGGAGGATCCACATCTTCGTAGCCGGGTGTCACCCTAACCACAGAAACTCTAACCACGTCGCTTGGCAACCGCACGGTGTGCATCACCTTCTGTTTGGGGAGAATGACTAAGCCCTTTGCAACCGGCGCCATTTCACCGTTCACCATGGCGTGGAGAGTGCACGGAGTGTCTTCCTGCGAAACATGTACGCGTCGTCGATGTTAGAGATCCGAACAACGAAACCATGCATGGAAGAACGTGTTTGTTGAGCCGGCGACGCTTACCGTGAGGGCATCGATATCAGCCGTTGACGACATGTGGCCCATGAAAGAGACAGAGGGGCTGCTATGAAGTGCATCGGGCCGTGGCTCTTTCTCTAAATTAACAATAGCGGCGCTGATGTGACGGCGCCTGGTGGTGGTACTGTTTGCCCCGATGCTAAACTGAGCTTGACGGCCTCAATTAGGTCGGGCCACATTTCCTGGACTTGGGCTTTCGCCATGGCTTTGGCTTTGACCTCGATTTCTTTCGCCATTTCTTCTCTCATTTCGGCTATTTTTGTTTCTAAAGTAGCCCGGCCGGCTCTCCTTCTCTGCCTTGCAAGCTCACGGTCTTCGGGATAATATGTTTCCCATTTGGCACTGAGCCGGCTTCGCTAACGGGTCCTTGCCGAGGGCCTCGTTGATTGACCAGTTAAGAGGGTCGTCCCACCTGGCCGAGGACTCCTGGGAGCTTTGAGGTTCCGCATGATGCTTTCGCTACAATAGGAACGTGAACCATATAGAAACGTGACTACTTGGAAAAAAATTGACTTAATTAGGATAAATAGAATTAAGCGGGTTAATTAATTACCAGGAGTTCCTCGACTTTCTTCGTTTTGTCATCCGTTTCCCATTCCCCGGTCTCTTTATTGAATTTGTATCGGCCCCCTGATAAAATCATGTTCACACGGTTCTTGGAATTCCCTGAACGGGTTTGGGACGCCCGCCGCAGCCATTAAAGCATCCTGCTTCTCCCACTTGGGCTTCTTACCTGGGTAACCACGGCTTCCGAGGATGTGGTTACCTAAGTTCCTTGCTCGCATATCGTGCCCCCATTTCTCATACTCCTTGACTTGAGGGGTCTGGCAGTGCTGCTTGAAAAGGTTCCAGTCCCCATCAGAAATCGAAGGCCACACCTTATGGACCTCGGTTTCATAATCTTTGTCAAGGTATTCATTTTTGGCCTTCGATTTCCAATTACTCAAAAGCTTGGAGAACTTGCTGATGGCTCTATTGTTTACCAGGGTGTCATGCTCTTGGGACTCGTGCTCGTCCGGGAACTTGAATTTACCGTGGAGCTTCCCAATGAGGAGAGTTCGCAACTCCCTCTTGTCATTCGCCCTCAGGTTGCTTTCATTGATGTTCACGGTTTCTCGGAGGATGCATCCTAGGGCGTTACTGTAGTGTTGAGCGGCCTTCTTCGGACTAACAGGTAGACCGTCGGCGTCCACTCGATTGACCACGATCCTATCAGTGCCAATCCTGTTTCGAGACCTAGGCTTCCGCTGCTTCTTGGGTTCTCCAGCCTGGTCCCCCGGGCCGGTCCCTTCGTCGCGATCGGTCACATCTTCAGGACAGGTGCCGGCGCCGGACTCGTCATTATCAGTCGTTGTGTACTCCTGCGCGTCCGTATATGCGCCGACGGTGTCCAGACCTTCATCATTACGCGACAGCGGAGCTAGGGCTTCGTCGCCCGTACGTGTCGTCCGCGAAGAAGAGGCCACGGTGGGGTTGTTTCCGGACATATTCGAACTAAAAATTAAATTGTAAGACAAATGTTAAAAATATAACAGATTTATTGTGTTATCAATCAACTATTTGCGATCTTCAAACCAAGTATGTAGGAAGCAACAGTTTAACAATGGGACAAAAAGAATAATTTGATAGATCAATAACTAACACTTTACTTTTCACCAGTATAATCCTTTAGTATCTGCATCTTTTCCAGACTAACTGATATTACTACAAATATGTGCTTTAAAAAATTAAAAATTTTGGCATGACCTTTGCTAAAAATGGGACATATTGAGTGCCAGAAATTTGACGAAATATTGACGAATCAACATTTCGCCAAAACATTGGCACTCATGTATATTCCCTGCAAAAGAAGAAAACACACAGCGCGAGAAACTTCATCGCGAGCAACAAATTGTTGCCTCGGCTCGATGGTCGGAAAATCACACACAAAACATATTCTTCCGCCCTCGACTCGATGGCCGGTACCACATTATAACTACCTCGATGGTCGGGGTGGATGCACGCCTGGGGTAAGACCTAACCTGTACATCATAAACTCGCATTAATATATCTGAATATAGTTTGCAGAGGTGAATATCCATGCAAAATGTAATCTATATGATTCAGTGCCATCGAACGAATTTCCTCAAGTAAATTCCCTGTTTCTACGTACTGATCCATCTATATTCACAGAAACTCCAAAAACAAAACACTTCTACTAGAGTTGCCACTTCCCATTAAACTAGGCTAGCTAACAACAGACTGAAGCTAGTATTACACAAGGAGGCATGGGAATGTCAATGCAGATGAGTCTATATACACCAAAGGAGCTACAGGCCCAAGAACTTAGAAGAAAAAGCTGTAGGCAGCCATTTTCATAGTTAGTTGGTACTTTCTACCACCACATACCCACTCTTTTTAGTGTCATGGCTTGTCAATATATTCAGTCAAATGGTGCAAGAAGGCTTAAATAGTCTATTGTGCATTAAATTAAAAACAAAATACATCTAGAGGCTCTTTAACACTAGCAAAACAGGCTACATTCATTATCAAACAAGCTAAACATTTTTTTACATCAAAACGACAGCTAACAGGTATTGAACACAAGCCAACATATACATCCAGAGGTGACCAACTAACTGGAAACTGACATCTTATACATCAGCTCGTTTCAGTATCACCATCAATCTAGGACTGGTTCTCTTAACTGCTCCATAATCGAAAACAAACAGTACATCTCCTAAAGAACACAACCTTTGCGTATTCCCAGACCAGTGCCAACTCTATAATCAAATAGGAGATGAATGAATGAACAACATAAAATTTGTATATACCGAGGTTCTTGTCGAGGGTGCGGGTGAACTGGTGGAGCGCCGGGGGCACTTTGAGGCACTGCTTGAGGATGCGGCGCTGGCGCTGGATGCGCACGACCTTGGGCCACTTCACGAACCGGTGCAGGTCCTTCTTGGGCGGCAGTGCGCCACCGATGCCGAACTGCTTTGGCCTCTTCTCGAACAGCGGGTTCGTCACCTTCTCCTGCACACAAACAAATCCAAAGAAATCAGAACACACACGATCCAACCAAGAAAACTCCAAACGAAATCTACCCAAAACCCTAGCTATTCAACCGAAAGGAGACCGAAACTGAACCAGGAGGCGAGGGGGCCGGCGAGAAGGAGCTGGGCGCTCGGGGCGGTGGTGCGGCGGGAGGATCTCGGTGGCGGAGGGCTCGGCGGCGGGGGCAACACAGCGGCGGGAGGATCTCGGTGGTGGAGGGCTCGGCGGCGGGGGCAACACAGCGGCGGGAGGATCTCGGTGGCGGAAGGGCTCGTCGGTGACCTGCGGGAGGGAGGGAGCGGGAGGGGGCGGGAGGGAGGGAGCGGGGCCGGCGAGAAGGACCTGCGGGAGGGAGGGAGCGGGAGGGGGCGGGAGGGAGGGAGTGATGGCGGCGATGGCTCTCGGGAAGAAGAGGCGCGAGGGCGAGGGATTTGGGAAGAAGAGGCGCAACCGCGCAAGGGATTTGGGAATTAAGGCGCATTGGCAATGGATTTGGGAGTAGCTTACTAGTGGTGTGCGCGTTCGGTAGCACGCCACTAGTAACTGATATTATTAGTGGCGTTCGATTGTGAGCACACGCCACTAGTAATGCTACTAGTGGCGTGCTGATCCTCTCACACGCCACTAGTAATGTTACTAGTGGCGCGCTAGTAGACAAAAACGCCACTGGTAATGTGGCCCTTTTATACCACATAATGACACCAGCAGCCAATCCTCATAAGCCAACCTCAAATTTCAAATATTGATGCATAGTGAACTCAGATAGAATACAGTAATCCCATGTTGAGCACAAATCATCAACATGAAATAAAAACAGTATCACCAAATGGGCCAAATTACGCTATAAACAACACCTACCATTCTCAATCTTTTTATTCACCTCGTCATCTCTTCTAGGGCCATATAGAAAGTGAGACACGATCTAGTGGAACTTCCCAACAGCCTACGGTATAAGCATTAATTACGCATTTATCATCCACACATAATGCTAAGATACCGTCTTCATCTCGACAGCCTACACCCAACCCCTCGTGTTAATTTTCTATTTGTCGGGCATTAAATTTATTTCTATGTATTTGAATTTTAAAAAGATATGTTAATGAAGTCTCGATACAACTTGATATGACATTAATAGTAATATGCATAGACTTGATACAACTTGATATTACATCAATGGTTAAGTGCAAATACAAAAGAGATACAATAATGTGAGAAATTGCCGCCGCTAGCTAGTTTGTCAGCGTTTCACAATCTTCTCAACGGTCGTCTTGGTCTTCTTGGTCTTCCTTGTATACTTTAGCCCCACGTCGTGACTCTTTCTTTTGAAGGGACGGCCTGTCTTAGGTAACGTAGTTCTGCTCCTTCTCGTGGTGTATTTTTTACCATCGTCTTCTTCCGCTGGGTCGCCGAATTGGTCAAAGTCTTCCTCGTCAGCGACTCCATCCATTCCGATGATGCTCCTTTTGCCTCTCCTCATGACAACACGGCTCGGCCTTGTCGGGTCGGTTATGTAGAAGCATTGGGCCACGTCCTTAGCTAATACCCACGGCTCATTCTGGGCGGTGATTCCTCGCACATTCCCAGTAGGCTTTGCTGAGGGTATAACCATTGTAGTGAAATAACGGTCTTCGATTACGATACTCTTCGCCCATCTGACACGGCACATGGGGACTTGACCTCTCCCGAGTAGTCAAGTACCCAGATCTCTTCGAGCCTGCCATAGTATCTGTGCTTTACATTACCGGTCAAGGCCTCCATCGTCACCCCCGAGTTCTGGTAATCACTATCCTTGTCTTTGGCCTCCGTATAGAATGTGTATCCGTTGATATCATATGCTTGATAAGTCACGAGATTGCATATGGGGCCATGTGCCAAGGCGAAGATGATCTTTGCTCTGTCATCACTCGCTGGCAATGGCTTCTTCTGAATGCGCTCTTTGAACCAAGCCGCGAAGGAGGAGTTGTGCTCTCTCTTGATTTGGTCATCGGTCCTCGGTTGCCCAAGGTCAGCGTACTTTTTTCTTAATGTTCTCTCGTGCTTCTCCGCCCAAGGGGTGACCACTTCTAGGTGCTGTAACGCTACTGTGTGCGCTCTGTTGAAGTCGTCGCGTCGGTTCGGTGTATCAAAGTCCACATGCAAATCCCTCTTCCCAACCGAGTGACCTACTCCTTCGAGCCTGCCAACATGCTTATTAACGGGCAGACCGATAGATTTTTCGACTTCCACGTAATCCATGCAAAACGCGATGCACTCCTCCGTCAGAAAGCCCTGGACGATGCTTCCATCCGGGCGGGCCCTGTTACGAATGAAACCCTTGATCGTCCTGTTCATCCTTTCGAACGGGAACATGTTATGCAAGTATACCGGTCCCAGGTCGATGATCTCTGGGACAACATGGACCAACAGATGTACCATAACATCAAAGAATGTGGGTGGGAAGTAGATCTCAAGCTCACATAGTATGACAACGATCTCTTCCTGTAGCCTTGCGAGACGCTGCAAACTGATCGACTTTTGAGAGATGACATCGAAAAAATTACAGAGGTCAAGAAGTGTTTTCGCGGACGTGCTTGTCCGTTATCCCTCTAAGTGCAACCGGAAGTATCTGTGTCATCATCACGTGACAGTCATGAGACTTCATCCCGGACACCCTGCGTTTCTTCACGTCTAGATATCTGCGTATGCTCCCCGAGTACCCGGAACTAACTTTGATACCTTCGAGGCACTTGAAAACTTGATCGAGCTCCTTCGGATCTAGAGTGAAGCAAGCGGGGGGACATGAATCATCGAATTTTGAAACATTCTTGCGCGTAACTGTCTCCTCCTGGTCAGCGTGCAGCTCATCCCTTATGTTGAGGTCTTTCAAGTCTTGCCTTGCCTTCGGCCCATCTTTTGTCTTTTTCGACATGTCGAACAGGGTACCAAGCAAACTCTCACAGACATTCTTCATGATATGCATGACATCAAGACAATGAGGTGTATCGAGGACTGGCCAGTAAGGCAAGCCCCAAAAAACAGACTTCCTTTTCCATACTTTTAACAACGGCTCATGGGCCTTCCGCTTCTTTCCCGGCTTAGGGCACTCTTTCCAATCGTTCAACAGCCGACAGATTTCTTCTCCACTCCTCTTACGTGGCTTTAAGCGAGCCTCAGTTGTACTGTCGAACAGATCTGGACAACTTCTCCACTCGTCATCCTTGTGAAGCCACCTTCGATGCCCCATGAACATGGTTTTTTGAGAGCCGCCCGCGGGTTTTAGCTGGAGATAAGTTGTATCATCCATACACTTAACACATCCGAAGTGTCCGTGGCACACCTGGCCGGAGACATATCCATAACCGAGGTAGTCTTGCACCGTCGTGATCAACGCAGCTCTCATAGGGAAATGGTTTCGTTTGTTGGCGTCCCAGGTGGGGACCCCTTCATCAGCCCATAATGTGTCTAGCTCCTCCTTCAATAGCTCGAGATACAGGTTAATATTGTTCCCCGGTTGTGTCGGCCCTTGAATTAGCATAACCATGTGTACATACTTCCGCTTCATGCAACGCCAAGGGGGGAGGTTGTAGAACCATACAAACACGGGCCAGGTGCTGTGTGTGCTGCTCTGGTTGCCAAAAGGATTGAGTCCGTCCGTACTCAAACCTAACTTGATATTCCTTGCTTCTCCTCCGAATTCGGGGTATTCACAGTCGAGTGCTTTCCACTGGTAACCATCTGCAGGGTGCCTCAGCACGCCATCGTCTTTACCCGCCATCTTCCTATCTTTGTGCCAACGCATGAGCTTTGCTTCCTTCTTGTTTGCGTATAGACGCTGCAAACGGGGAATGAGCAGAAAGTACCATACAACGTTTTCTTTCCCCTCTTGTATCGGGGTTCCTCGCACTCTGGACACTCTGTTAGGTCCTCCTGCTCGTTCCGATAAACGATGCAGTCATTGACGCACGCGTGGTATCTCATGTGCAGCAAATCAAGAGGGCACACGACCTTCTTGGCCTCATCGATACTACTAGGCAACACGTTCCCCTCGGGAAAAACTTTATGTATAAACTCCAATGTCGCATCGAGACTTGCGTCCGTGCTCTTGTATTTTGCCTTGATGTCTAAAAGTTTGAGCGTGACGTTGAGGCAGGTGTGCTGGGGATCGCAACCATCATACAATGGAGTTTTTGAGTCTTTCTCCAGTTTCACAAACTTGGCAGCCTCTCTAAGAGCAGCTCTTTCGTTAGTCGTCTTTTTCACAATCAACTCTTGAACATGAGGGTCCTGCACCATTGCGGCCAGCGTGTCCTGGGTGTCCGCCGCTTCGGCATCTTCATCGTGTCCGACATCGTCGTCATGCCCGACCTCTTCATCATGTCCGGGCGCCTCTTGGTGCTCCATCCCTTCATCTTTCGGGTATTCGTTTCCCGCTTCTTCATCTGTCGCCCCTTCGACGTCGGCAACATCCTCATCCTCCTCACCGTGACTTGTCCACCGTGTATAACCATCCATGAAACCCCGTCGGAGCAAGTGCGCCTTCACAGAGCCAGAACGGGGCGTGAACATATGCATGTTTTTGCAATCACGACACGGACAACATATCTCCTTGCCACCCCTTCGCTCCATATCTTCCACGGCAAACTTTAAGAACCCATTCATACTTCGATCCATGATATCGTTCGATCGATCCCTATAAGATTTAAGAAAAAGGATTAAAACCAAGAAGGTCATAGAAAATTTCAGCATGACCTTTGCTAAAAATGACACAAATCGAGTGTGCCAGAAATTTGACAAAACGTTGACGAATCAATATTTTGTCAAAACATTGGCAACTCATATATATTCCCTGAAAAAACACATGGAGCAACTACAATGAGTTGTTGCCTCGGCTCGATGACCGGTATCACAAGCAATAACAAAGACGATCATCGACATAACGATATATATGGTTCGATATACAAATTACCATCATCTCACATATGCGCATATCGATCCACAACAATGTATATTTCATTTCATTCAATTAAATAGACGACGATGCATGCCCTCGAACTTAATTCTCACCTAGCTAGCTAGGGACGAAGAGGACCGAGACGTCGATTGATCGAGAGCGAGTGAGGCCGGCTATAGGTGGTGGTGATGGTGGTGATGAGAGGGAGAGAGATGATTTGGAGGAAAGAGATTTGGTGGTAATGGAGGAGAGAGAGGAATTCAATGCATGTGAGGAGGTGGAGGAGAGAGAGAGAGAGTAGATCTAGCTATATATAGGGCTTAATTAGTGTAGTGGGGTATGTGGAAGTTGGAGAAAATATAAGGGGAGAGGAGGAAGAAGTGAATGAGAGGAGGAAGAAGAAGGAGATGAATGTCTCATATATGCACACTGCTGGGCGCTCAATTATTGGACGTAGCAATTAGTGGCGTGCTACGTAAAAAACACGCCACTAATAATACATATTACTGTGGCGTGCGCGACGAAATCGAACGCCATTAATACACAGAGGTTACTAGTGGCGTGCTCCACTAACACAAATGCCACTAGTAAAGGACTTACTAGTGGCGTGTGGACCAAGAGCCACGCCACTAGTAACAGGGGCCTTACTAGTGGCGCACCACCCCTAACAGCACGCCACTAGTAGCCAATATACTAGTGGCGTGTGGACAAAGAGCCACGCCACTAGTAACAGGGGCCTTACTAGTGGCGCGCCAGTCCTAACAGCACGCCACTAGTAGCCAATATACTAGTGGCGTGCTCAGACAGCCCTCACCACTAGTATCGTATGTCGTATCCGCCTCGGTGGTCCCTCTTATTAGTGGCGTGGCTTTAGATGGGCACGCCACTAGTAGAGTTTTATTAGTGGCGTCGGTTGAGATTGGCACGCCACTGATAAATTATACGGATACCAGTGGCGTGGTTATTTTGGGGGGCGCCACTAGTAATATTCCCCTATAATGGTTTCTGCACTAGTGAGAGCTTGACCAAGCGATCGGCGGAGAAGACTGAATTTCTCCAAGAGCGTCTCCCCACCTTCGAGCGACTTGGCCAGCGAAAGGCTGAGTTGGACAATTTGAGAGGGAGCTTCCACTCAGCGCAGGAGCAAGTGCGCGCGCGAGAAGCCGAAGTGGAGTCCCTGAAGAGAGGCATCTCCCAGGAGGCTGCCCGAGCTCAAGGTAACGACCCTGTGCTTCTTTAGCTTGCCGTGTCTTTGCTGCTGATTTTCTGATGTCCTCTGTAGCCGCTGAAGACGAGTCCGCCAAGCTCAGGGAGGAGCTTGAAGCGGTGAAGGCTCGCCTGGGGCGGCTTGCCCTTGTTGAGGAGAAGGCCTCCAAACTTGAGGAGGAACTCGGTGCGGAAAAGGCTCACGTCAGTGAGCTTGATTGGGAGTCGGCCATCCTCCACGGCAGCTTAAGGCGTGCCCTAGAGGCCGTTGAAGCGGCGAACACGAGAGCCACGGATTCCACCGCTGGTGAGTGTTCGACTTGGATCTGTTCATCTGAGATCTATCGGGTACTTTGCTGATGCTTTTATCCCAACCCCACAGGGTTCAAAGCGCGCATCAGGAAGATCACCGAGACGGTGGAGTCCTTGTAGGTGGCCGGTCAGCTGACCTGCACCGCCCTATGGGAGGACGACTTGGCGCCGGACCGTGTGGATGCGGTTGCAGAACGTCTTCGACGGGGGCCGGACCAAGTCAAGGAGCTGACGCGTGAGCACTACCGAGTTGGGGTCGAGTTCACACTCCTCGTGGTGAAGTCCCACTACCCAGTGATCGATATGAAGGATATCCAGGATGGGCTTGCAACCGACGTCCCCGACGACGAAGTCCCGGCACTGATTGAGGAGATCCTCCCGACGCGGAGAACCTAGCCAACCGAGCATACGAATAGAAGTAGGAGCATGTAAATAACTTTGCTCGAACTGGATGTCAGATACTCGGGAAACCCGAGTGCCATTTTATTTATGCTTTTTTTAAGCAAGCTTGTTTTAAAGCCTGTGCGTCTCATTTTCCTTAATAATTCATTCCTATGTAAAGTTAGCTTTTTGTGTGTGCCCTTGCTGACCCGTCATAGCCTCTTTTGCGTAGGAGTAGCCGTGGGCTGTGTTCGTGCGGCACGAGGTTGTGGTGTAGACCGGTGGTCGAAGACAAAGGGTTAACGCCAAGCATGTTTACACAGTACTAAAACGGTTTGTGGAAAAAGAGAGAGGCCCAAGTGCGCGGATGCACACCCAGAGAGTGTAACCGCCGAGTGTCTGCTATGTGTAGCCGTGAGCGTACATAGCGGGCCAGTCGGGACCTCCAGGAATTATCTCGAGTGGAGCAAAAAACATTTATTCATATGTCTGAAGAAATTGAAATATGAAATGTTAAGCATAGAAACGACGTAGCTGTTTGATGTTCCATGCGTTGGTGATGGTGTTGCCATCTTGATCCTTCAGTCGGTAAGCCCCTGGGCGCAGCACTTCGGCGACCACGTACGGACCCTCCCATGGCGGGGAGAGCTTGTGCTTATCCGTGTTGGATTGGACTCGGCGTAGGACCAAGTCGCCAACGTTGAAGGCACGTCTGCGTACGTGTCCGCTCTAATAGCGGTGTAGGCCCTGCTGGTACTTTGCTGACTAAAGGAAGGCAACTTCATGTGCTTCTTCAAGCTAGTCGATAGCGTTTTGTCTCGCCTCCTCTGACTCGGCCTCAGTATATGCCCGAATGCGTGGGGATCTATACTCCAGGTCGGTCGGGAGGACGGCCTCGGCTCCATATACCATGAAGAAAGGTGTGTAACCAGTCGACCAGTTAGGCATAGTCTGCAGGCTCCATAGCACCGAGGGCAACTCGGCTGCCCACTTGCCTGTGAACTTTTTCAGGCGCTGGAATATCTGAGATTTGATGCCTTACATAATCAAACCATTGGCCCGCTCGACCTGCCCGTTGGTGCGTGGGTGTGCCACGGCGGCAAAGTTGAGGCCAATGTTGTAGTCGTCGCGTAATTGGAGTAAATCTACGCCGGTGAATTGCACGCCATTGTCAGTGATGATGCTATTGGGGATGCCGAACTGGTAGATGATATCTCGGAAGAACTCGGTGGCCCGTTCGGCCGTGATAGTGGCAACTGCCTTGGCTTCAATCTACTTGGTGAACTTGTCCACGGCGACGAAGAGGTGGGTGTAGCCCCAGGAAGCTCTTTTGAGGGGACCAACCATGTCCAGACCCCAGACGGCGAAAGGCCAGGTGATCGGGATAGGCTGGAGTACTTGGGCCGGCAGGTGTGTCTGTCGGGCGAAATATCGGCAGCCCTCGCAAGTGTGCACGATTTGCTCGACGTCCGAAACGGCAGTCGGCTAGTAGAAACCCTATCGGAAAGCTTTCCCGACTAGTGACTTTGGTGCCACGTGATGCCCGCAAACTCCCGAGTGAATGTCACGTAGTAGCTGTTTCCCTTGATCTTGAGGTATGCACCGCTGGAGAATTCCGGAGGTGTTTTTCTTGTAGAGTTCGCCTTCGATGATGACATAGGCCTTAGCGCACCTCGGTCTGCTCTGACGGTAGAGTGTCTCATAGGAGGTAGTCGAAGAAAGGTGTTGTCCTGTCGGGGACGATGACCAGAACTTCGTGGGATGGCTGCTGAGTGTCGTCCAGTTCTTCGGGGGAAGGCTCAGTGGTCTCGAGAGCCGTCTCCTCTTTAATAGAAGGTACATGCAACTCCTAGAGAAAAACTGCAGTCGGGACGACATCCCGACTGGACCCCAGCTTGGCGAGTACGTCTGCAGCTTCGTTGTCTCGGCGGAGGACGTGCGTTATTTCGAGGCCATCGAACTTGGCTTCAAGCTTACGCACCTCTTGGCAGTAGGCTTCCATGGCTGGGTCTCGGCATGACCAGTCCTTCATAACCTGCCGGACTACCAGTTTGGAGTCTCCGCGGGTGAGGAGCCGACGGATCCCGAGTGAGGTCGCGATGCAAAGACCGTGTAGTAAGGCTTCATATTCGGCGACATTGTTGGACGCCAGGAAATGGATTTGTAGCACGTACTTGAAGCATTCTCCTTTTGGAGAAATGAGCATGACGCCAGCCCTCGCGCCTTGAAGTATCAGAGAGCCATCGAAGTAGAGTGTCCAATGTTCGAGGTCGATGACGGAGGGCGGGGACTGGATTTCTGTCCACTCGGCTGTGAGGATTCGGACTTAACTTCCAGACCCTCCCTGTGTATCTCCTCATCAGTCCAGGATCAAGCTGATGAACACAGGCGAATTGATATCACTGCACACATCACGAAACATTTTAGAAACATAAACAATTGAGTCATAGCAGCGATATGACTAAATAAAGTAACTAGGACTTATGTCCCTTACCATTTAGAAACATAGCGGAAAATAAAGCATAGATGTCTCCATCTCAACCACAAGCAGTCGACGGAGGCCATATGACCTAAACCTCAACATTGATGTAGAAGATACCTCATAGTCTTCATCGTCCTCATAGATATCTGAACATGCCCAACAAACAACATGCACGATGAGTGCTTCACGTACTCAGCAAGCCACCTGGCGGCAGATGGTCCTATCATACTATATGCAAGGCTCCAAAGGAAGGCTTTATGGTTTATTTACGTAAAGCAATCTCTTAATTGAATTACTTATAATAGATTCGAAGGTAGCATTTTGATGTAAATCAGTTTTAATATCAGGGGCGTTTTCAACAGGTGTGGTCCACGACCAATACACTCGAGCAAGGACTCCCGCCTTAGCTCGACCATAGGATTCATCAGCAAAGGGGTAGAGGGAAATAGCAAGGGGAAAAGGGACAGGTCCTTTTCATCAAGAATGAGTCATGTGCTGTCCATAACTGTGGACACGACTAATCGATTAGTTTTAACTCTGCAGAGTGTGTACACTTTACCCACATGACACAATCTCGTCTTGTTGCCACTGGCCGTTGCCAGCATAGTACACACCCATCGGTGTACCGGCAGGGAGATTGTGACGAGGTCTTTTAGCTAGATCCCCCTCTGATGTGACATGCCCACCGGGTCTGGCTCGGAGTTGAGAGTACGTCCTCACCCTCCGATCCCCCCATCTGTGCCGAGGGTCCTCGTAGCTACGTCCACCCCTTCTGCAGTACGGCAACATCGACACCAAAGGCTGACTAACCTACTTGACCAAGCCAGTGCCCATATAGCATGTGGTTGTACTATTGACACAATTCTCCAATTACATGACTTCGGCCTTATGCGGTACGGACGACAAATGGTTGCTTTAAACCGGTCTTCTACGGGTAGGCAACCATATGCTCCTTCAACACTAATTCAGCTGCCGTCCGCACCATATTAGATGGTAAGTTTCACCCAGAGTAGAATAGGAAGAACAGAGAGAGAGAGGGAAATATCGGGCATCCGGCCCTAGCTCAGCGAGCTCAACAAGTTCCAACAAGGATCATCGATCCGAAATTCATTCCTCCGTAGAGGCAATTCAAAAAAAAATCTAAGGATATATTTTAAGCATGGCTAAGCATTCTCTACTCTATTCAGAATAAAACCTACTAATCTACTCAGGGTATCAAGTAAACATGGCGACAAGCGGAAAGGTAAAGGGTGTGTCAATGGACATGCTAGCTACTGGATTAAAACAGCATGCATGTTTATAAACAATAAAATATAATGACTTTGAAAATATAGGATCAACATGATCAAGAAAAGGGGGCATGCCTTCGTTGACGAGTTGGTCTT
Organism: Stipa capillata; assembly: GCA_019208055.1. Taxonomy (NCBI): domain Eukaryota; kingdom Viridiplantae; phylum Streptophyta; class Magnoliopsida; order Poales; family Poaceae; genus Stipa; species Stipa capillata. Next base: position 239,410 of record JAGXJF010001971.1, on the reverse strand, counting down.
CTTCTGTAGGAACTTGACCTTACCCAACTTCGCTACTTCCTATTCGTCGCAACAGCAATAAAGTGCAAGGCAAATAAATATAAATCCAAATTAATTAAATATCAAATGGAAATACCAGAAGGATAGGGCTAGCAAGGTTGGATAGGTGTCAAAAGGCAAAGGCGAAGGGATAAGACTGTCGAAAGACAACTAGGAAGGTGTGAGATTATGTATCTCAACCAGATAGAGTACATGTACTCAAAAGATGGTCTTTCTGATCAGACCATTCTAGAAAAAATGATAGATTTATGGAGGATAGAATTTGCATGTCAAATGACTCAAGTTAATCCACATGCGAGATAGGGATAGATGTGCAACTGGGACTAGGATATGGTTAATGACAACAATAGCACAACCATATGATTAAACATGGAAATCTGACATACTAGTAAAATAAGCATAACCTATCGTACTAGTACACAAGCAAAGTCCTGGCATGCTAGTCGGTTAGAAATGATAATAGACGACATGTCAATCTATATGAACTACTGTGCAACATACAACTAGACATCATGTAACAAGCTAGACAGACTAGACATGAAATCAAGATTAGACAAGGCGTAGTATAAGATAATATATGATCATGCAATTATAATCTAATAACAATCATTGATAATACAAACGGTGGTTAAACAATATGGCCAAATAACAACTAGCATCTACATCACATGCATCATACATATTATGCAATTTATAACATAACATTAACTCTGCTCATGCTATTGTGTGTATACAATGCAGCAATCAACCTACACATACTACACATAACCATAACAATATTTTAGTAAAGAATGATTATTAGCAACGTATATACATATATTATAATCGATACCTAAAGGTTAACCATGTATGTGTGAGTATACACCAACTTATGGAAGTGTAACATATGATATCAACCTATGCATTCTAGTACCTACATATCATATGACCATCAACTAACAGACGATATGATTAAATAATAATAATTTAGTAAGGGATTATTATTCCAACATGTAGCTTGTCAACAATATTAAGTCCAATTATATATATACGTACATATAACTATATATAACTACATGATTATGCAACATAAAATCATATTGAACATGTGCAACATTATCGTGTTTAAACAAACAATTAAATTATACACATGAATAAAATAATGTGTTCAACCATTGCATGACAGATTATTATCTAACACATGGATTAGTCTATGTATATATGCATAAACATATACACACAGCTGCATATGCAAACCACATGAAATGCATCGAATAAATATGAAAAATGTGTGTGATCTTAACCATATTATACACAGAGGTTAATAACGTGACAAACTATTATGTAACAATCCTTAAATAAACATGAATTAAACTATAGGTGCGTCTAAGATGTGCACGAACATATACACATACCACCATACAATATACATCATGCAACAACCAATATTAAAGATAGACAGAGGCTAAGCATGTGCAGTCCTAACTATGTTCAACTAATAATTAAAATACAAATAGAGTTTATTTAATGTGCTAACCAAGTCATATCAAACTATTATTTAAACACAGGCAATATATACATGTAACATATATACATGACCATATATGCAAACTATATGAAGCGTAATATGTGAATATAAACTATACGTGTAATCTTAATCATATTATAAACAAAGGTTACTATTATGAATAAATATTTTACAACACCATTCGTTAAAACAGGAAGCATCTATATATGTAATAACTTTATATTTTGCATAACATCATGTCATACTTCTATTTAAATCTACACATATATATCTTATCATGTTATCTACACATGGTGACATGAGAATCATAACATGTTTATTAAATAATCATCATCACGTGTGATTAAAGACACTAACATGCTAGTAAGCAACCTTATGCCATATACAATAATAATCTTATGCGTGCTAGTAGATGTACATTATACAAAGATCAACTACCATATGATATGTCATATTAATATTAGCTTAGTAAGATTATGCTTCTACTATTATAGGTTATATGCAATATTAGGTTCGGTTATATATTGTATAACACAATACATGTGAACATACATAAGGTCATGCAATATGAACCTTATTAAATATGAACAAATTTATCCGCAATATAAATAAGATTGAACTAACATGATTGATCACATGATGAATTCCAAGCATGAACATTACATAAAAAGAAGCAAGGACTATATAAGAACTAAGCATATAAATATATGAAACTATAGTCTAACATAATATGCAATTTAATTTGGTGATCAAACAATGATGAAAAACATTATAGATGAACATAAGGTGATGTAGGTGATTTTGGATAGAGGATAATGGTGGAAAAGAATGGCATAATGTGCCACAAGATGATACAAGATTAACTATATGGGTGGTGACAACGTTCGCAACACAAAATGGTTGGAACATATTAAAGATTGGTTCTGGACAGACCGGATGGTTTTGGTTGCTGCGCGATGCTCGCTCAACGAAATCATGATCCTCCAATTGGGTTAAAAACTAGACATACAGATGCACAATCCTACCAAAGGGTTTTGGAGAATTCTTAACAAGTCAACGAGAAAAGATCAGACAAGTTAGGCGGTCTGTAGATTGAATCTGGACATCCACAGACAACACGTTGGAGACGGATCAATTCCCGCCAAACGGCTACATGGATCAAGGAGAAAATTTACAGAGGTGCTCATAGGAACCTAAGGCACAAATTGACCAAAGGGATTGATGATAGACTTACCGGATCAATGGGGAAAGAGGTGATAATGCCGCTGTACCGTTCGTGTAGTCAAATCTACACACGAACAACAGCACGAAGAAACTTGATTTCCCAGAGATTGGACCATTGGATTGTCTTCAAATTTTTTGGAGGTGATCTTGACAACATTATCCAGAATCCCACTGAATGGATCTTGAAAGGGAGGTCTGAGCTAACGAGGGCGTCATTCCAATCTAGATGCACACGTAGAAAATCTGGGTGCAAATAGCACGTTAGTATTTGGAGATTTCCCGATGATTGCACCGTTGGATCTTCACCAATTTTGCAGAGAGGTAGAGGGAAAAGCTAAGAACAATCTCACTGAAGGGATTTGCCAAAAGATGTTCGAGACGACAGGAATTGGAAAAATACTGAGGTGGGACGTGCTGTTCAGGAACTGCACGGGAAGAGAAGGGGGTGGCGGCTGTTTAGAGGGTGTGGGGGCTAGGGTTTCGTGGGAAAAGAGTGTGGGAGAGAAGGGAAGAGGTGGGAGGGGTGTGGGGTATTTATACGAGGGTTAGGGAAAGAGATTTGGATCAAATTCTATTGGAATAGAGGTCGCGACGCATGCTGCGCTACGCAGAACTCACCGGAGTGGCTGCTCAAAGGAGGAAAAGAGGCGGCGGGACGCCAAGTGGAGATGGGCCGGGATGGCACAACCAAAGAGAGAAGGAGAAAACCAAAAATAAAAATAAAAGAACAAACGAGGTTGATTAAATACCAAACGAACTCTGAAAGTTCTGAGAAAACTCCGGGAGACATATTTCAAATTGAAAAGCAAATCAAATTCAAGTTGGATTAATTCAAATTAACTCCGGACCAATTTGTGAAATTCCAATTAAGCTTTAATTAATTAGAGAATAAATAGCAAAATTTTCTGGCTCTGATTTTTAAATAAAAGATTTTGAAAACCTCTGAAAATCAAGATGTTACATCAGCCATGAAGTCGGCAAGGGCTTGAGACTTGATGGCCGTGTGGGGGGCATAAACTACACTGAATGCCATTAATTTCATTGCCCATTTAGCGATCCTCCCTGTGGCGTCGTGGTTGTTGATGACGTCTGCGATCGGGAAGGAGCTAACCACCGTAATAGGGTGTCCTTGGGAGTAATGGACTAGCTTCCTTGATGTGATGAACACCACATAGATGATCTTCTGTATCTGAGGGTACCACACCTTGGACTCGGTTAGTACTTCACTGATGAAGTAAACCGGACGCTGAACCTTTTGGATGTGGCCTGGCTCAGAGTGTTCGACGGCCAAGACGGTACTGACCACCTGAGTGGTCGCTGCAATGTAGAGGAGTAGCGGCTCATTGGGCATTTGGGAAACCAGTATCGGAGACATGGTGAAAGAGCATCTAGGCCCCAAGTTGGTTTTGATGGTTAATGGCAACTCAAACTGGAATCTAACGTTTACATTGAGTATAGGCCGGTTAGTAGGTTCCAGAAAGAAGGGTCATTAGGGAAAGGATGACCACCAAAAAGGTATGAGGGTGGTTTCCAAGACTAAGGAATGGCTGTGCTAGGCAGCTGTGCCACAGCTGTGAAGAAGCTGGTGTTGTGCAAGGAGTTGCAAGCAAGGTGATGGTGGCTTGATGCGTTAAGGGCCGTGACTGCATTTAGTGGGCAGGTAAAGCCTAGATTTGTTAGTTTCTTTGAGTCCATAGGAAAAACCCGTACTATCAAGAGGGATGATCCAGTAATGATCTGTGGATGTTCTAATTGCTCAATGCTCAGGATGTTAGACAGTGGCACTAATGCTTTGAGGTTAGTGGCCCTGTGTCAACAGTTTTGCACAAGTATGAAACTGGTTTTGTGCTTGCACTCTGCAGTGCTAGCAGTAGAAAACCCTAGGGGTTAGAGTCACCGGTGTGACACAGCTATGTCACAGGTGGTCTAGCGCTCTGTGACTCAGGTACATCTCTGTACCAGGGGAGAGCTTGTAAACACTAAGGAACCTGTGCTACGATAGCTTGTCTGTTGAGTCGGAGGGCTGTCGGAGGTTCTCTCCTTATTAGGTTTCAGAGAGTGTTGTGCGCTGAGGGCATGTCATGTGCTAAGACCGGGCTGAGTAGTGCTGCTATGTCAGTTTAGGGTTTACCTGTGTGTGCCTCCGGTGACACAGGTATTGGTCTGCTTGAGCCGGTTACAGTTGGGCGGAGTGATTGGCTGTGTCACCGGTGGCTGACACCGGTGATCCACTTAATCCTACGTGGCAACAGTGTAACGGTCAAGTTCCTCTGAACTCTCTAAATAGGGGACCAGGGGAGGTCTTCGACCTTAACCTTTGCCAATCCAGTGAATCATATTCAACCGTTGCAAAGCCTCTTCCCACCGAACAAAAGCCAAAGTTTCCGAAGTGTCAGTTCAGGAGAGTTAGAGTTCTTGAACCAAGAGCATTGGTTCCTCCAAGAGTTGTTGCTGCTGAATCCATTACTCTTGAGTGTCTACTCCTAGATGGGCATAGGAGTCGCTGGTATCACCCAACCTTGTGTGGGCTAAACCAGACGTTTGTGAAGGTGAATCGAAGTCTACCTACTGCAAGCAAAAGGACTTCCCCAAGTAAAGGAAGAGGCCTGAACATCAGTACTCGGAGAACAAGCACGATTCGGTGCTGGCGATCTCTTTGGAGTAGGCTCTACAACGGAGACGTACCACTCTGTGAAGAGCTAGGAACTTCGGTGAAAACACTCTATCTCCTGAGTATTTTCCTGTATTGTCTTTAGCTTCTTGTTGCTTGCTTGCTTGTGAGATCTTAGACTTATTTTGTTTGTCTGTTATAGATCTCCTTTATACCTGTATTTCATTAGCTGTGTCTCAGTTGCTCATTATTTGCTAAGTCCTTAAAACACCTGTGTTAGGCACCTGTGTGACAGGTGCATGCTAATTACACATCATCTGTTGCCTGTGTCACTCACCTGTCACACAGCTAGCTAACCCCAATTCCTGTTTAAGGCTTAACCTGTTCAATCAAGTCAAAAGAAGTAATTTTTGTTAGCCTCCTATTCACCCCCCTCTATTCGGCACCTTCGGTCCTTTCAATTGGTATCAGAGCAGGTTGCTCTTTGATTTGGCCTAACAGCCAGAGTAAAGGATGTTGGGCTATGAGGGTAAAATACCTATTTTCAATGGAACTAATTATGCCTTCTGAAAAAGAAAGATGCAAATGCATCTTATCTCTATTGATCCAGATGTGTGGGAAGTTGTTTGTATAGTGTAACATCCTGATTTTTTAGAGCTTTTCAAAATCTTTTATTTAAAAACCAGAGCCAAAAAATTTCATTATTTATTCTCTTATTAATTAAAGTTTAATTGGAATTTCCCAAATTGGTCTGGAGTTAATTTGAATTAATCCAACTTGAATTTGATTTGCTTTTCATTTAAAATATGTCTCCCGGAGTTTTCTCAGAACTTTCGGATGTTCGTTTGGTATTTAATCAAGCTCGTTTGTTCTTTTGTTCTTATTTTTGGTTTTCTCCTTCTCTCTTTGGCCGCGCCATCCCGGCCCATCTCCACTCGGCGCCCCGCCGTCTCTTTTCCTCCTTTGAGCAGCCACTCCGGCGAGTTCTGTGTAGCGCAGCATGCGTCGCCACCTCTATTCCAATAGAATTTGATCCAAATCTCTTTCCCTAACCCTCCTATAAATACCCCACACCCCTCCCACCTTTTCCTACTTCCCCACACTCTTTTCCCACGAAACCCTAGCCCCCACACCCTCTAAACAGCCGCTACCCCCCTTCTCTTCCCGTGCAGTTCCTGAACAGCACATCCCCACCTCAGTATTTTTCCAATTCCTGTCGCATCGAACATCTTTGGCAAATCCCTTCAGTGAGATTGTTCTTAACCTTTCCCTCTACCTCTCTGCAAAATTTGGTCAAGATCCAATGGTGCAATCATCAAGAAATCTCCAAATACTAACGTGTTGTTTGCACCCAGATTTTTTGCGCGTGCATCTAGATTGGAATGACGCCCTCGTCAGCTCGCACCTCCTTTTAAAGATCCATTTGGTGGGATCCTGGATAATATTGTCAAGATCATCTCCACAAAATTTTAAGGCAATCGAATGGTCCAATCTTCAGAAAATCAAGTTTCTTTGTGCTGCTGTTCATGTACAGATTTGATTACAGAAACAGTAGCTTGGCATTATCACCTCCTTTGCAGTTGATCCGTTGAGTCTATCATCAATCCCTTCGGTCAAGTTATTCCTTAGGTATCTATAAACACCTCTATAAATTTTCTCCTTGATACATGGAGCCGTTTGGCGGGAATTGATCCGTCTCGGATGTGCTGTCCGCGGATGTCCAGATTCGATCTGCAGACCACCTAACTTGTCTAATCTTTCCCCGTTGACTCAGTAAGAATTATCCAAAACCCTTTGGTAGGAGTGTGCCTCTGTATGTCTAGTTTCTAACCCAATTAGCGGATCATGATTTTGTTGAGCGAGCATCACGCAGCAACCCAAACCATCCGGTCTGTCCAGAACCAATCTATAATCCGTTCCAACCATTTTGTGTTGCGAACGTCGCCACTACCCATATAGTTAATCTTGTATCATCTTGTGGCACATTATGCCATTCTTTTCCACCATTAATCTCTATCCAAAATCACCTGCATCACCTTATGTTCATCTATAATGTTTTTCATCATTGTTTGATCACCAAATTAAATTGCATATTATGTTAGACTATAGTTTCATATATTCATATGCTTAGTTCTTATATAGTCGTTACTTCTATTTATGTAATGTTCATGCTTAGAATTCATCATGTGATGAATCATGTTAGTTCAATCTTATTTATATTGCGGATAAATTTGTTCATATTTAATAAGGTTCATATTGCATGACCTTATGTATGTTCACATGTATTGTGTTATACAATATATAACCGAACCTAATATTGCATATAACCTATAATAGTAGAAGCATAATCTTACTAAGCTGATATTAATATGACATATCATATGGTAGTTGATCTTTGTATAATATACATCTACTAGCACGCATAAGATTATTATTGTATATGGCATAAGGTTGCGTACTAGCATGTTAGTGTCTTTAATCACACGTGATGATGATTGTTTAATAAACATGTTATGATTCCCATGTCACCATGTGTAGATAACATGATAAGATATATATGTGTAGATTTAAATGGAAGTATGACATGATGTTATGCAAAATACAAATTTATTATATATATAGATGCTTCCTGTTTTAACTAATTGTGTGGTAAAATATTTAGCCATAATGGTAACCTCTGTGTATAATATGGTTAAGATCACACACATGTCTCATATTTGTTCGTTGCATTTCATGTAATTTATAGATGCAGCTATGTGTATATATTTATGCATATATACATGGGCTAATCCATGTTTTAGATAATAATCCGTCATGCAATGGTTGACACATTATTTTATTCATGTGTATAATTTAATTGTTTGTTTAAACATGATTAAGTTGCACATGTTCAATATGACTTTTTGTGGCATAATCATGTAGTTGCATATAGAGATATATATATAATTAGACTTAATATTGTTGACAATCTACATGTTGGAATAATAATCCCTTACTGAATTATTATTATTTAATCATATCGTCTATTAGTTGATGGTCATATAATATGTAGGTACTAGAATGCATAGATTGATATCTTATGCTACACTTCCATAAGGTGGTGTATACTCACACATACGTGGTTAACCTTTAGGTATCGATTATAATATATGCATATATGTTGCCAACAATCTTTGTTTACTAAAATGTTGTTATTGTTATGTGTAGTACGTTTAGGTTGATTGCTGCATTGTATACACACAATAGCATGAGTAGAGTTAATGTTATGTCATAAATTGCATATTATGTATGATGCATGTGATGTAGATGCTAGTTGTTATTTGGTCATATAGTTTAATCACCGTTTGCATTATTAATGATGGTTATTAGATTGTGACTGCACGATTATATGTTTGGTGCTATGCTATGCCTTGCCTAATCTCGATTTCATGTCTAGTCTGTCTAGCTTGTTACATGATGTCCAGTTGTATGTTGCATGGTAGTTCATATAGATTGTCATGTCGTCTATTATCATTTCTAACCGACTAGCATGCCAGGACCTTGCTTGTGTACTAGTACGATATGTTATGCTTATTTTAGTAGTATGTCGGGTTTCCATGTTTAATCATATGGTTGTGCTATTATTGTCATCAACCATATCTTGTTCCCAGTTGCACATCTATCCCTATCCCGCATACGGATTAACTTAAGTCATTTGACATGCAAATTCTATCCAATAAATCTATCCTTTTTCCAGAATGATCTGATCCGAAAGACCATCTTTTGAGTACATGTACTCTATCTAGTTGAGATATATAATCTCACACCTTCCTAGTTGTCTTTCGACAATCCTATCCCTTCGCATTTGCCCTTTGACACCTATCCAACCTTGCTAGCCCTATTCTTCTAGTTTTTCCATTTGATATTTAATTTGGATTTATATTTATTTGCCTTGCACTTATTACTGTTGCGACGAATAGAAAGTAGCGAAGTTGGGTAAGGCCAAGTTCCTGCAGAAGAAGACCAACTCGTCAACGAAGGCATGCCACCTTTTCTTGATCATATTTGATCCTATATTTTTGAAGTCATTATATTTTGTTATTTACAAACATGCATGTTGTTTTTAATCCAGTAGTTAGCGTGTCAATTGACAGACCTTTACCCTATCCGCTTGTCGCTATTTTTACTTGATACCCTGAGTAGATTAATAGGTTTTATTCTGAATAGAGTAGAGATATGCTTAGCCATGCTTAATTACATCTTTAGGTTGTTTTGACTTGCCTCTATGGAGGAATGAATACCGGATCAATGATCCTTGTTGAAACTTGTTGAGCTCACTGAGCTAGGGCCAGATGCCCGATGATTTCCCTCTCTCTCTATTCCTTCTATTCTACTCTGGGTAAAACTTACCATCTAATATGGTGCGGGCGACAGCTGGATCATGTGATGAAAGAGTATATGGTTGCCTACCCGTAGAAGACCGGTTTAAAGGAACCATTGGTCGTCCGTACCGCATAAGGCCGAAGTCTTGGATTTGAGATTTGTGAAAACAGTACAACCACATGCTATATGGGTACTGGCTTGGTCAAGTAGGTTAGTCAGCCTTTGGTACCGATGTTACCGTACCACAGAAGGGGTGGACGTAGCTACGAGGACCCTCGGCACAGATGGGGGGATCAGAGTGCGGGGATGTACTCTCAACTCCGAGCCAGACCCGGTGGGCATGTCACACCTTAGGGGGATCTAGCTAAAAGACCTCGCCACGGTCACCCTGCCGACACACCGATGGGCGTGTGTACAAGCCTGCGCAACTTGGCATAAGGGGATGATCGTGTCATGTGGGTAAAGTGTACGAACTCTGCAGAGTTAAAACTAATCGATAAGCCGTATCCACGGTCATGGATGGCGCAATGATCTTCTTGATGAAAAGGACCTGTCTTTCTCCCCCTTGCTAATTCCCTCTACCCCAGTTCTGGTAATGTGAAAAGGTGATTGGAACCTATGGATGAGCTAAGGCAGGAGTTCCTTGCTCGAATATGTTGGTCGTGGACCACACTTGTTGAAAAACACCCCTGATAATAAAAATTAGTTTTCATCAAAATAATGCCTTTGAATCTACCATAATATTTCAACTAAAAATGCTTTTCTGCAAATCAACCATACAGCCTTCCGTTGAAGCCTTGCATGTAGTTTAATAGGACCATCTGCCGCCAGGTGGCTTGCTGAGTACGTAAAGTACTCATCGTGCATGTTGTTTGTTGGACGTGTTTAGATATCTTCGAAGACAGTGGTGAAGATATGAGGAATCTTCTACGTCAATGCTGAGGTTTAGGTCACGTGGCCTCTGTCAACTGCCTGTGGTTGAGATGGAGACATCTACGCTTTATTTTCCGTTGTGTTTTCTGAATGGTAAGGGACATAAGTCCTAGTTACTTTATTTAGTCACATCGCTGCTATAACTCAATTGTTTATGTTTCTAAAATGTTTCGTGATGTGTGCAGTGATATCAATTCGCCTGTGTTCATCAGCTTGATCCTGGACTGATGAGGAGATACACAGGGAGGGTCTGGAAGTTAAGTCTGAATCCTCACATACAGGCTACAGGTTGGCAGACCCAGCTGCTCTTAGCGTAAATGACAAGAAAAACATTCAGAACAATGCTAAGGCTGCCACTGCTATATTTATGGGTTTGCAAGAGCATGACTTCAACAGGGTCAGCATCATGGACTCTGCTAAGGATATCTGGGACACCTTAGAGCAGATCCATGAAGGCAGTGACACTCTAAAGAAGTCAAAGAGGAGCCTTCTAGAATCAAAGCTGGAGAGGTTTGAACTCGAGCATGGTAAAGACATCAATTCTCTGTTTTCAAGACTCACCATTATCACCAACCAGCTGAAGGCCCTAGGCTCCAACCAAGTGGAAGATGAAGACGTGATCAAGAAGTTCTTGTTAGTACTTCCAAAAGCCTACAGAAGTGTTAGGAATGATCCTAACACATGAGATGGAACTTAAACAGGAAGGCAAGCAAAGCTCCTCTCTAGCTATCAAGAAAAATATTACCTTGAAGACTACTGCTTCAACATCACAGATTGAGAGTGATAGCAGTGAAGAACTTGATGAGGAGATGACCAGCGGAGAAGAGAGTGAACTCATCCTCCTCACAAGGAACTTCAGGAAGTTTTACAAGAAGAAGAAGCAGCTTGGATCAGGTGACAGATTCAGAGGGAAGAAACTGTCAAAAGATAATAAGTGCTTCAAGTGTGGCAAGGAAGGCCACTTTGCTGCTGATTGTCCAACCAAGAGAAAGGACAACAGCCAGTACAGAAAGAAGAAGGACTTCCATGGGAAGAAGAAGACCTTCAACAGCAAGCATCCAACCTACTCCAAAAACAAAGCCACTGCCAGAGCTTATGTTGGACAGGCTTGGGTATCTGAGGATTCGGGCTCAGAAGAAGAGTCAGAGGATGAAGATCAAGTTGCTGGGATCACCATCAGCATGGCTGATATACCCAGCTGTGACACAGCCAGGTCACACAGCTCCGAGTTCAGTGCTGAAGCTGATCAACTGCCATCCACTTCTGCCCCTTTGTGTTTCATGGCCAAAGGTTCAAAGGTACTTACTGAGGATGACTTTCCTGATTATGCTGAATTAATGGGCATTCTTGAAAGAACAGATAAAGCCTATGGCAAGGAGAGGAAGGAAAACATCTCTTTAAGAGATAAACTCAGGGAGCTGAGTGAATCATATGATGAGGTTACAGATGACAGAGAAAACCTCAGGCTAGACCAGGAAAACCTGGAGATAGCTCATGAGAAGCTCAAGGTAGCTCATGAGCTTCTGATTAAGGAGCATGAGGAGCTCAAGGCAAAGCATTCTATGTGCACTGATATTTCTTCTATATCTACTGATGCATCTTTGCCTACTCATGCTGCTATTGAATCATGCTTAAACTGTGCTAGTCGCATAAATATTCTAACTTCCACAGGTTGTGTTGTTGATGACTCAAAAGAGGCTTCAACCTCTGTTATTACTAAGTTTGTGGATGCAAATGAGCACAACAAGCTCAAGGAAGAGCTGGAAGAGCTTAAAAGGCTCATGAGAAAAGGCCTATGCACTGCCAATATTGGCATGCAAAATTATCAGCTCCCCAGAGCTAAAATGCTCAGAAAGAATGATGGCCGAAAAGGCCTGGGTTACAATCCTTCTGCTAATAAGGATAAACTACCTGCTGTTACTAATTTTAATCTTGCAGAAAAATTTGTGAGACAGGCAGGAACAGATGACAACAAACTTGCTAGTCATATACAGAGAAATAGGAGGATGGTAAACATTTCATCCAATCCATCCTATGTCTTGCAGAAGGACAGAAAAGGGAAGGTTGTGGCTAAGTATATAGGTCGCAGGCACTTGACAAAGTGGTTGCCGGCCATCTGGGTTCCAAAGGTGATAGTCACCTGTGCTACCGGTGTCTTACACAGTTGTGTACCCACCAGTATCACTGGTAACACACGCAGCCAACTAACCTCTCTATCTAAGGTTGCAGGTAATAGTAAGCCAAAGAGAATTCATGTCATATCATCTGTTGCTCAGGCTATCAACTATAGAAATAGATCTTCTAACTCATTAGCTGTTGTTTCTGCATATGGTAAAACTGCTAAGGGAACCAAACAAGTTTGGGTCCCTAAACCCCGTAACTAATCTTGCAGGATACTGCCTCCAGTGGAATTGACTGGGTTGTGGACAGTGGATGTACACAACATATGACAGGAGGCAGAGAGGAGTTTGTAGAGATCACACATGAAAATCTTCCAAGTAAACATGTGATCTATGCAGATAACTCCAAGAGAAAGGTAAATGGCATTGGTAAAGTTGCCATATCTAAACATCACTCTTTATCCAATGTAATGCTTGTAGATCAGATAGGCTATAGTCTTATGTCTGTGTCACAGCTGTGTGACACAGGTATGAAAGTCACTTTCTATCCTGATGAGGTTATAGCTTCCAAACTATCTGATGATTCTCAAGTGTTCAAAGGATACAGGTCTGGAAAACTATACACAATAAACTTCGATGAACAGCCTGCAGCAGCTCCATGGTGTCTAATGGCCAAGACCAGTATTGGCTGGCTGTGGCACAGGCGGCTAGGAAATGCTGGGATGAAGCTTCTCAACAAACTGAGCAAACATGACTATGTCATAGGTTTAGAAAAGGTGAAGTTTGAGAAGGAAAAGCCCTGCAGTTCATGTCAAGCCGGCAAACAAGTTGGAGCTGCCCATCGTCCCAAGAATGTCATGACCACATCAAACCTTTTGAACTCATACACATTGACCTGTTCGGTCCTACTACATATGAGAGCTTGGGAGGTAACAAGTATGGATTTGTCATTGTAGATGATTTTTCTCAATATACTTGGGTGTTCCTTTTGAAGGAGAAGACACAGGTTTACAAGAAGTTCAAGCATCTCATTGTCAGAGTACAAAATGAGTGGAAGGTAAACCTTGTCAAAGTCAGGAGTGATAATGGGACTGAGTTCAAGAACTCAAAGGTGGAAGCATTTCTGGAAAGGAAGAACAGAACCCTAATAGACAATCAAGTCAAAGAAGTAATTTTTGTTAGCCTCCTATTCACCCCCCTCTAGTTGGCACCTTTGGTCCTTTCACATGGTCAGGAGCTTCTTTAATCATCGAGGGCGTCTTGAGCCTCGAATGTCCATGTGAAGTTGTCCGACTTCTTCAGGAGCTTGTAGAGGGGCAGGGCCTTTTCACCGAGTCGGAAGACGAATCGGCTGAGGGCCGCCATGCACCCGGTTAGCCGTTGGACATCCTTGAGGCTCTTTGGTGGCCCCATTTTGATGATGGCATCAATATTCTCTGGGTTAACCTCTATTCCTCGTTCGGAAATGATGAAACCGAGTAGCTTTCCCGAAGGCACTCTGAACACGCACTTTTCTGGGTTGAGCTTCATGCTGAACCACCTGAGGTTGGAGAAGGTTTCCCCTAAGTCGGTTAGGAGATCTTCTTTTTTCTCGGACTTGACCACCAAATCATCGACGTAGGCTTGCACGTTCCTGCCGATCTGTTCCTGGAGGTAGCACTACATGCACCGTTGGTACGTGGCGCCGGCGTTCTTGAGGCTGAAAGGCATGGAGACATAGCAGAAGGCCCCGAATGGAGTGATGAACGAAGTCTTGATCTCATCATCCTTCTTCATCTTGATTTGATGGTAGCCTGAGTAGGCGTCGAGAAAACATAGAATTTCACAACCGGCCATAGAATCGATCACTTGGTCAATGCGAGGTAGTGTGAACGGATCTTTGGGACATGCTTTGTTGAGACTCATGTAATCAACGCACAACCTCCATTTTTTATTCTTTTTGCGAACAAGAACTGGGTTCGCTAACCAGTCGGGATGATACACTTCTTTTATAAAACCAGCTGACAGCAGCTTGGCTCTCTCTTCTCCTATTGCCCTACGCCTATCCTCGGCAAAGCGACACAGGCGCTGCTTGACCGGCTTAGCATCTGGCTAGACATTCAAAGAGTGCTCGGCAGCCTCCCTCGGGACTCCCGGCATGTCCGAAGATGTCCATACAAACATGTCCCGGTTATCACGAAGGAAGCTGACGAGCGCATTTCCTATTTGTCACTGAGCGCAGTCCCGATCTGCGTCGTCTTGGAGAGGTCTTCCAGATCGAGCTGGATTGCCTTGGTGTCCTTCACCCTCTGGAATGATGTCGCTGCTGAAGCTTTTTAGTTGGGGATGCTTCCTTGACCATGGCCGACTTGAGGTTGTCAAGCTTGGCTATAGCGATTTGGGCCGTGGCAAGGTTACAGTTTTCCAGGTCACACGCGTAAGCGTGCTGGAAGCTGCTTTGCACCGTTATTATCCCATGGGGACCCGGCATTTTAAGCTTCAAGTAGACATAGCTGGGAACAGCCATGAATTTGGCATAGCAGGGATGTCCCAGGATGGCGTGATATGAGCCTGAGAAGTTGACGACCTCGAAGGTGAGGGTCTCGGTCCAGAAGTTGTCTGAAGTGCCGAAGGTGACGGGCAAGCTGTTTGCCCAAGTGGACTTACCATCTTGCCAGGGACGACCCCTTGGAAGGGGGCACCGGTAGGCTTGATTTTCGACCAGGGAATCTTCATGTCGTCCAAAGTCTTGATGTAGAGGATGTTCAGACCAATCCCTCCATCCGTGAGGACCTTGGTGAGGCGAATGCCACTGACGATTGGGTCCACCACCAAAGGGAACCTGCCAGGGTGAGGTATGTAGTCGGGGTGGTCTGAGCGGCCAAAGGAAATTATGGACTCGGACCACCGGAGGTACTGAGGTACAGCTGGCTCGGCTGCGTTGACTTTGCGATCCATGATCTTCTAGTGTCGTTTGGATTCATAACCGTTGGGCCCACCGAAGATCATGAGACACGCGGTCTCCTTGGGAAACTCGTCGCCCTCCTCGGGAGGAGGATCTTTTTTGTTCCAGTTGGGAACGAAAGGCTTGTTCAGGTTTTTCAAGAGATTGTAGTCGCGCGTGATGTGATTGGATTTTGGTCCATGAAAGTGGCACGGCTGACTCATCATCTCCTCAAAAGTTGCGTTGCCGCGCTGAGGACGATGCTGCGGGGCGCACTCAGCTGCGGCAACGAGGTCTCCGCCCTTGCACTTCTGATGTTTTTTCTTGGATGACTCGGGATGAGCACCCCTTCTGGGGGACTCGGGAGCCTTGCCCTTTCCCTTATCATCCTTGGTCATGCTACGGACAGCTTCTTCACTGGTGGCGAAGTTGTTGGCGATGTCGAAAAGTTCGCGCGTAGTCTGAGGATCCTTACGCGCGATCTTGTGGATGAGGTCGGTGCTATGAACACCTTTGGAGAAGGCAGTGATGACGTCACCTTCTCGGACCTCCGGTAGAGAGTTCTTCTTTTTGGAGAAGCGCTGGATGTACTCTCTAAGAGTTTTGCCCTCCTCTTGGGTACAACTGTGGAGATCCCACGCATTCCTGGGCCTGTTGTAGGTGCCCTGGAAGTTGTTCACGAAGAGGGTCTCAAGGTCGGTTATAGTCGTTGCCACCATTCGTCCTGCAGGCCATGTGGTAATCGGCCAGCCAGATGTCAATTCCGGTGACCCAAAATCGTGGCAGGAAGACGACGTCGCAGATGTGAGATCTGAACACCTTTGGGCCTACGTAGGCCATGCCGGAGGGAGTTGGAGAGCTGCGCCGGCTTGTAGCGCTGCGGTCACTACTGTCATCGTTGTGACCGTTGCGGTAGTCCCTCCCTGCGTCTCGATGAGCATCGCGTCTGGTATCGAGGGAGTTCTGCTCGTCGCGGTCTGGTCCGAGTCGATTACGTGCCGACCCGACAGGCGAGCATTTTTGTCCGCACCTTGTCGGGCACGGTTTCTTGCAACAATAGTCCCCCGTGCATCACGATTCGGTCTGAGTCGACTGCGAACCGACCCTCTGCAGCTTGTGGGTTTCTCGCACGCCGGCTCCTAGCACTCGCCGAGGAACCTGCACGGTTCTCAGAAATCTCGGCCTGCTGGAGGGCTGCTTCCTCCACTAGGATCTTGAGCCACCGAAGTTCGTCGTGGCCTGGGGTGCCTTCAGGGATATTGATGGCATGTGCTGCCACTGAGGCAGCGACAATGTTGTGACTGTGAAGCGGAAAAATCAGGACGCCGTCCCTTTCACGCATGCGGAGTGCGTTGTGGACCTGGCGACCACGATCCCGCATGTCCTCATTGCGTTCTCTTTCTCCGCGCTAGTGAACCAACATGGTTAGCTATTGGGCCAGCTGCTCAGGAGTTTGTTCTTCAATGGGGACGAGCCAGTTGTCGTTGTTGACTGGTACGTCTGGGTTAGCCATGAAGACCTCCTGAGAAGGATGGTGGCTTCCCGAGCTCTCGAAGTCGTACGAGTTATACTCAAGGACAGGTAGGAGAGACTCAATTGCACCAACCAGTCGGGATCTCAGCTTGTCGTAGCAACGAGGCTAGACAGTGAACTTGTGGCACCCCCGTACGGCTCCACGGACCGACGCGGGGTTACACGGGAAACTACGTCGTGTGAAGACACCGCTGCCGCACACGCGGGTTCCCCGACGTGAAGACGCTCGAACTCGTGGCGAGGTTGCAAACTGAAGAAGTGGAGGAGCAAGCCAACTAGTAATTTCAGAATTTCTGGATCCCCCAAATGGGAGGGGTGTCCCTCTATTTATAGGGAAAAAGGAGGGGTAGGGGAGATTACAGGGATGCCCTCAGGTGTTTTACAATTATGCCCCTAGATGTACTAACGCCCCTAGGGGCGCGTAGGTCTTTTTCCTTCGAGAATATTCCGGGAATATTCCGGGGGTCCCACCCGTCATGCTCGGACTTGTCGTCGTCGCGGTCTTGGCGTCGCGCGGTCTTGATGTCGCGACGAGGTTGGCGTCGTCGCGGTCTTGGCGTCGCGCGGTCTTGATGCCGTGACGAGGTTGGCGTCGTCGCGGAGTAGGCGTCGCGCGGTCTTGATGCCGTGACGAGGTTGGCGTTGTCGCGGAGTAGGCGTCGCGCTGTCTTGATACCGCGACGGGGTCGGTGTTGTGCTGATTTCCTCTAAGTACGAAAAGGCGTTGAAACCAGGTAGCGCGGGGACCCCCTCCCCAACAGTAGTCCCTCGTCGGTGCGGGCGGTCACTTAGTGCCCGTCCGGACCGGTGCACCGATCCTGGCGGGGTCGGCGCGCTGGCCGGACTAATGAACTCAGGATGGTTGCAACGTTCCCGATCCACACCAGAAGTTCCGATCCACATCGGAAGTTCCGATCCAGAAGTCAGAAGTTCTGATTTTTCCAGAGCGTTCAAAATTGGGGTGACTTCGGAACCTCCGGTAAGGTCGGAACTTCCGGTATTTTTACATCGGAACCTCCGATCTGACTGTGTTATGCTGTCGTCTCTTTTCTTTTTTTTCTTTTTTTTCTTTTCTTGCGCCTGGCCGAACGCCCTAATGGGCCTTTGCTGGGCCGGCTAGGTCACCTGGGCAGGGGGCTATAAAGCCCCCCCGTGCGCCTCCTCCAGGGGATCTCCCCTTGCCGTGCTTCCCCGCCACCTAGCGCCGCCGCCCGGCTCTTCCATCGTCGCCGCCGCCGCTCAGCGCCACCACGCCGTCGGCCGCCTCACGCCGCCACGCCGCCTCGCGCCGCCGCCGCCCGGGGAGTTCCCGTCGCCGCCTGCTGCTCCCCCCGGGTCCGCCGCGCTCCACCCCGAGAGCCGCCCGGCCGGACCCCGCCGCCGGCCGCTCCTCGGGAGCCACCCGGCCGCCTCACGCTCCCACGCCGCCTTGCGCCGCCGCCGCTCCTCGGGAGCAGCCCGGCCATGGGCCGGGGCCCCCGCCGCCCGCCGCCTCGACTGGCGCCCCCGGTCGCCGCCTTGCGCCGCCTTGGGTGCCGCCGCCTGCCGCCTCTCGGCCGGGCCGCGCGCCGGCCGCCTCCCTCGGGCCCCGCGCCGCCTCGGGTGCCGCCGTGGGTGCCGCCGCCGCCGGGTCCAGGGCCGCCGGCCGCCCCGAACGCCGCCGCCTGCCGCCGCTCGCCTCGGGTTGCTGCCGGCGGCCCCGGACGCTCGTCGCCCCGACTGCCCCGAACGCCTCCGGTCTCGCCGTCGTGCTTGCCGTGCCGCCGCCGACGAACCTCGCTTCAAGGGTGACGATCGGGTCTTCTTTTTCTTTTTTTCTTCCCTTTTTTTTGCATGCGGTAAATAAGCCGTGGGACACGATCACGTGTTCGTCGAATGTGGGTTAAACGCCGGTGCAAGCTCGGGTGAATCCAGACTCGACCGCTTTGTCGTCGTATGAGACGCTCGGGCGCCGGTGTTGTGAATTGTAGCTGCGTGTGCGGTCTGCTGTGGGTTTTTTTTGCATACTCATGTATGAGATGGATTGCTGTTTGTACGATAAACTGCTGCCGCGTAGGTGATGGGCTATTAGCGTGTGCATTTATCTCAAACAATGGACTGCTACTGTATATTTTTCATTGCGATGCATTAGACGAATTCAGAAACCGCGTCGTCATTGCACGCGCCGTCGCTTGTCGCTGTTGTCTGTTTTCTGCCATGTTTGTAAGAGTTGATTCGAATGATCGAGAGTCGTCAATGCCATGCTCACGCACGTCGTACTCTCGTTGTTATACCCCGTATTGGTTTGATCGACGATATAACACTCGCGCATGCCACGATGATATCGTGCTCGTACACGCCTGGGTTGCCGGGCGCGAGGCGTTCCGCTGGATGACTCATACTGCTGCGTTTGATTTATTTCTCACACAGGAACATCGCAGGTTGGGCAGCTTCTACGCCTGCCCAGTTCATGACCGTTGAGATCGCTCGGTGAGAAGGTAGCGGCGAGACCCATCGCAGCGACCGCGTCGCATCGATCGTGGTCTCGTTTGCTCAAGACCCTCGTGACACTCTGGGGCGACGCGGAGCGCGCGCTTGGCGAGGAGATAGTGACGGGACCCGTCGCAGTGACCGCGTCGCATCGACCGCGGTCCCGCTCACTCAAGACCCCCGTGACATTCCGGGGCGACGTGGAGGGCGCGCTGGCGAGGCTTCCTGCCCGGGGCGCAAGGAGCGGCGTGGCACGGCGCGAGGACGGCGACGGTGCTCGCAGAGTCGGCCGTAGTCCCGCTCGACGTGGGCAGGCTTCGAGGTCCCCACCGAGGGAGCAGCAGAGGAGCAGACGTGACGGGGGCGGCCTTTCTCGTCAAGCCCGTGGAGTGGCCAGGCACGTTCAGGTCCATCGTGACGCGAGGCGGCGACAAGACCGCGAGGTGGTTGGGCGGGCAATCTCGAGGGCTCGACACCGGACTCCCGTGCCTAGCGTGCCACGCAGCTCCAGACACCCGGCCACTGCGGCAGACGCCGGGCTCCCAACGCGGCGTGACGAGGTACTCGTTGGTCGATGATTTTTTCATGCATGCACCCTCGTCTTCTGCTTCACTACGCACTGGGCACCGTGTCTTCGTGAGTTGCTGTCGGCGCGATAGCGCTGTCTTCTCATTTTTTCTCGTGCGTGCAGGGAGCGATGGCTAAGGACAAGTCCGTCGAGGGGATGAAGTACACTTCGTGGGTTGGACGCTCCACTGCTGATCAAGAGCTGATCGACGTTCTGGTGCGAGCCGGCAAGCTTCCCGCCGCTACTCAGGAGAAGAAGTGCCCCGGTGTGGTCCCCCCCAGCGAACGTGAGGCGCGTCAGCGATGAGGGCAGCGGCGTCGTCATCTTCGCCGCGCAGTTCGATGCTGGGCTCTGCCTGCCGGCATGCGAGTTCTTCCACGACTTCTTGGAGTACTACCAAGTCAGGGTTTCCAACCTCCACCCGTCGGTGTTCGTGAAGCTAGCGGTCTTCGAGTGGACGCTGAGGACCATGCAAATGAAGGCCACCCCGCGACTCTTCGCTTGGTTCTACGAGCCTGTGGTCTCCACCACTCTCCTCGAGATGAAGAGCGGTGACTTTCTCTCTCGCATCGGCGCGGTGAGCTTCAGGAAGCGCGCGCCGCGGAAGGGCCTTTCCGTTGACTACCCGGCCCAGGCGTCCAAGGGTCAATGGGGCGATTGGGAGAAGGCGTGGTTCTTCTTCCGCGACGACGAGAAGCGGTTCGCCCCAGTCTCAGACTCCTTTCAGGTGAGCGGTGCAGTGCTTGTTGACTTATCCAGCACGGAGATGACCCGGATCAAGGCGCTCGGGCGTATGTCACGTCGGTTTGGGATGCGCGACCTTGTCGAGGAGTTCTGCCTACTGGGGATCGAACCACTCTCAACGGATTGGGATTTGGAGCTCGTTCCTTGTCCTCCGAGGGTGGGGGCGAGCGGATGTGCTTTTCAGTGTTGTCCTCTCCGAGAGGGTATGTCTTCCTTGCCTCATTTCTGATACTCAACTCCCCCACCTTTCCATATACTTTATTGTCGTTGGCTACTCATCCTCGTTCGCCTTGCGGCAGGTGTCGGGCTTCGTCACGCCGAGGACGCGGCATCGGAGCTCTTGGGGCGACTCATTGTGAGGGAGTGGACGTTGCTCCAATCACTCCCTGAAGGTCGGGAGAACAGGGGGTGCGCGTACTACAAGCTGGAGGTGCCTGCGCGTCCTAAGCCCCTGACTAGCGAGGAGATGCGTGTGGGGAGCTCCAAGCGTCCCCGGCTCAGTGACACGGGGGAGGCCCCTTCCTCGAAGCGAGCATCTGGCTCCCGTGTGGACAAGTCCGGCTCATCCGCCACTTCACCGACTGTGCGAGTTTGAGGCGGCGCGGCTCCTGGCGACATCGTGCGAGGTGGAACTGCTCCCGAGGACGCCGCCATCCTTGTTCTTCCTCGCCTGGGGCCCGGGATCGGGAAGGGCCTCTTCAGTGCCATCCCCCCTGGTGGCACTGGGTGGGACGGCGAGTCCGCGCTGGACGACGACGATGATGGTGACGCGGGTGACACGGAGGAGACGCAGACCGCGCCCGACGTAGGGGTGGGCGTCTTTGCTAGCGAGCTTGAGGCAGCGCTGAGGGGCCGCGACGTGCGTGTCCCGACGCCTCCCCCGGGGGTGCTCCACCTTGATTCTGACGACGACCTGATCGTCCTCTCGCCCTGGGTCGTCGACGTCATGGCTGTCCCAGCCGAGGCGCCGGGGAGTGACGAGGAGCCGGCGCCAGCGGGGGCGTCGCCAGCCCCCAACTCCGTCTCACACTCGGTGCAGTCTCCTGTGACACTCCTGGCAGCTACTGGAGATAGCGCTCTACCAAGGGCGGCGAGCGCGCTCCGCTTGGCAGGGCGCCTCACTCCCTCGCACTTCACCGACACCGCCGTGGAGGCGGAGTTCTACCAGGAGGCCGCCGAGCGGATTGCTGTTGCCGATCTGGAGACCGCGTTCCAGGGATTGACCGTGGGTCAGGCTGCGACACGGCACGATCCTCCCTTTTGAAGGTTAGATAAGTTTTGGTTTTTCAGTCACTCGCTTGCATGGGTTTATCTATCTGACTCGGGTTGTTCTTTGTGATGTAGGGTTTGTTCGCGGTGGAGCACATGTCGCGTGCGTGGGCCGCTCAGGAGCGGGTTGTGACTGCGCTGCATGACGCCAAGAAGGCGAAGGCTGAGGCGGAGGCACTTCTGGACGGGTTGCGTCGGGAGAACACAGAGCTCAATACGTGCTTGGCCGCTACCGTGAGGCGTGCGGACGCCCTCTAGACTTCGTTGGAGGCGGAGCGGGCCCATCGTTGTGAGGTTTCTGCTCAGGCGTCGACCATGTGCGCGGCACTGCGTGACCTATGCGAGGCCTCCAAGGCTGGGGGTCGACCCCTTCTCAGGCGAGGGGGAGGGGAGACAGCCGGCCTGCTGTAGTGGGCGACGTCGGCTTGCGACGCTGTGTGACGTGGCGAGAGCCGGCGCAACGAGGACTGCGCGCTGGCTACCACCGATCTCGTGCTCTCGTGCGTTCGGCATGTTGGGGTTGGTTCGCCGGGCATGCTTGTGCCGCTCCAGGGCAAGGCTCCTCGGCATCGCGACCTTCGGGGCTTCCTCAGGGAGGTCAAGGCGGATTCGGGTGCCTTCCTCACCGTGTGGGCAGCGCATGGCAAGGCGTACCTCAGCGCCGTGGCGGAAGCTCGTTGTGTTGCCGAGGTGGGGGCGGTGGCCTCGGTTCCTGAGAGCGCGGGCGTCGGTTCCGGTCCTCTCTCCGAGGTGTGAGGTCTCTTTAGCTTCTCCCCCTTTTTTTGTAGCTTTTGGCTGGGAGCGTCGGGTTTCTTTCGTCCGTTTACTTCTATGTCGACTTTGTGACTTCGCTTAGTGTGATGAAGCTCCTCTTTTTG
Organism: Stipa capillata; assembly: GCA_019208055.1. Classification (NCBI taxonomy): domain Eukaryota; kingdom Viridiplantae; phylum Streptophyta; class Magnoliopsida; order Poales; family Poaceae; genus Stipa; species Stipa capillata. The sequence continues at coordinate 216,230 of JAGXJF010001971.1, read as the reverse complement.
GTTGTGCCGACGTGGTCGTGCTTTTGGTACCTAATTTGTATGTAGCCCTGGTGATAGATTTATAAAGGCTTTTGGGAAATCGATGTCTTCTTCGCTTTGACTTGTGAGTTCAAGGTTTCTTAGCTGTGGTACTTGCAGGGTTTGCGCCTGGTGGGGAGTGAGGTGGCTCCGCAACGCGAGCCCCTTGTTGATATGCGCACGTTGAGGGGTGCCGCTGACTTAATGGCGTTCGTTTCAGGCTTCATGCGGCATTGCTGCTAGTTGCTGGTGGAGGTGCTCGAGTTGGCTAGCGCGTGAGTGCGCCTTGGTGGATGTAGCCCCACGCGGTGTCGTGTACGGTATTTGGCCCCTTGCGTCAATGAGTGCTTTGATGGGTGTAGCATTTCATAGCCCCTCGCGGTATTGCGCACGGTACTTGGTACCTTGCCTCCCAATAAAAAAAACTTTGCGTCCCTCGGCTTGGCGGGGACGCAAGCAGTTGCCTTACGACCTCGTGTTCTCTTCTTGCATTAAATAGTTAGGTGTTGAATCCGGGCCCTTGCCCTAATAAATGTGGGGAGTACTTGGTGCTCTGCCCGCAACAGCGTGCGCGCTGGGTCGGTATACTAATGTGCATTTTGTTTGCTTACGCGCTTGTGAGTCCGTGCCAGAGAGTGACAATACTCGATTTACGCGGGGGACGTTTCTTCTAGCCATCCTGAGGCTTGACTTGACTTGTGCGGGGGAGGCGGGGCCTCCCAGCGCACACGAGGAGATTTAGGTGCTCGGCCCGCGTGGGGGAGGTGGTTCCTCCCGGCCGACGCGAGGAGGCTTTTGGGCTCGACTCGTGTGGGGGAGATAGGGCTTCCCAGCGCACACGAGGAGTTTTTAGGTGCTCGGCCCGCGTGGGGGAGGTGGTTCCTCCCGGCCGACGCGAGGAGGCTTTTGGGCTCGACTCGTGTGGGGGAGATAGGGCTTCCCAGCGCACACGAGGAGTTTTTAGGTGCTCGGCCCGCGTGGGGGAGGTGGTTCCTCTCGGCCGACGCGAGGAGGCTTTTGGGCTCGACTCGTGTGGGGGAGATAGGGCTTCCCAGCGCACACGAGGAGTTTTTAGGTGCTCGGCCCGCGTGGGGGGAGGTGGTTCCTCCCGGCCAACGCGATGTAGGCGAGTAGACTTCGGCATTCACACCTGTTGTGGCAGTTTCATACGTATATATATATGTCATGAGATGACTTTAGCATTTGTTCCAAGGATACAAAAGGTCGCGACAAGATGATAATCCTCGGGAAATCTAGCAATGGCCGACGCAGCGGCACTTTGGAAGAATTTTAACGAGGGTAAGTAAATGCTTGGGCCGACGCAGCGGCACTTTGGAAGAATTTTAAGAGCGTAAGTAAATGCTTGGACCGACGCAGCGGTCTAGGCCACGGTTGGCCTACAAAATGAGTGAGGTCTTCCCGAGTCCCTGGCGGCTTCATACGTAATATTTCTTCAAGTTGATCGTGTTCCAACTGTGCTTCAGCTCTTCACCCTCGAGTGTCTTCAATCGAAATGACGTTGGGCGCGACTGGCTGACGATCTCGTATGGCCCTTCCCACTTGGAGCTCAGCTTCCCGTCGGCTTCGGGGTTCGCCTTTTTCTTCAAGACAAGGTCACCCACCTGGAGGGGACGCGGTACGAACGGCTTTGTTGTACGCCTTTGCCATGGATGCTTGATAGCATTCGATGTTGAGTGTGGCGTCTTGTCTCAGCGCATCAAGGCTGTCGAGGGAGGCTTTGCGGGTCTCGTCTTCAGGCAGCGTTTCGGTGCGCGAGGAACCTAGTTTGATTTCTTCGGGAGTGACGGCCTGTCGCCGAAGAGCAGCTTGAACGGGGTGAAGCCCGTGGCTCTGCTGGCGGCCGTGCGAGTTGACCATAGCACGTTAGGGAGCTCATCCGCCCAGCGTCCTTTGGGGAGGTCGAAGAGACGCGTGCGCAAGCCGTGGAGGAGGACGCCGTTAGCACGCTCGACAGCACCGTTCGCCCGAGGGTTGGCCACGGAGGCGAAGCAGAGGTTGACGCCAAGTGAAATACAGAATTTGCGGAATAGCTCGGCGTCGAATTGGGTGCCATTGTCGACTGTGATTTCACGCGGGACGCCGAATCGGCATATCAGATTCTTCCATATGAACTTCTGCACAGAGGCGGAGGTGATCTTGATGAGCGGTTCTGCCTCTACCCACTTGGAGAAATAATCGACTGCCACAATTACGAACTTAGCGCCATGGCTCGCGGTCCTGAACGGGCCAACCAGGTCGACCCCCCAGCGTGCGAGCGGCCACGAAGGTGGGATGGGCTGCAGGTCGTGCGCCGGAAGGTTCGTGCCCCGTCCCATCCATTGGCACGCCGGGCATAGTTTCACCAAGTCTTGCGCGTTGTGTAGTGCCGTTGGCCAATAGAAGCCTTGACGGAAAGCCTTGGAGACTAGAGCGCGCGGAGCGAGGAGGGATCCGCACAGCCCCTCGTGTATGTCCCGAACCAGCTCGGCTCCTTCCTCCTTTGAGATACATTTAAGGTACGGCGCGCACACGCCGCGCTTGTACAGGGAGCCTTGGTGGATGATGAAGCCCCTTGCCCGCGCCTTGAGCCGGCGGGCCTCGACATGATCTTCGGGCTTGGTCTCATTGACGAGGTACCGTATCATGGGCGTTCGCCAGTCCTGCGGGGTTATGATGTTCACCTCCGGTAGCCCTTTCGTCATAGGGGTTGTGAGGACTTCGTAGAAGGCACCAGGCGGCATGCCCACTGAAGTACTCGCCGCTTGGGCCAGCATGTCTGCCTCCGTGTTCTCGCCCCGGGGGATGGGCCAAACAGTGAAGCCCGAGAAGTGTTTCTCCATTGCTCGCGCCATGGCCAAGTACTTGATCATTTCTGGCTCTTTTGCTTGATAGCTCTTGTCAACGTGTCCCGCGATGAGCTGGGAGTCGCTCTTGACTAACACCCGTCGGGCTCCCGCGGCCCGCGCTTTGCGTAAGCCGAGTAGTAGGGCTTCGTACTTGGCGATGTTGTTGGTGGCCTTGAACTCCAGTCGGGCGGCGAATGAAGTGTGTGCTCCATCCGGCGACTCGAGGACTGCCCCTGCGCCGGTGCCCTCGGCGCACCATGAGCCATCCACGCAGACGGTCCACACTGGCTCGGCGTGTCCCGGGGGAGTTGGGTGCTCGGAAGCGACCCATTCTGCCACGAAGTCTGTGAGGGCCTGTGACTTGATTGCCGTGCGAGGGAGGAACTCGATGGTGAATTGCGCGAGCTCTGTCGCCCACTTCCCGATGCGTCCTGAGGCCTCCTTGTTGTGGAGCATCTCGCCAATAGGGTATGAGGATGGTACTTGGATGGGGTGTGCCTGGAAGTAATGCCGAAGCTTCCTTGATGCCATGAGGAGAGCGTAAGCAAGCTTCTCTAGCTCGGTGTAGCGAACCCTTGCGCCTTGAAGCGACTCAGATACATAATAGACCGGGTGCTAGATACGGTCTCTTTCCTTAACTAGCACCGCGCTCACGGCTCCCGGTGTCGCGGCCAAGTACAGGAGCAGGATCTCTCCCGGGGTTGGGCTTTGTAGCAGAGGAGGTGAAGTCAGGTATGCCTTGAGCTCATCAAATGCTTGCTGGCTGTCAGAACCCCACTCGAAGCTGGACGAGCCCCTAAGGGCCCTGAAGAACGGAAGTCCCTTTTCGGCGGACCTGGACACAAATCTTCCTAGCGCGGCAAGGCGCCCAGTGAGCTTCTGCACCTCCTTAATATTTTGGGGGGGAGGCATGTCCAGCACGGCCTTGATCTTGGCTGGGTTAGCCTCAATCCCTCTTTTGGACACGAGGAAACCCAGCAGTTTACCCGCCTGCACCCCGAACACACACTTCTCGGGATTGAGCTTCATCCCAGCCGCGCGGAGATTGCCGAATGTTTCTTCCAAGTCCTGCGCGTGAGAGCGTGCGATGGTGCTCTTGACGACCACGTCATCCACGTAGGCCTCGACGTTACGCCCCACTTGGGCGTGGAGCGCCTTCTGCACTAAGCGAGCGAAGGATGCTCCAGCGTTTTTTTTAAGCCGAACGCCATGCGTACGTAGCAGAAAGTCCCAGATGGTGTGATGAAGCTCATTTTTTCCTCGTCATCCTTGGCCATCCAGACTTGGTGGTACCCTGAGAATGCGTCCAAGAAGCTCATGAGCTCGCAACCAGACGTGGCATCGACGAGTTGGTCTATGCGTGGGAGCGGGAACTCGTCCTTCGGGCATGCCTTGTTGAGGCTGGTGTAGTCGACGCACATGCGCCACTTGCCGTTGGCTTTCTTCACAAGCACAGGGTTGGCGAGCCACTCGGGGTGCAAGACTTCTCGAACGACTCTGGCTTTCAGAAGCTCATTGACCTGTTCGCGGGCCGCCTGCTGGCGCTCGGCGCACATCTTCCTCATCCTTTGCTTCACGGGGCGGGCGTCCGGGCGGACGTACAGCTTGTGCTCAATGATCTCCCGTGGGACACCTGGGAGATCCTCATGTTCCCAAGCAAAGATGTCGGCGTTGTCCCGGAGGACCTTGAGGATCTCTTCAGACACCTCCGGAGCAAGATCCGCCCCAAGGAGCGCGGTCTTACCCGGAGCATCGTCGCGTAGGGGAATGGCACGCGTCTCCCCTGTCCGGCTTTGGCTTCGGGGTCCATCGCCCCGCGCCTGGCAAGGGGTGAGTCCCTGGCCCCGTCGGGCCTTCTTCTAACCGTACGTTGTGGACGTAGCAGTTGTCAGCTTGCGCTCGTTCATCGATTCTTCGGGACAAGTTTTGATCCCCGCGCACCGTGATGACGCCTTGCGGTGCTGGGACCTTCATGCACAGGTATGCGTGGTGGGGTATAGCGCCGAACTTGTTGAGTGACACCCGCCCCATGATGATGTTGTACTGGTACGGTAGGTCGACGATGTCGAATGTGATGTTCTCGGTGCGGGAGCAATTACTCGAGCCGAACGTGACGGGGAGCTCGATGCGTCCCATGGCGGCGATTGGCTCGCCTCCAAAGCCCAGCAAGGGGATGCCTGGGGCTCGGAGGAGTGATGACGGTATGCCCATCTCTTTGAAGGTTGACGAGAACATGATGTCCGCGGAACTCCCCCCGTCGACGAAGACGCGATGCACCTCCGCATCCGAGATCATCGCAGTTATGACGAGCGCGTCATGATGAGGGAGGGTGACCCCCACGGCATCTTCAGGCCCGAAGGTCACGGGTGTGGATGCCCAAGCAGGGAGCTCAGTAGGCGGAAAGGAGGCGATGTGGCTTATCTGTCGGGCATACGCGCGCCTTTGGCGCTTGGACGGGAAGGTATGCGCGTTGCCTCCTATGATGGCGTGGATAACACGGTGCGGGTTGATCACTTGTACCGGTGCCGCGCCCTGGGGAAGGGGCGGTGGCGGTGGCAACTGAAGGCATGGCTGCCTTGGGGCGAGAGCCCGTGCTGGGGGTCGAGCATCGTCCGTCGGTCTTGGGCGAAGCTGCTCGCGCGTCCTGCGGATCACATCGCACTCGGCGGTGGAGTGGTTGTACGACCGGTGTAGTTTGCAGAACTTCCTCGCGTGGTTGCTGTTCCTGGTAGCATGTTGATGGCTCTGTCGGCCACGGTTGCCACGTCCTCCACCACGATCGTGGTTTCGCTCGCCGCCGTGGAGACCCCGACGCACGGGGTCACGGTCCTCGGGGCGCTCATGGCCCCGCGCTTGGTCACGGTCGTCGCCGCGCCTGGGATGGGTGGGGGACCGCTCGTCGTATCCGTCCACTTGGTGTACGCCACGATGGCGTGGTTGAGGATCATCATGAGTCGCCTTGGGCTGCCTGGTGGCCGCCAGCGCCTTGTTTCACAGCTGGAGCTCTCCTTCTTCTTGAAGAGCATATCTCTCCATGGTGTTGTACTGACCCAAATTTACGACACGAGAATAGTAAAGATCATCGCGAATAAATTAGGGTTCTTCCCTTACATGCATGCATATAGGCATTTCAACAATGATTTCGATTTAACTCCCTAACATGTACCCTTAAGATCAACACAGAAATCGAATAGCGAAACTAAGGTCACTAAAACTCACGACTCAAAAATTCATGCATGTTCCTAATAACCCAGCTATCAAAAACTTTTACCAGTTAATTGGAGCTCACTTGTATATCAAGGTCAGGTTATCTCCCGCAGTTTCCCTCTCGGACAACTTCCTCTCCTCCGGTGTAAATGAAATGTTGCCTTAAAAGTTAACCCTCTTATTTACTTCAAGTCCTAATGTTTTGAAAAATATTTGGAGAATGGTTCCAGCCCTAGAAGTCAAATTTTATTTTTGGAACCCTAGTTAATTTAGCCCTTGAGCAGCAGATATCAAAATAAAAGAGGAAGTTCTTCCCTCTCTCCTGCCGTGGGGCCCACCCAGCAGCTCCTTCTTCCCTTTCCCCATCTCCTTTCTTATTTCCCTCACCACCACTCTCTCTCTTTTCTTCTCCACGCACAGCACACTCATTCTCTTTCTTCTTCCCCAAAACACCAACAAGACCAGCTATCTTCTTCCTTCCAAATCCCATCCAAAATCATGGATTTGAGCTATGCATGTTATACCACTAGATTCCCCACCTCCTGAGCTTTCCAATCCTCCAAGAAATTTTGACATGCACAAGGATTTGAGCACCCTGCCAATTATTTTCCAATCCTCTACTATTCATCATCTTCTACCTCTGGCCGGGTTCCCTCTGACCTCTCTCTCCTAGCAAGCCATCCTCCCCTGCTTGCCCAGCTCGCCCCCGGCCCTTCTCCTCCTCCTGCCGCTCTTCCCCATCCCCTCTGCCACCGAGCGCCGCTCGCCCCCCTGGCCCCCGCTCGCGCCACTGCCACGCTCCTCCCCGAGCACCGCGGGCCCAAGCCCGCTGCTCCACCCGCCGCTTGAGCTCCGGGCTCGCCTCCTCCCGTGGTGGCCGGCGAGCTGCCCATCGCCACCGCACGCCACCAGGAGCCCGCTCCAGCATCCTGCGAGCTCGAGCTCCGTCTCTGCCGCCGACGACCTCAGCGCCTCCACGCCCGGCTCCTCACCCGATTTCTTCCCCAACCCCAGCATGACGCCGCCGTGACTGATTACTCCGCCGTGGTCAGTGCCTCACCGCATCTTCATCCTTTGTTGTTATGGCCAGCACCGGAGTTCGTTTTGAAATCGAGTAAACTGACCGTGTATAATTAGTGCAGTGGTAGGGTAGGGTAGAACAGAGCAATGCTGGTCGAGTCGGACAAGTCCTAAACATCGATTAGTGTGATTATGCAGCCAGTATAGCCGGTTGGAGCTCGGATTGGTAATCAGCGAGTAATCTGTGGTGATAGTCAATTGACGTAAACCCTGTCTAAATTTTGTTCAGATTACAAAGTGTATCCATGTTTACTAAATACTTGTCGGATGAAAATGCATTAGTATGACAGATTATGTTGCCCGGATTATCGAGTAAAGTAGATTAGTACATGATTTGCTATATAATTAGTGCATTCGATTAATTCATGTGACGGATTATTAGTTAACATTTACTAATCTGCTAAAGCATTTCCAGGATAGAACATCGGGTAAGAACGTAAATTAAATTTTGACATCAGTAGTAACTACGATTGGTTGTATTGGGATAGCGACGACTTCCAACACACTCAAGAAATCAATATGCTTATTAGTTAGCGATGAAGTTGGTCATGCTCTATGCGCTAAGCAATAGCAATAATCAATCAATGAACAACTGAGATGATTGTGTATGACTTGTGATCGTTAGTTAGATTCATGGCAGCCAACAAGTATTGATGAAGCACAAGTTGGATCGGCGAACACCTTGCCGCAACAATTAGCTCGATGATTGTCAAACCTAGTTGATGTAAGGGAAGACTCGGTAGTATGCTAATATGAGTGACCATGGTTAGTGAACCAATCTAGTGAGACGCAGTTAATTGCTGCATAGGTGAAAGTCAATTAGAATCACTATACTTAACTACCTCGGGCAAACAACGTTCAGTCAAATAGCCAATGTCCTGACCTACTAGGCATTCTGAATAATTATTAACGCAAAACAGTAGCGAGGAGAGACAGAGTTGGTTAGAGGTTAGTCCTTGGTTAGCAAACTTAAAACGCTAGTAACTTTCGGCAATTGTTTCTACCCGAGCTAAATGGCAATTAAGCGAACCAATGGTCGATATGCCGATTACTGCAATCATGGTCTAACGGTTCATTGGGTAGATGTAGTATAATTTAGGTTTAGCTGGGTCAAGGACAATCTCATACACCATATGCTGATAAGTTTAAATAAAAAGGAATGAGTACCTAGTTCTATGATATGTGGGACCATGCAACGAACACTTGATTAACTACGAAATGTAATATCTATAAAGATGACATGATGAAACCACTTGTTGTTCTTAGATGCTGAGATCATATTCGGAATAAGATTTCCAATACCTTGTTCTTTACTAAGAAGAAGACAGGAAATGCTAAATATGAGGAAGCTTGTAGAACTCGTAAAAGAATGTAAATGACCCCCAAGAATATGAACCTAGAACATCTAGCTTAACCGCCAAATTAAAATAGCTAGTGTCACAAATCGCCTAACGGCCAGTAAATAATCGCGACTCCATGTTCTCACCTACGACAACGAGTCGACCAAATGAGCCCTAAACCCTGTTGCACCATAACTTAACATGCATGCATGGTAGGATAACGACAGGTCAATTAAACCTAGAAACCCGGAACATGTCAGTCAACCTAGAGTTATATATATACATCCGCGCACCACCTTAGACACCTACATCCAGCATTGTCCATTCATCATGCATACATGCTGAGTCTTATGGTCTTCTTTTGCCGTTTCTTTCCGGCGCTTCGAATCGTTCACAACAGGACTCGAAGAGGGAGACCACCAGGCTCACAACCTCACGCAAGATCAGGAATTCTACGGCCAAGGCAAGCAGAGCTTGTTGCATTTTACTTTCCGTACTCTTGCGTATGCTCTCTTTATATGTGTGCTTGTATGTGAGATGTTATTTGGATGCCGTATGTGTTGTTGAGCACACTAGTATGTGTAGGACGTATCTTTATGTTGAGAACATCCTTACTGCCCCTTCAACTAAAATTGCTTAAGTGAGTTGGGAGAGCCGAGGGCGTGCACAATGGGTACGGTTGGTGTTAAATGCCGGGTGATGGCGACCCAGGAGGAAGAAGAATTTTGTCGCTGCACCAACCCGATCTTCAGCGTGTCACCATCCCTTATCACCGCGTGGTCATTGCCGGAATCACCACTATAGGGTTATCTGATGGCAAGCCTTGGTCACCGGAGCTTTGCAACCTCCGAGTGAGGAGCACTCGATATTTCCCATGGTGGTTGTATTGTCGGTAACGGCTCGAGAGATTAATTAGAATGAAAATGTAATAAGTTAAAAACCCTCATGGTCGTTGCCGGACTCACTGCTAGGGGTTGTATTGCCGGGACGGTCCAGGGAGGTCGATTAAATTAGGTGGGCGTGGGCTGCCCCTAGACAACTTGGAATGTTATGGTTGATGTACTCATGTTCGTATTTGTTGATGTTATCATGGTTGTGTGTTACATTATACGAGATCTGAACTGAAAGTAGAAATTGTTGTGTTCCTTCCTTATTGTTATTCATACCATGTTTTGCTTTAATCTCGTTAGCTCAATTTGCATCATGTTTAATTGTTGCTATACTAGCATGTGTAGGACATCTAATCAAGCACGAATAAGTCTTGCGAGTACCTTCGTACTCACCTAGGATATTCCTAGATCATTGCAGGTGAGCCAGTGGTCGAGGATTACTTCAATTCCGCCTAGCTTCCGGTTTCCTTGGTTGGCTATCGACTCATGGGATAGATGTGGATTTTGGTCAGCGGTCACTATGCCGCTGTGGGTCTCATTTATGTTGCTTCCGCTGTTGTTTAACTTCTCCGTACTCGGATATGTGTTTGGATATAACCGACTATTGTAATATGTCGTCCCAACGTGGACAGTTATTATTAATATCGTAATGTAGAGTTTGTGCTGTGATATCCGAGTTGTTATTCCAGGCTGCCCCTGCACAATGCGTGAATGATATGAAGTGTATGGGTATGCCGTGAAGGACCGAAGCCGTACCATTTTCTACTAAGTCGAGCAGGTGTTGGTTGAGTGACCCGCTGGCTGAGATGCAGTGCCGGCCAGGCAGGGTGTGGGCGTTCTACCGGGCTTTCGAGCGACCCACTAGCTTCGAGCTAGGTTAGGGTGTGGGTAGAATCGCCGGGCTCCTCCGACCTTGCTAGTCGTAGTAGGATTTGGGAACGACTCTGACTCTTCACCGGAATCTGGGATCCGTATGTGGTTCTGGGAAGGTTGGTCGCTTCCGGCCGGCTCGCTCGTCGCGGGTGTCGGATCGTTCCGCCTCGGTGCGTACGGCGCAGGTACCGTGCCACCGGGCGGACGAGTCCTTCGGTCCTTGGCGACTTCGCGTTCCCCTAATCACATGTGGATTCCGGGTCCGTGACAGCTTGGTATCAGAGCCGAGCTGACCGTAGGAAACCAATTGCAGGTGGTCGTTAGTTAGGAGCTTCCGCTGCGCCACTGCCACTTGGCCAGCAAAACTATTTGCAAAACTAAACCCTATGTTCAAAATTAGTAAGTAGATTGCTTTTTATTCCTTATCCTCCCCACTCTTAGTTCTGAGACCCCTTCCCTGTCACTTTGATGTTGTGTTTGTGGCTGACTTTAATTCTGCTGTTGCTCTGCTAGTTGGATTCCCCTCAGTTGATGCATGCCACCCATGTTTTGGATGTCAATGGATTTCCGGAGGTACTCCTGTATATGCTCCGAGAACTTGGATTCCCCCATCTCCCGAAGTACTGGATACATAGAGCCGATCTCATGGTGTGTATTTTAGAATGTAAGCCGAACCGCATATCAGGTTTTAGGGTATCTTTTGGAGAGTTGTAATGGAGTTTCCATGGCTGTAACTTTGGAACATTACCCGTTTATTTCACCAGAGGGTGATCTAAACCGCAGCCTTTGTCTGAACCCGTTGATCGTATTAATGTATTCGTGTCTTAGCGTCAACTTTCCTTGCAATCGTTTTGCGCCTCATTTTCTCGTGAAACAGCATGGCATCTGGAACCCGTGGAGCCGCTCGCGGGCGTCGTGAGCGTGAAGAAGAAGAAGTGCCACCCCCACCCCAGCAACCCAACATTACCGATCTGTTGGTCCGGATCTTAGACCAGCTAGTGCGTAACCAAGGCGCAGGAGGTGGTCAAGGCAGAGGCAGTCTATCTGAATTTCAGAGAACTCAACCAGCAACCTTTGACCGAGCTGATGACCCGCTAGAGGCGGACAATTGGATCCGCACGATTGAAAGGAAGCTTCAACTAGCTCAATGTACGGAAGACGACAAAGTCAACTTCGCCTCCCACTACCTCGAAGGCGCTGCCGCAGATTGGTGGGAGAATTTCCTAGCTATCCAAGCCCCCGGTCATGTGGTCACATGGGCCGAGTTCCGAACCGGCTTCCGTGATTTCCACATCCCTGCCGGTATCATGGCCCTAAAGAAGGAAGAGTTCCACGATCTCCGACAAGGAAAGAAGTCGGTGCTAGAGTTTCTCTATGAATTCAACCACTTAGCACGGTATGCACCTCGAGAAGTCTCCACCGATGAGGACAGGATGGAGAAATTCATGGGCAAGCTGAACCATGAAATGCAAGCCAAGCTGGCTATCGCCGATGTACGTGACTTCCAACACCTGGTGAACAAAGCTATCAACATTGAAGCAAAGGAATCCGTCCTCCAACAGGACCGCAAGCGTGAGCGAGAGGCGCAGAGGTCTGTTGCAAGTAGCTCTCAAAGGCCGCGAGTGTGGCAGCCACTACCACCCCGTCCATTGCAGCAAGGATTTCAGTCTCGCCCCCAAGGAAGGCAGCTGCAACCCGTTAAGGATTTGAGCAGGGTGAAATGCTACAAATGCGGAATTATGGGGCACTATGCAAATCGTTGCTACCTTCAGCGCAGACAAGCCAGACAAGCCAGTCGAGGACCTCAAACTAAGAAACCAGCCCCTAATAGAGCTCAAACCGCCGGCCGTGGCCAGGTGAACCACGTCACCGCCGAAGAAGCACAGGATACACCGGAGGAAGTATTGGGTATGCTCCCTGTTAACTTAACTCCCACCACCGTCTTTTTACTTCCGAAGCATCCCATCCCTTGCATTAGATGCCTCCATCTTTTAGCAAAGGGCTAATGATTGAGTCGTTTGGCCGAACTCGAAATTGTCTTTTTAAGGTTCATGTCCTGTTCCTTATCATCAATTCGGCCTCTCCATATTTCCTGTTTAGGTGATCCTTGTGAGCTATGATTTTCCAAAGCGTTATGTGCGCATGTGGTTTATTCCTTTACCACTTACTAACCTATGCCCGGATTCTATTGAGTATTTGAGAGAGTGCAATCCTTCTATTGTGACAAAATTTAATCCCCCCCCAGCTCTAGTAAGACTACTCCATCCGCTCTGGATAAATGCCCAACCCACATTTTGAGCGACGCCTTTACCCATCATCTCGATTGGATGTTAATGTGTGGGGTTAAGTGTTGAGTAACAACCCCTCCTTCTGGTGGTGATGCACCCCTTTCCTATAGATTCACGTCCACGTTGAATCTTTTGGTTGAGTACTAGGCAACGCGATCCGACCATCGGCGTGCGGAGTCAATAGTTGAGTACGGGATGGATTGGCCCCCATACCGTCTACCCTGCTATTTGCTTCTAGTGCGCTCGAGTGGAGTATCCCTGTATGCCCTGTCCTTAGCCCTGAAGAGACCAACATCGGTTCTTCTTTGGACTCCCTCTGAGATTATGCACTATCTGATCGCAGTTTCCAGAACATTTCCGCTGGATAAGTTCGGTCTAGCATCTTGATCAATACTTCCCAGCTGTTCATCCGTCCCAAGCCTGAACTGGAGCATGAAGACCCTTAAGTATGATGCTCAATGGACTCTGTCATCTCCTAGTCCTCACCACCCAGTTAATTACAAGAACAATTACCTTCTTGTTTTTACTGAGAAAAATACAACAAAGATTCTAGAGAATCTAGCTTAACAGCCAAGTCAAGAATATCTCGCATCATAATTCACCCTAAACCCCCTACGAAAAATGGTATAGAGAAAGCAGAGGTAAGGAGGATGAACGAACGCTCAAATAGAGGAGAGAGATAAACCCCAGAAGAAGAGGATGGATACGCATAATAGCACCAATCCGTCGGTGCAGTGGCAAGTTTTGAGGACCAAAGAGACACAATCCACCCATTTGAGTTGCCATTCCTAAACGGAATTCTGCCACCGAGTTCCCAAGATAAGGCAACCACAGAAAGATCGAACGCCCAACATGCAGCCTCGATGAAATAGGATATGAAACCTGAAAAGCCTTTCAGATGCCCAATCCTGCTCCCGATCTTTCTTCCCCAAGTAATCATAAACAGATACTTCGATTGCGTCGAAGCCACTACCCTCGCTATCTTCGTCAGCCTTTGTTAAAGCAGAGATAACTGGTCGTCATGGCACCTCTCACTCGAACCAACGATCTTGAATTCTGAATTTGCAGGACTGACAAGGTCCTCACACTCCACTCTTCCCCAGACTACGGTTATTATTGAAAATAATAACTTGATCTGGTTTTCTCTTTCCAGAACTGGTGTAAAAGTCAAATAGTGACCCCACGACTAGCCATCAACAACGCAAGGACCTGGTCTTCACTAAAACACCCAAATCCTCGCTATCCATCCATCTCGGTAGCATAAGGCCGTTCCTTCGCCATTATTCTTGGTAGACCCTAAACAAAGCAACAACCTACCCGGTTCGTTACAAAGTACGATTTAGGTCGCCATGACAAGGTCGAGCGTCAGAGATCAGCAGGTATGATGTAGCCCCTCCTTGACCCCAAGATAGAAGAACTACAGGAAGGACTCTTGACGGAAGGGAGCACAAAACCCGGAACCTTACTGTTCAACCCTTCAGAAATCCGATGGAGCAACCACACCGAAGATAAGGCCACGTGGGAATAGGAAGATTGGCTCAAGACCGAGCTCCCACCTTTGTTTGCCGAACGTTACAGATCTCGGGTCGAGATCTTTTTAAGGGGGGTAGGTTTTGTACTGACCCAAATTTACGACACGAGAATAGTAAAGATCATCGCGAATAAATTGGGGTTCTTCCCTTACATGCATGCATATAGGCATTTCAACAATGATTTCGATTTAACTCCCTAACATGTACCCTTAAGATCAACACAGAAATCGAATAGCGAAAACTAAGGTCACTAAAACTCACGACTCAAAAATTCATGCATGTTCCTAATAACCCAGCTATCAAAAACTTTTACCAGTTAATTGGAGCTCACTTGTATATCAAGGTCAGGTTATCTCCCGCAGTTTCCCTCTCGGACAACTTCCTCTCCTCCGGTGTAAATGAAATGTTGCCTTAAAAGTTAACCCTCTTATTTACTTCAAGTCCTAATGTTTTGAAAAATATTTGGAGAATGGTTCCAGCCCTAGAAGTCAAATTTTTATTTTTTGGAACCCTAGTTAATTTAGCCCTTGAGCAGCAGATATCAAAATAAAAGAGGAAGTTCTTCCCTCTCTCCTGCCGTGGGGCCCACCCAGCAGCTCCTTCTTCCCTTTCCCCATCTCCTTTCTATTTCCCTCACCACCACTCTCTCTCTTTTCTTCTCCACGCACAGCACACTCATTCTCTTTCTTCTTCCCCAAAACACCAACAAGACCAGCTATCTTCTTCCTTCCAAATCCCATCCAAAATCATGGATTTGAGCTATGCATGTTATACCACTAGATTCCCCACCTCCTGAGCTTTCCAATCCTCCAAGAAATTTTGACATGCACAAGGATTTGAGCACCCTGCCAATTATTTTCCAATCCTCTACTATTCATCATCTTCTACCTCTGGCCGGGTTCCCTCTGACCTCTCTCTCCTAGCAAGCCATCCTCCCCTGCTTGCCCAGCTCGCCCCCGGCCCTTCTCCTCCTCCTGCCGCTCTTCCCCATCCCCTCTGCCACCGAGCGCCGCTCGCCCCCCCTGGCCCCCGCTCGCGCCACTGCCACGCTCCTCCCCGAGCACCGCGGGCCCAAGCCCGCTGCTCCACCCGCCGCTTGAGCTCCGGGCTCGCCTCCTCCCGTGGTGGCCGGCGAGCTGCCCATCGCCACCGCACGCCACCAGGAGCCCGCTCCAGCATCCTGCGAGCTCGAGCTCCGTCTCTGCCGCCGACGACCTCAGCGCCTCCACGCCCGGCTCCTCACCCGATTTCTTCCCCAACCCCAGCATGACGCCGCCGTGACTGATTACTCCGCCGTGGTCAGTGCCTCACCGCATCTTCATCCTTTGTTGTTATGGCCAGCACCGGAGTTCGTTTTGAAATCGAGTAAACTGACCGTGTATAATTAGTGCAGTGGTAGGGTAGGGTAGAACAGAGCAATGCTGGTCGAGTCGGACAAGTCCTAAACATCGATTAGTGTGATTATGCAGCCAGTATAGCCGGTTGGAGCTCGGATTGGTAATCAGCGAGTAATCTGTGGTGATAGTCAATTGACGTAAACCCTGTCTAAATTTTGTTCAGATTACAAAGTGTATCCATGTTTACTAAATACTTGTCGGATGAAAATGCATTAGTATGACAGATTATGTTGCCCGGATTATCGAGTAAAGTAGATTAGTACATGATTTGCTATATAATTAGTGCATTCGATTAATTCATGTGACGGATTATTAGTTAACATTTACTAATCTGCTAAAGCATTTCCAGGATAGAACATCGGGTAAGAACGTAAATTAAATTTTGACATCAGTAGTAACTACGATTGGTTGTATTGGGATAGCGACGACTTCCAACACACTCAAGAAATCAATATGCTTATTAGTTAGCGATGAAGTTGGTCATGCTCTATGCGCTAAGCAATAGCAATAATCAATCAATGAACAACTGAGATGATTGTGTATGACTTGTGATCGTTAGTTAGATTCATGGCAGCCAACAAGTATTGATGAAGCACAAGTTGGATCGGCGAACACCTTGCCGCAACAATTAGCTCGATGATTGTCAAACCTAGTTGATGTAAGGGAAGACTCGGTAGTATGCTAATATGAGTGACCATGGTTAGTGAACCAATCTAGTGAGACGCAGTTAATTGCTGCATAGGTGAAAGTCAATTAGAATCACTATACTTAACTACCTCGGGCAAACAACGTTCAGTCAAATAGCCAATGTCCTGACCTACTAGGCATTCTGAATAATTATTAACGCAAAACAGTAGCGAGGAGAGACAGAGTTGGTTAGAGGTTAGTCCTTGGTTAGCAAACTTAAAACGCTAGTAACTTTCGGCAATTGTTTCTACCCGAGCTAAATGGCAATTAAGCGAACCAATGGTCGATATGCCGATTACTGCAATCATGGTCTAACGGTTCATTGGGTAGATGTAGTATAATTTAGGTTTAGCTGGGTCAAGGACAATCTCATACACCATATGCTGATAAGTTTAAATAAAAAGGAATGAGTACCTAGTTCTATGATATGTGGGACCATGCAACGAACACTTGATTAACTACGAAATGTAATATCTATAAAGATGACATGATGAAACCACTTGTTGTTCTTAGATGCTGAGATCATATTCGGAATAAGATTTCCAATACCTTGTTCTTTACTAAGAAGAAGACAGGAAATGCTAAATATGAGGAAGCTTGTAGAACTCGTAAAAGAATGTAAATGACCCCCAAGAATATGAACCTAGAACATCTAGCTTAACCGCCAAATTAAAATAGCTAGTGTCACAAATCGCCTAACGGCCAGTAAATAATCGCGACTCCATGTTCTCACCTACGACAACGAGTCGACCAAATGAGCCCTAAACACCTGTTGCACCATAACTTAACATGCATGCATGGTAGGATAACGACAGGTCAATTAAACCTAGAACCCGGAACATGTCAGTCAACCTAGAGTTATATATATACATCCGCGCACCACCTTAGACACCTACATCCAGCATTGTCCATTCATCATGCATACATGCTGAGTCTTATGGTCTTCTTTTGCCGTTTCTTTCCGGCGCTTCGAATCGTTCACAACAGGACTCGAAGAGGGAGACCACCAGGCTCACAACCTCACGCAAGATCAGGAATTCTACGGCCAAGGCAAGCAGAGCTTGTTGCATTTTACTTTCCGTACTCTTGCGTATGCTCTCTCTATATGTGTGCTTGTATGTAGATGTTATTTGGATGCCGTATGTGTTGTTGAGCACACTAGTATGTGTAGGACGTATCTTTATGTTGAGAACATCCTTACTGCCCCTTCAACTAAAATTGCTTAAGTGAGTTGAGAGAGCCGAGGGCGTGCACAATGGGTACGGTTGGTGCTAAATGCCGGGTGATGGCGACCCAGGAGGAAGAAGAATTTTGTCGCTGCACCAACCCGATCTTCAGCGTGTCACCATCCCTTATCACCGCGTGGTCATTGCCGGAATCACCACTATAGGTTATCTGATGGCAAGCCTTGGTCACCGGAGCTTTGCAACCTCCGAGTGAGGAGCACTCGATATTTCCCATGGTGGTTGTATTGTCGGTAACGGCTCGAGAGATTAATTAGAATGAAAATGTAATAAGTTAAAAACCCTCATGGTCGTTGCCGGACTCACTGCTAGGGGTTGTATTGCCGGGACGGTCCAGGGAGGTCGATTAAATTAGGTGGGCGTGGGCTGCCCCTAGACAACTTGGAATGTTATGGTTGATGTACTCATGTTCGTATTTGTTGATGTTCTCATGGTTGTGTGTTACATTATACGAGATCTGAACTGAAAGTAGAAATTGTTGTGTTCCTTCCTTATTGTTATTCATACCATGTTTTGCTTTAATCTCGTTAGCTCAATTTGCATCATGTTTAATTGTTGCTATACTAGCATGTGTAGGACATCTAATCAAGCACGAATAAGTCTTGCGAGTACCTTCGTACTCACCTAGGATATTCCTAGATCATTGCAGGTGAGCCAGTGGTCGAGGATTACTTCAATTCCGCCTAGCTTCCGGTTTCCTTGGTTGGCTATCGACTCATGGGATAGATGTGGATTTTGGTCAGCGGTCACTATGCCGCTGTGGGTCTCATTTATGTTGCTTCCGCTGTTGTTTAACTTCTCCGTACTCGGATATGTGTTTGGATATAACCGACTATTGTAATATGTCGTCCCAACGTGGACAGTTATTATTAATATCGTAATGTAGAGTTTGTGCTGTGATATCCGAGTTGTTATTCCAGGCTGCCCCTGCACAATGCGTGAATGATATGAAGTGTATGGGTATGCCGTGAAGGACCGAAGCCGTACC
The DNA here is from genome assembly GCA_019208055.1 of Stipa capillata. NCBI lineage: Eukaryota > Viridiplantae > Streptophyta > Magnoliopsida > Poales > Poaceae > Stipa > Stipa capillata. The sequence goes on along the minus strand of JAGXJF010001971.1, from coordinate 197,840 downwards.
ATTTTCTACTAAGTCGAGCAGGTGTTGGTTGAGTGACCCGCTGGCTGAGATGCAGTGCCGGCCAGGCAGGGTGTGGGCGTTCTACCGGGCTTTCGAGCGACCCACTAGCTTCGAGCTAGGTTAGGGTGTGGGTAGAATCGCCGGGCTCCTCCGACCTTGCTAGTCGTAGTAGGATTTGGGAACGACTCTGACTCTTCACCGGAATCTGGGATCCGTATGTGGTTCTGGGAAGGTTGGTCGCTTCCGGCCGGCTCGCTCGTCGCGGGTGTCGGATCGTTCCGCCTCGGTGCGTACGGCGCAGGTACCGTGCCACCGGGCGGACGAGTCCTTCGGTCCTTGGCGACTTCGCGTTCCCCTAATCACATGTGGATTCCGGGTCCGTGACAGGTGTCGTACAATTTTTGGATGGTGGTTGGCGGGCTCCGGTCCAGTTTGGCGCACAGGGCCGGGTTCCAGATGGACCTTCGCGCGGCGGAGCACACGCTTTCGTCGGTGATGCTGCGTATCTGACATTGCACATTGGCGAAGCGCTTGTGAAATGCCTGGATGGTTTCCCACGGTCCTTGGACCAGTGCATAGAGATCCGCAGCTGTCACGGCCTTGGTCTTGTTTCCCTGGAAGCGCGAGTGCAGCAGCTGGCGGAGTTGCTCCCAGGAGTATACCGAGCCGGCGGAGAGCGTGAGGTACCACGACCGCGCTATCCCAGAGAGCTTGAGGAGGAGGCTCTTCGCCATGGTGGCTTCATTCCCTCCCGCCGCAGATACGACGGCCTCATACACGCGGGTGAACTCGGCCGGGTCGGCGTCACCAGCATAGCTCGGGAGATCCGCGAGACGGAACTTGTGTGGCCACGGCTTTGCTTCGAGCCCGGGGCTGAGGGGACTTCAGTCATCGGCGATGTTGATGACTTCGTGCCTCGCAGCGTGGGTAGTTGGTGCGGCGACGTACTCGCGGGCGTCTTCGGCGCTGTCCAGGATGGCGTCCGTCTCGCGCAGGGTGGCGAGGGCCGCTTCGTGTCTCCGCCGAATTTCCGCTCGCAGCGCTTCCGCTTCCGAGGTTCCCGGCGGGGTCGCAGGTCTCGCGCGCGCAACCGTCTCTTGTAGTCGGCGTCGCTGTTCTTCGGCGACCTGTGGGTTTGTTTGGACTTGCTCCATTGCCGCCGCGCGTCCTAGCGCTTGCTGGTTGCGAAGGGCGTCAGCCTGTGCCGTCGCAGCGTCGAGGGCCGGGCTCGCCGTGTCCACCGCCGCTGCCTGTCGTGCGCGTGCTTCGGTGGCCTCGCGTAAGAGCCCCTCCATGCGCAGGCCATCGGCTTTGAGTGCTTCCAGCCCAGCCTGCAGCTCCTCCGCCTTCCGGTTTGCTTCCGTAGCTTGCTGCCTTAGGGCCTCGATTTCCACCTCACTGTTGGCAGCCTGGGCGGAGGCTTCTGAGCCGACTACCTGTGCGTCGGTGGAGGGATTGGGTGCAGCGTTCGCTGCGCGCGCCTCGGTACGCGCGTCCTTCGGGTCGTTGCTCTCGCGCTCGCCGTGGCGGTGGCAACGGCCTTCCGCTTCGTTCCTCCTCGCTTCTTGGGCGGCATGGTTTGATCGTCCTGCGGGTTGACGGTGGCGTCTTCGCGATCCCGGTGGTGGCTGCAGTCTTCGTCACACGGCTTCTCGTTAGCTTCCCACAGACGGCGCCAACTGTCGTAGCAACGAGGCTAGACAGTGAACTTGTGGCACCCCCGTACGGCTCCACGGACCGACGTGGGGTTACACGGGAAACTACGTCGTGTGAAGACACCGCTGCCGCACACGCGGGTTCCCCGACGCGAAGACGCTCGAACTCACGGCGAGGTTGCAAACTGAAGAAGTGGAGGAGCAAGCCAACTAGTAATTTCAGAATTTCTGGATCCCCCAAATGGGAGGGGTGTCCCTCTATTTATAGGGAAAAAGGAGGGGTAGGGGAGATTACAGGGATGCCCTCAGGCGTTTTACAATTATGCCCCTAGATATACTAACGCCCCTAGGGGCGCGTAGGTCTTTTTCCTTCGAGAATATTCTGAGAATATTCCGGGGGTCCCGCCCGTCATGCTCGGACTTGTCGTCGTCGCGGTCTTGACGTCGCGCGGTCTTGATGCCGCGACGAGGTTGGCGTCGTCGCGGTCTTGGCGTCGCGCGGTCTTGATGCCGTGACGAGGTTGGCGTCGTCGCGGAGTAGGCGTCGCGCGGTCTTGATGCCGTGACAAGGTTGGCGTTGTCGCGGAGTAGGCGTCGCGCGGTCTTGATGCCGCGACGGGGTCGGTGTTGTACTGATTTCCTCTAAGTACGAAAAGGCGTTGAAACCGGGTAGCGCGGGGACCCCCTCCCCAACACGGCTCAATGGGTGGGAACCCGTTTTCGAGTAGCAGATCCGACTTTGGCGTAACCTCATTCTCGGTGAGGGGAGCCGAAGGCGTGGACTCAGGGACGAGTCCGAGTGAAGATGTTGACGAAGCCTCCGTTGATCGGCGGAAAGCCGAGTCGCAGAGGTGAAGCTTGCCGATCTGATCGGCAATGAAGTCCAGCTTTTCGAATCGGAAAAGCTGACCTAGATCAGGAACAATGTTCAGGGAAGCGAATTGCATGATGCTACCCGAAACGAAGCCACAGTTGTTGTCAAAGAGACCCATCTAGATCTATCCGGATGGATCTATGCGCACAGCCCCTACCTGGCGCGCCAACTGTCAGTGTTATAATCCGGCAATAATGAGTGCGGGGCAGCGTACGCACAGCAGATCTAGATGGGTGCACACGGGAGACAAAATTTAGACAGGTTCAGGCCCTCAAGAAGAGGTAATACCCTATGTTCTGTGTTTGGTGTATGATGTTGTTTGGATCCCGAGTGCAGCAGGCCTTCGAGAGTAGATCTCAAGGTTGCTAGGGCTATGAGTGTATAAGAACTTATGAGAGCATCTAAAGCCTAGAACTCCTCCCTATCGGAGGATCCCTACCAAGCCTTATATAGGCGACCGGGGTAGGTTACAAGAGTCTGAATTAGGTTACAGATTGGTTTCCTAATTAGTTACAACAGAATTCGGGATTGCCGGGTAAGTGTTTATCTCTATCTTGTACTCCAAGTCGATGAGGTGCCCCCGTGTAGAAGTCAAACTCCGAGTAGTCGGCCCGGTCCACCCTATGTGCAGAGGGCCGGTATTGTCCGTCTTGATGATACCCGGGTGCTATGTCATCGTCACCTCCTCTGGTCGTCTGCCTACTCGCGTAGCATATTTAATATTGTGCAACATATTAGTGGCGGTTAGATCCACATAACCGCCTCGGATATTAGTTATATGGAGACGGTTATATACCAGTAACCGCCTTTGATATGTACTCAATTATCTGAGGCGGTTGACAGTATATAACCGCCGCGGATTTGACCATTATCCGAGGCGGTTAGTCTCGGGGGACCGCCTCGGATAATATTGGAGGCGGTCACTTTTTTTTGACCGCCTCGAATGTGGTGATTATCCGAGGCGGTTTCTCTCGAACTCGTCGGAGGCGGTTTTTTTCGTACTGACAGTCTCTATATATGTTATTTGTGGCATTTTTCTCTGAGTCTCGGATATGCCACAACAGATATACGTTTGTGTACTAGTGGTGGAAGAAAGCGGGAGAGAAAAAAAGAGATAACTTTTACTCCAGTGTGTAATAAGACTGATTCTTATACCAAGACACAAGTAATCAGCAAATTACGTACACTCTCCCAGGACCATGCATAACACGGTCCAGGCCAACCGGCAATTAATCATACACGAAGCCCTACCCCGGCAAGCAAATCACGGGCTGCGTTGTCGGCGCCGTAATAATACAATCAGTGCACTGCAACAACAAACAATAACAACAACAAACAAGACGTATGATAGAAACAGTACGACGATCGATCTAGGGCTCTAGAGATCACATGCATGTGGCTCTAGCTAGTATGTGTGGTAGATGGTAGTGAAATATCGAGCTCGAGTTATGCATGGTATTGTTAGAATTATTGGGCCTAGCTAGCCCATTAATTAAATTCTTGAAATCCCAAAGGCCCAATTAAATTGCTAACACTTGTAATTGGTTTAGTACCATATTGCTAGTGGAAAGAAAATAGAGGGAGCTAGCCTATATAAAGAGGAGGAGGGGGCTGCCCTCATTGCACCTCAAGCCTTAGGGCTTTCCTCTCTCTCCCACAAAGAGTCCTCTTGTGTTCTGTCTCTTCGTGAGCGTGAACCTCGAGTGAAGCTTGTTCCTTCTAAATGTTCCTAGTATTATGCTGCCACATTAGTGCTATTCCATCCCGACGTTCGCGTGCACGGGCGTTCGGGAGGACAGGCCTCCGAAACCCTCGCCTTTGAGATCCTGCACCGGGAGAAGGCGAATAAGGTTTTTGGGGAGCGCTCTGCGTGACTGTCCACTGCTGTTCGGCTTACCTTCTTCGACTACTTCACGCTGCTAAATCGAAGCGAGGTGGTGTTGCGGTACGACTACTTCCTCTTCATCAAGCGAACGACTACATGGCGGGTGACAACGGCAACAATAGTGGTGCTGCTATCTTCCCAACGAACGCCACATACGTTCTGTGCCTCTCTCTATTCGTAATAGCCTTAGGCTATGAGCTAGATACTAGCATGACTAGGCTATTTGATGAAATTCGGATGATTAAGTACACTAGCATGTGTAGCTTGATTGAAAATGCTTCTGTAGATATATTTGCTAGAATATTTATCATGTCGTATTTCGTGATTTCATGGATTAGTATAATTCAAAAATTGTCTAATTATTCTAACAATCGAAAAACCTTATATTGTCAAACCGTATGTTAGGCAATTTTCGATGACTGGCTTTGCCACTGCACTAAAACCAGGTCCTTTTAATGGACCACATTTTAAGAGATGGCAAACTAAAGTAACCTTGTGGCTCACCACTATGAACGTGTACTGGGTGGCGGCTAGCAAGCCTGAGGGAACAGCTACTCTTGAACAGGAAAAAACGTTCTAGGATGCCACCGTCATTTTTGTGGGTGCCGTCATTAGTGTGCTTGGTGAGAAATTGGTTGATGCATATCTACATATGCATGATGCCAATGAATTGTGGGATGTGCTCGAGGCCAAGTTTGGCGCAATCGATGCTGGCAGTGAATTGTATATCATGGAGCAATATCATGACTACAAAATGGTCGATGACCGTTCTGTAGTTGAGCAGGCTCATGAGATACAGTGCATTGTAAAAGAACTCGAACTCCTAAAGTGTGTGTTGCCCAACAAGTTTGTTGCTGGAGGCATTATTGCCAAGTTGCCTCCCTCATGGAGGAACTTTGCTACTTCTCTAAAACATAAGAGACAAGAGTTCTCTGTCGAGAATCTCATTGGGTCTCTTGATGTTGAAAAGAAGGCGAGAGCAAAACGTACACACTCTAAGGGAATCAAAGGAACTTCTTGCGCTAATTTAGTGCAGAAGAAAAACACCCACAAGTTCAAAGGGAAAAACAAGGTTGCACCGACTACCAATTTCAAGAAGAAGAAGAACACAAAAGAGCATCCTTGCTTTGTGTGCGGTGAGCTTGGACATTGGGCCAAGAACTGCAAGAGTCACAAAGGCAGGAAGAGTCAGCAATGACAGAACTCTAAGTCCGTCAATATGACTATTGGCAACACCGAGACAAGAGCAGGGTATGGTAATTCACCTACTGTTCTATCGGTTTGTCAGTCTACCGATTGGTGGATTGATACTGGTGCCAATATTCATGTGTGTACTGATATCTCTTTTTTCTCTACTTACCACGTCGCTCGGGATTCCTCAGTCCTGATGGGGAATGGGTCACATCCTTCTGTTCATGGTGTTGGCACGGTCGATCTGAAGTTTACTTCGGGAAAGATCATGCAGCTACAGAACGTGCAGCATGTCCCTTCAATAAACAAGAATCTTGTTAGCAGCTCCCTTCTCTGTCGAGATGGGTTTAAGTTGGTATTTGAGTCAAATAAAGTAGTCTTGTCCAAATATAGATCTTTCATTGGAAAAGGCTATGAGTGTGGAGGCTTGTTTCGCCTATCTCTTTCAGACTTTTGTAATAAAGTTATAAACCATGTTTGTGATGAAGTTAGTGGAGGTGAAGCTAATATATGGCATTCACAACTTTGTCATATTAACTATGGTACCATGACACGGCTTGCCAGCTTGAGTTTAATCTCGAAAATCACCTTAGTCAAAGGCTCGAAGTGCCAAGCTTGTGTGCAAATGAAGCAACCTCGTAAGCCCCATAAGGCTACAGAGGAAAGGAACTTGGCACCATTAGAGCTCATTCATTCTGATCTATGTGAGATGAATGGTGTGTTGACACAAGGTGGAAAGAAATACTTCATGACCTTGATTGATGATTCCACTAGGTATTACTATGTGTATCTGTTAAAATCTAAGGATGAGGCTTTACACTACTTTAAAATCTATAAGGCAGTAGTTGAGAACCAACTTGAAAGAAAAATCAAAAGGGTTAGGTCCGACCGTGGTGGAGAGTATTTTTCTAATGAGTTCATTTTATTCTGTCAGGAACATGGTATAATCCATGAGAGGACGCCTCCCTATTCACCCCAGTCAAATGGGGTTGCCAAGAGGAAGAACTGCACTCTAACAGATTTGGTTAATGCCATGATAGACACTGCAGGGCTATCAAAGGCATGGTGGGGGGAGGCTATATTGACTTCTTGTCATGTCCTAAACAGAGTTCCTACAAAGAATAAAGAGATAACCTCATTTGAATAATGGGAAAAGAAAAGGACATCACTCTCACATTTGCGCACTTGGGGTTGCTTGGCGAAAGTCAATGTGCCAATTCCAAAGAAACGCAAGTTTGGACCAAAAACTATGGATTGTATCTTTCTGGGCTATGCTCATCATAGCATTGGTTATAGATTTTTAGTAGTGAAATCTGAAGTGCCTGATGTGCATGTTGGTGTCATCATGGCATCCAAAGATGCCACATTCTTCGAAGATATATTTCCTATGAAAAACACATCTAGCAATTCTAGTTGGAAATCTGAACAAACTCCTAATCCTGCCACATCCTTGAAATTTTTTGAACAAACACTTGAGGAAAATCCTGAGGAGATAGACAATGAAACTCCTAGGACGATCAAGAGACAAATGATTGCAAAATCCTTTGGTGATGATTTCATTGTAAATCTTGTGGATGATAATCCCAGGACTTTTTCAGAAGCTTATGCATCCCTGGATGCTGATTACTGGAAAGAAGCAGTCCATAGCGAAATGGATTCTATTCTCGCTAACGGAACCTGGAAAATCACTGACTGTCCTTACAGTTGCAAAACCGTAGGATGCAAGTGGGTGTTCAGAAAGAAGCTTAGGCCTGATGGTACTATTGAAAAGTACAAGGTGTGGCTTGTGGCCAAGGGTTATACTCAGAAAGAAGGCGAAGACTTCTTTGATACTTACTCACCTGTTGCCCGAATGACCACCATTCGTGTACTACTATCATTGGCTGCCTCACATGGTCTTCTCGTTCATCAAATGGACATTAAGATAGCTCACGTGCACGAGCGCGATCCGAGCCGTGACATGGCTGGCTGGCAGGTGCAGTCTTTTGGACTTCCGTGAGAATTATTTTTAGTAACGGACGCGTTACTATAATTAGTTATGAAGTTCCTATTCGTTTCGTCTCCTGATGAGGAACTGAAACGAGTGCCTGTTCACTTTCTCTCTCGACGGGGAGTTGAAGCACTTGGGCTTCCTGACCGTGCCTATATATAGTTCCAGATAGTTTTGTAGTTAGGAATGAAAGGTGTGTAAGTTACTGAAGTCTTTGTATGGCCTTAAACAAGCATCTAAGCAATGGCATGAGAAGTTTGATAGAACTTTTACATCTGCAGGCTTTGTTAATGAAGCTGATAGATGTGTGTATTACCGCCATGGTGGGGGTGAAGGAGTTATTCTGTGCTTATATGTCAGTGACATACTAATATTTGGAACCAATCTTCATGTTGCTGAGGAGGTCAAGAAATTCTTATCTCACAACTTTGAAATGAAGAATTTGGGAGTAGCTGATGTTATCCTAAACATCAAGCTATTGAGAGGTGAAGATGGTGGGATCACGCTTTTGCGATCTCACTATGTGGAAAAGGTCTTGAGTCGTTTTGAATATATCAACTGCAAGCCTTCTCCAACACCTTATGATCCTAGTGTGTTGCTTCGGAAGAATCAAAGAATAGCTCGGGATAAACTGAGATACTCTCAAATCATTGGTTCACTCATATATTTAGCTAGCGCCATGAGGCTTGACATCGTGTTTGCTGTGAGCAAACTAAGCTGGTTTATCTCCAATCTGGGCGATGATCATTGGCATGCTCTTGAAAGAGTAATACGCTATCTAAAAGGCACAAAGAGCTTTGGCATTCACTATACTAGGTACCCAAGGGTACTGGAGGGTTATAGTGACTCAAACTGGATATCTGATGCTGATGAAATCAAAGCCACAAGGGAGATAGATATGAGACCCACTGCATGAGTTATCCATAGTGGTAACCCATTCTATGTGATCGGAGATCCCGTGAAGTAAAATTGGTGAGACAAGCTATTGGTTAACTGAGAGGAGAGTATTTCTTTTATGAAGACCCACTCCGTGAAGATGCAATTCTCTCGTAATCTGTATGGCAGGTTGATCTTTATCTTAATGTGTTCTGAGTAGCTTTTTGAGCAGAGATGTTGTCCTACAGAACATCTTGAAAGAACACACCTATATGGGTCTGACTGTTAAACGTCGCAGTCTATGAGAGCTGGGTACTCTCTAATAAACTCATGATAAGGCCCGGAGTATGACGTATAAGCTCCACCCGCAGAAAAGCCTACGGCAGCCAGTATTGGTCAAGGCTTTGCGTGAAACTTGTTTGCACAAAACTTGCAGTTCAAGGCATAGTCCACTGTTCAAGTTGCAAATAAGTGTAGCTCACTGTCTAGGTTGATGTTCAACTTAACAGTCTCCATTGAAACGCTGGTATATCAAACAATACTTTGGAACAGAGAGCAATTTCCTGGTGCCTCTGGGATCTGGTGGGGGATTGTTAGAATTATTGGGCCTAGCTAGCCCATTAATTAAATTCCTGAAAATCCCAAAGGCCCAATTAAATTGCTAACACTTGTAATTGGTTTAGTACCATATTGCTAGTGGAAAGAAAATGGAGGAGGGAGCTAGCCTATATAAAGAGGAGGAGGGGCTGCCCTCATTGCACCTCATGCCTTAGGGCTTTCCTCTCTCTCCCACAAAGAGCCCTCTTGTGTTCTGTCTCTTCGTGAGCGTGAACCTCGACTGAAGCTTGTTCCTTCTAAATGTTCCTAGTATTATGCTGCCACATTAGTGCTATTCCATCCCGACGTTCGCGTGCACGGGCGTCCGGGAGGACAGGCCTCCGAAACCCTCCCCTTTGAGATCCTGCACCAGGAGAAGGCGAATAAGGTTTTTGGGGAGCGCTCTGCGTGATTGTCCACTGTTGTTCGGCTTACCTTCTTTGACTACTTCACGCTGCTAAATCGGAGCGAGGTGGTGTTACGGTACGACTACTTCCTCTTCACCAAGCGAACGACTACATGGCGGGTGACAACGGCAACAATAGCGGTGCTGCTATCTTCCCAACGAACGCCATATACATTCTGTGTCTCTCTCTATTCGTAATAGCCTTAGGCTATGAGCTAGATACTAGCATGTCTAGGCTATTTGATAAAATTTTGATGATTAAGTATACTAGCATGTGTAGCTTGATTGAAAATGCTTCTGTAGATATATTCGCTAGAATATTTATCATGTCATATTTTGTGATTTCATGGATTAGTATAATTTAAAAATTGTCTAATTATTCCAACAGGTATATCTCTTGGTTCGTACTAGCCAGGGAGATAGAGTGAACAATCTTGGACGGTGCTAGTGCAGTGTAGGGGAGATGTGATGTAACCTCCCCTACAGTGTGGCTGAGGTGGGAGTTGCATTTATAAATTCTAGTTTGGGATTTTCGTAGTATTTTGTTTGTTTTCTGAAGAGTTTACGATGTTACATAGATCATTGTTAGCTGCCTCCGAGTTACAATACAGGTAGTTAAGAGTCCAGCATAAGAATTAAGGAGTATGAAATAATAGTGGTACCCTTCGACCATTCTAAATTTCCGTTCTTTCCATCTTAAATGCAACCAATACACTCTTGGGATCACACATTCTCGGTCTATCCACTCTTGACATCGTGCCAAATTAACTACACTACTATTACCCTTAACCAGAGCTAGCCGCCTGTGGGACCTACATGAGAATGTAGTAGAATTAAATAAGAGCCCATCGTTGACGCATGAAATTAATCAAAGGCGTATCAGGGATAAGAGTATCAAAAGTGCCTTAAAATTGCAGCACGACGTATATTTCGAGAAGAGTTAAAAGATGCTGGGATGACTTACCGCTAAAAGGATAGAACTTTTCATAGGTGGTTTTTACGAAAACTAATATCACATGTGATTGAAAAAAAGACCACCTATAATAACCTACTAAAGTGATATCACAGTTGATTCACTAATCCTTGCAAATCAATTATTTTTGGACCTTTCCATTTGCTTTTCCCAACATTTTTCATCAGTGGTTGATGTTGAGAAATAATCATGTTAAATATGCAATCAACAAATCGAGCTGTATGATAGTCTCTAGTCATGTGGTCCAGATACCTGATTATGGATACAATCTCATAACCAACATATATCCCAGGCTTACAGAGTGGAACCATTGCTGATCGCTGAGATGGTAGTATAGGTACATATGCCTAGCACCTGAACCTACGAAGGTATAAACTTTATTGCGCCAACTCCTGTGCTAGTTGCATAGGAGAGTGGATATTATAGGCCGATAGTCTAAAGTTTATGAGATTTGCAGCATCTAGCATTGCGTGACTGTAATACCCGAGTTTTTAGCACATTTTAAAACCCTGCATTTAGGCCCTTATTAAAACTTTAGTCATTTTTATCTGCATTTTGGCTTTCGTGGTTTCCTCGTATCATCACATGCCATATAACTAAAATATACGCCATCAGTATATGTGCATATACACAGGTAAAATAACCCTACAACGATTCCACTGAACTACCTACTCAATCTTTGCCCAAATTAAGAAACATATATTTCAGTATATACGCAAGAACCCAAAACACTAATTCCCTCCCTCTCGACGATTCTACTAAAACGCTAGTTCACCTTCACTACTACAGAATCAGTTATCACTGACGGGCAAAAATACACTATCACTGACGGGGAGGCAACCCGTCAGGAACTAAAGGTCAGTGATAACAAAAATGTGCCCGTCAGTGGTAACACGTTACCACTGACGGGCTCTCCCATTATCCCCGTCAGTGGTAAAACAAATACCACTGACGGGCTCTCTCTTTAACCCGTCAGTGGTATGCATCATAGGAAATATAAAAAAAAGCCGGCCACCGTCCGGCTGCCGCCGCACGCCAAATGAATATTGAGACGTATCACATGAATATCAAGATCATCATCATCTAATCTCTCTCTCTCACAGCTGAAAGAAGAAGAAGAAGAAATCGGTGACTTGCAAAATATTAACTTGGATCAAAAAATAGAAAATAGATAGGTATGAGTAGAATGCTAACACAAATTATCCAAATACAACAAGGAAATTTGACTGATCTGCACGCACATTGTACGAAATGAACGCTAGGAGAGAAGAAGTAAAACAATGAATCAGACAACCTTTGCAACCCAACCAAGCGATTGATGAGCTTCTTCCTAATCTTATCCTTGGGCGCTTCAACCTTGGTGCCTAGCTGAAGGTGCGCCGCTGCCGGATCCGGCCCGCTCGGGCTCGGGGACCGTGTGGCCAGTCACCGGGTCACCCCCTTCCTCCTGCTTCCTCTGCATCCACCCCCCCAAAAGCACGCAAAACCGGCATTAGCCAAACGAGCACCAAAACCAGAAGATCGGCCTCGAAACCTAGCTCAGATCCGACGCGGACCCCAAATTTGGACGGCGGAGGCGATTACCTTCTGGCTGGCCGTGACGGCCAGGGAGAGATGGAGCTCGGACCGCCGGGGAGAGATGGAGCTCGGCCGTGCCTCCATGATGGCCGGCACAATGCCGCGCGCGCCCACGCCTGCCGACACCGCGCCTCAACGCCACGGTGCCTGCGAGCCGCTGCAGCCTCAAGCCGCGCTTGCCGTCGCCGCTGCAGATCCGGGATCGGGATGTGGGGAGAGAGAGAGAGAGGGATGTGGGGAGAGAGAGGATCGAGAGGGATGTGGGGAGAGAGAGAGTCCTTGCCTGCTTTTAAAGACGATGGAGACCCGTCGCCCGTCGCCGCCCGCCCGGATCAGGCGTCGCCCGCCGCCGCCGTGCCCGGATCCGGCGTCTCCCACCGCCGCCGCACCTGGATCCGGCGTCGCCCGCCGCCGCCGCGCCTGGATCCGGCCACGAAGACCGCGGCCAGGGCGTCCACTGCGCCAGGGACGGCGGCGACCAGCGCGGCAAGGTGGGCGCGGTTAGCGACGGGGGCTTCGGAGGCGTGGAGCAGGTGTGGAGCGGTGGCGGGGCAGTGTGTGGGAGAGGAGGGAGAGGAGGGAGAGGTGGATGAGTACTGGACCGAGGGGCGACGCGACCTGGTGCGGGGACTTGAAGATATTTTAGGGGGCGCTGGGGGCTTTGTTGCGGGGAGTTAGCACGTAAGTGACGGGCTGAACTTTTGGCCCGTCACTGATATGATGACCTGTCATCCGTGACGGGCCCAAAGTTATGGCCCGTCACTGGTAACATTGTTATTAGTGACGGGCTATAATTTTTATCCGTCACTGATAAGACCCGTCACCGATAACACTGTTATCAGTGACGGGCCCAAATTTCAGTCCGTCAGTAATGACTTTTTTCCTTCTAAAACGGACCATCTGGTGGAGTCACTACTGACGGGTCTCCGACTGCCCGTCAGTGATAGATAAGAAGGCTGACGGGTTTTTATCTGCCCGTCAGTGATAAGATATGGTGGATGACCTTTTTTGTAGTAGTGCTTCTTCCCCCGACAAAGGGCAAACCCTAGCGACATATATGCCAGCATAATAGCTTAGGCCCAAAGTTGATATACCAGACACCCAGTAGGACCCCCAGGTCAGAGGTGGGCCCCACAACCTGAAACCTAACTCATCCCCCATTTTCTTAAATTCTTTTCTTAAAACAAGAAACACTAGTATGGTTATTTCATGTCCTCCAAAAATTCTTGAATATTTTATAAAATACTTGAGAATCATTTGCACCTAGTTATAAAATAATATGATATGTCCAATACAAATATTTTGAACAAGATCCAGAATACAACTTTGGGTAGAAATTCCATTTGAACTATAGCACCTAAAATTAAACCTCAGAAAATTTCCCAAAAATTCCACCACATAGAGTAGGCATCCATTAGCTCAAATATGTAAAAATACTGGCAGCTCCAGTTCATAAATTGGGAGTAATTGATGTCGAACACCTTTGACCTAAAACACTTAGTCACATGGAACCTTGTTCAAAAGGCAGTAGAAAGGTGCCATAAAGCTCACAGGCCCCTCCCTACTCTCCATGACTCTATTCATGCCATTGGCCACCTCTGCAAAAGCCTCCTTTTGCCCCTACCCTCCTAAACCCTAGTTGATGCCATGAATGGCATGTATTCCCGAGCTACCTACACTCCTCCTATTTGCCTCATCTGCTCTAGATCCTCTTTATACATTAGGCTTTAACCCGTGATGTGAACCAATTGCTCAGAACGTGGCCGAGGACACCGAGACAACACTCATGCCAATGTGGGCATGCCAGAGCAGGATCTGGCCGTGTCCAGCGCACACACAGTGCACACCGAGCATGCCACTCCGCGCCCAACGGTGATTAGTAGCAGTGCCACTGCCCCAACCTTGTTCGGGACCCCCTCCTCGACCTTGCCATGGATTGCCACCACTCCCAAGCCATCCGAGGCCTCCCCTCCCGGCCCGTCCCTATCCGCTCCGGCAGCCACCTCAAGCCCCTCCCATGCTCACGGCTATAAAAGGAGATACCCTAGCTCCATCTCTCCTCCAAGCCTCCCCTCCCTTTCTCCCATAGCGTCTACCACCTCCAATTTCAAGCCCAAGGCACCTTCTTCTTCCTCCACCCCAAGCCAAGCTCCACCACCACGGATTGCCACAAATCCGAGCAATACCAGCCTCCCCGAGCTCCCTACTCAGCCTACCATTCCCCCTCCTTCCTCTCCAAGCCACCGCCATAGCTAATTCCAACCAGAGCCCTTCCCCATCCTCCTCGGCAAGTTTTCCCTGCTGCCTCTCCTCCTCACAAATTTGACTAAGACGAGTAGTCCCGACCTAATTCAACTCCAGCACTCTTTTCCTCGTCTCCTCCATCAAAAGCCCTCTTTAATTTTCGAGGGGAGCTACCAGTCAAAAATGCCCAAATTCCTGCCGGATTGCTCACCGGAGCTCTTGCTGGCCCGATCCCGAGCGCGACGCAATCCCCGTGCGGCTGCCAAGTGGGCCCAATACTTTCTCTTTTAAATCCTGAACCGGAAAGTGCTTGGGTCACCGACTAGTGGGTCCCAGGGCTCCCGCCAGGCCTGAAGTCAGATTAGTGGAGGCGCCTTTTCAATCCGACGTCATCTGGTCCAACCAAGAACTAGCCCGGTTCAAACAAAAACCACCCCTATGCCCTGGTTCACCGGTTCGGGCACCTCCCGACCGGTTTTCAACATAATTTTTTCGGTTCCAGGATTCTAAAATTATTTTCTAGCTTTCTCTTCAAACACATTCCAAAATTTCAATTTTATTTGAATACGAACACGGACGAAGCAATATGCACTTAAGAAATTACCTTTTCTTTTTAAAAATCAAATTCAAATTAATTCTAGAGGTTTTAGAGCAGTATATGGACACTATATAGGCATTTTAATGCCTCTAAACCCCTCCAAAATCATTCCCAACTTTTCTTTCAAACATATTTTTTTTTGAAATTCAAACATGTTTTCATATAAGTAGAGAAGACTTTGTAATTATTTAAGAAGTAGGGTTTCTTTAATTTTGCTAAAGGACTTAGGTATATTGTTCCAGAGCACTTTATATTGGGACGAGCATATTTTCAAGCTAGTGTCCCCTTTACAACCCATAGGAGCTATATGACCATTTTGATCTCAAAGTGATCATGGTTTTCCCTTGTATACAATAATTATTATCTCTTGCTAAAAGTTGTTAAGTAAAACTTTTGAGCATAAGTCCTGATGACCTTAGCTTAGTATGCTGATACTTGAGGGCATTAATATCCTTTGTACTTCATCTAATTGGTGACCGCAAGGAGTATCAAGATGAAATAGTGAAGTCCCACTTTATGTCTTATCACTAAAACCTTATTTCATGTGATGACATAATGAACCCTTCTAAATCTCGAAAAGAATCTTAAGTAGGTTTTACCACTTCCATACTCTCTAGACTCACTCAGAGAAGATGTTGAGTTCATACCAACCCTAATCGGAAGAAGGACCATGATGTATATTTGTGATCACGTATTATGTACAAGAAATCGTCAACTTAACCTAAAACCCTAGCGACCCGGAAATGTTCCTAAGTTAAAAATCAGGTCATGGGCATTTCATGTGCACATTTGGTTCTTATTTGGAGTTTCCGACCTCGTCGTTTATTTGCCGTTCTTTTTAACGTGTAGTTACCAACGCCCCGGATTCTCTCGAGGAACCCGGATTTTCGCATAACCAATTCTAGAAAGAATACCAGTGCCCCAACTCACCAGGTAAGCATCCCCGCCTTGATCATGTTGAACCCCATATTTTTGGACTTAATTTTATTGATTACAAAACATGCATGCTATGTTGATACTACCCCTATGTTGTATTAGAGTAGATACGACCTATTATTGCATGTCATCAATACCCCATTCCTTGTCGCCTTAGGATTAATCCCTCTAGCAGTGTTGTAATACCATCGGGAACTTAGGGTATAGTAGTTTGTAAATGAAAACCAATTTTGGATATGTATACATACTACGAGATACTTATTCTTGTGTAGGATGGACCCTCGGGGAGGTGTCCATCGTCTCGGGAAAATTATTTGTGAAAAGGTTTTCTGGTAAAACCCTAAATCAAACCGGAGTTGATTTGGATCTGGGTGAGAAATATAAGGTGGTGTCAGGGAGGAAGGTTGTCGACGTGAGGATGCCTTATGTGGCATTGTTAGTAATCCAGTCTAGTGTGACTTGGGATTAATCTGAGTCTTGCTCGGATCAATTAAGGACCAAATCTAAGTACCACTCGCCAAGTTTATCGTACGTCCACATGTCCTTTATGAGAAGGACTTGGCCAAATATTCTATTTGGTACTAGCGTACGAACCCTAGGTGATAGATGAAAAGTGCAATGAGTGGGTAGACTCTAGAGAGCCTTCTCGCGGTTTAGCGTAGGAAGTCGTTCGACACAAATGTGGGTCTACATTGTGCCATGGTTCAACAAGCAGTGCGAGGATGGCTCATCTGGCGGGTTCGTCGTTAGGGCTAGATGGAGGAAAAGTCTCGTTGTGTAATCCCTACCGGTACACCTCGTGAAGTGTACTCACCGAATCCTAGCAACAGGGGAGGATCACATCATGTGGGTAAAGCTATACAACCTCTTCAGAGTGTTTAAAATCTATTCAAATAGTTCCATCCTCGGTCATGGACACAACTTGGTTTAAGCCACACCCTGGTTAGACTTGTTTTTGTTTCAAAATATGGGTCATGGGTTTAAGGACGCAGGTATGATGTGGTCGCAGTGTGCGGTATGAGCTACGGGTTAGTAGCGGGAGCCGCAAAAGTATGCTTGAGGTCGTGCCACACGGCAGTGGTGCGAGGTCTTGATTTATAGCTTGGTGTGGAGCTGTGGGAGGCAATAGCTGGATTCTACCATCTTGCTAAGTTTATCATTGGACGAGGTTTGTCAAAATGTTTTTCAATCTATTATCGTATTATTGAAAAGAACTTACTTTTCGCACAATATGCAACCTAGGCTAGTATGTTTCCTTTGAAAATTAGCCTTGCATGAACATAGCCGTTATACACCCCCCTACAGGATTGCTTACGAGTATATTCAATGTACTCACCTTACTTGTTGATTTGGCCAGACGAGGAGGAGTACTTCTCCAAAGATGATAGCGACTACGAAGGTTAGGGCTTACTCCAGTCGGTTGCCTGTCGGGTATGGCATACTGATGAGCGTCTACCACGTGTATTTATTTTCCACTGCGGAGCTCTTTGAATTCGGCCAATAGGCCACGTGTGCAACCTAAAAACCTTGTTGGTCTATGTATCAGACTCTGTGTCATTCTATGATTATGGTATTCAAGGCAACTTGTGTGTACTGGCTACTGATTATGGGACCAGTACAGTAAACGCAAGGGTTTATCTGGTCCTTAAAATCGGGTACTCTATAGTGACCCCCACATGTAGTGGTAAATTACCACTCTGCAAGAGCAGTCGGGCAATAAATTTAATTCTTTAATTGCTGCCTCTGCAAAACTATTCTGGGTGTGGAATGTGATACTGAGTGCTCAAATTTTATTCCCACTTCCATACAATAGTCATCAAATGCTTTTGAAATGAATTCTCCAGCATTGTCCATTCTGATAGACTTCACATGATGATCTAGGAATTTATTCTTAATTTGAATGATTTGCGAGATCAACTTTGCAAAAACATGATTTCTCATAGATAACAAACAAATGTGCGACCATTTCGAGGGCACACCGATAAGCACCATGAAGTACCTAAATAGCCCTGATAGAAATGTGGAGTTTTCATATTTCACTTTTAAAGTGGACGGTCTAATAATTAATTTTCTGGTGGCACATGTGGGACACACAAAATCTTATTGATTCTGGAAATTCTTTACATTAATATTATTAACCATGCGTGTTGTTAATTAATATTATGAACCATGCGTGTTGTTAATCATATTTCTTGTCTATCATGCCAAAGATATAATAAGTCAGAGATTCTAGACACAGTCTTTAAGGTAGTGTACACTAGGGGTCTAGAATTCTGGTTTAGTACAACCCAACATCAAATGAAAAATGTTTTTCCAATACCTATTGTTTTCATTTCATTATGTTTTGTGATGAGTAGTTATTCTTTACCATGCTCATTGTCAGTCTCTACATGGTAACCATTTGCACGAATATCTTTGAATCTTAGGAGCGTTCTAGTCGATTCAGGGTACAATAAAGCTTCTTCAATTACCAATGTTATGCCCTGTGGGGAGTATAATTGTAGACCTATTGGAACCTCTTATAGAAGAGCTGCTATCGACGATTGTCATGATAGTATCAACACCCTCATTAATCAACTAGGAGTACTTCATCTCTTTTAATCTGGTATTAGTGGTGCCAATGTAGGCAAGACATTTTCTCCATTTGGCACCACAGATGTTCTAAAATATTGCATTTAATGAAATAATGAAGTGGGGAAGTAGCAACATAAGGCCGGTGGAGCGCGGGAGGGAGCGCAACGAAGGTGCACGTCACACAGCACGTAAGTGGCCACACGGTGGCTCATGCAGGTTTCACAGCGTGGCGAGCGGACGCCCGGTATTCGAGCCACATGACACGATGATAGCATGAGGCCGCTCATGACCGGTGGCGTGCGCATGTGGCACAGCTCATGACAAAGCGCGAGGGCTCGTGCAGAGGCTTGCTGGCCCTTTTGTGTGGAGGTGCGACGTGGTGTGGTGGCACGGGGATGCGGCAGCCGGTCTGACCAGTCGGTGCCGTCTTGTGCATGGCCACCGTCTGGTGCTGGTGCATGTGTGGTGCGGGCAAGTTTGCGTTGTTCCCCTGACGTGACGTCTAGTCTCTGTTTCACACGGCAAAACGATTGGCACTGGCCGGCGATTTCGGTCGGCAACATTTCACTTGGAGATTTCACTTTAGGGAAACAAAAATAAACCAAGATATCAAAATGAAATCTAGATAGTAAAACGAAATCAATCTACTAGGAATTCTCTATTTTCTACCTTCTCAATTGTGTAAAGAGAGCCTTCGAAAAGGCTCACGGTGGAGCATCATGCTGATAATGTGTCGCACAACCCGTGTCCGTGAATTTGGTCCAAAGGTTGCAAGGTGTACGCATAGTCGAGGAAGTAGTTGATGAAGAAAGAAGATGACGTAGTAGATGAATATATAAGTACAGTAAAGAAAAGTGGACACACTATATGGAGGGAACTTCTCTTTCTCTTATGTTGATTGATCAATTCTCAAATACAGTACAAACCAATGACGAGTGCTTCCTATTTATAGCCAAAGGTAAGTCAAATGGATAAAGACCTAACTAAAATAACTTGATAGAACTTTGCCCTTACATAGAAGTTGGGACCCTACTACTGGTAGGCTCCATAGGATCCTCAACAGTGGCAATAGCAAAGGTACTCGTCTCGTGCATGCGTTCCCTAGGTTTATGTATTAATATTAGCCATCCAATATCATTGTGGTGTGTGGGTATTTTGCATTATATTAGTAGTTGTTAGGTTATGTCGTGATTGGACATAACATTAGGATACCAGGTGGGAGACGGCTAGTGCTAATTAATTTAGTGCTTAGTAGTCTGTTCACGTTTATGTTATCTTTCTTTGGATATCATGTGGGCTACTTAAAAGGCTCAATTACTTTAGGTTCAGATTTTACTGACCAAGTGATGAATGTAAGAGAAAATATAAATTTATTACGTGGTGTATTTTGTGTGGATCCCAAGATCAAAGAGGCTTAGGCATCCAAGATCTTGATGTAAAAGACATTAGTTTACTCAAAAAGTGGCTTCTCAAGCTGCTTAGAGGGCTTTTGCCAAAACTGCTACGGCAAAAATACCTCAAAGATAAGACCCAGGCACAAATTGAAGGAAAATCAAGGGATCTCATTTTTGGGCTGGTCTGATGAAAGTGAAGCTACCTTATTCCATTATGGATTATTCTGTTATGGATTGTTCCGGCTTTTGGATGGGTGGGGTGGACACTTGGCTACGTAATTCCGCTCTTTCCACTTAGTATCTCCAACTATTTAATATTGCTTGCAAGAAAATTGATGCCATGTCACAAGTCATGCGCACAGACCTGCTAAATATTTTATTTTGGCGAGGCATTGTCTAGTAAAATTTTCTTGATCTTTACGAGCACTACAAGATTGCTCAGGTATAACTAGCTCACCTTAAGGATGGTCTCAAATGGAACCTTTGACAAAGTGGATATTTCTCTGTCAAGTCTTTTTACTCTCATCTTGTGCACATGGTGTACTAACTATAAATAGACAAATCCAAAAACTAAAAGTTCCTCTTAAGATAAGATATTCCTATGATATCTCTTCAGTATTTATTTTCTGATTGCCTAGTTGCACGCTTCGCATGGCAAGTTACACAGGTAGGTTTAGGGTTACGCCCTCTACTAGTTTAGCTAGGCTGTTTGGTCCCTGACTTCGTGGGTTAGATAGAGACCTGCACGCCATAGTTCTAGTGGGGATGGCCGGTTTATACTGTTCTATTTGGTTATGCAAAAATAATGTTACATTTTATAAGAAAAGATTCTAGGATCTATTGTAGGTTATTAATAGGTGTACGTACCGGTTACGGCATGGTCGGCACTGCACCGTCTGGAAGGCCGGGAGTTTGGTTCTTTTAGCGTACCGATCACTCAAGGCCATTTTAAGAGAGCACTTCACCATGCGAGAGTGTAGCTTTAATCATTGACTATGTGCCGCCTGAGGAGATTATGTCATTGCTTTATGTTTTCAGCTTCAATATACTTTTCATTTGTAATCCCAGTGTTCAGCTGGAATTTATTGAATAACTGTAATAAATCTTGAGCTGTATGTGTATAAACAATACAAAGACTCAAGAGATATTTTTTATATATACATAATTCTGATATAGGGTTAAAAAATAAAATGTGATTGGACAATGTGCATTACTAGAGCATAATAAGATGCAAATGCCTAGTAACGGCAGAGGCGATGCGTCAGCTAGATGCCAACATGAATTAGTACAGTGATTTGCTCATGAATTAGACGACAGTATGACACCACTACGCTATTGTAATGGCACAGAATCCAAACCCATAAAAGTCAGAAGTTCAGAACACTAGTCTGTTAAATTTCCAAGCCGGACGTTTCGGATGCTACCTCTAACAGTGCTCCCCTGACGCATAGAGAGGAAAAACACCATAGGTCACTGCAGTAGTAACTGAAGCAAACAGACAGAGAGAGCTCAATTATAGGTACCTGTCACGTTGAAACACGTACACGAATGTCGATTACTCACATGAAGCCGAAATTTAGGACTAACAAAATGTTCGAAAAACCTGATCACTGGAAGTCGCAAAATAGTCCAATATACAAGGCTCTATAGGGGTGAACTGTTTATAATGGTTTGAAAAGAAAAATTGTTTAAGAAACAACGCTGTGGAGCACTGATTTTGTTTCGAACCCTCTAAACCTTTGTCTTTTGTCATCGTAATCTTGGTGTAATTGTACAGTGAGATACAATACAATACACATATCTATATTAAAATAAAGTCATACTATTTTTATTTGTAAATAGATGACATCCTAATGAGGGCCTTTAATTTTGACTCGTAATGTATAAAAATAAATAATATCATTCGAATTTTCATGAGAAATATGCAACTCCAATGTTTATGATTCAAAATACATACATATCTCTAATAGAACTGTAGCAGTCCCTGAGTACTCCCTCCGTCTCAACTTTAAATGTATGACGCGGTGGCATTCGTGGAATCAACCTCTCTGAAACTAAAATTACCACTCACATATATAAAATTATATAGACCAACTATATAAAAAATAGTATCGTGACATTTATCTTGTAAATTTTTTCCATAATATTCCTGAAGAACATTCATAATATGCTTTTTATTCTTTTCATTACATATTATGATTTAAATCACAGTCAAAGTCTTGCAGTAAGACCATGAGAAGTTAAAACAACTTACATTTGTGAATAAATAGAGTACAACTTATAATCTATAACATTTAATGTCCGGATGGACAAAAAGGTGAATATATACGATGAATATATGTGTATATATTGGAAAAATAAGTGGTATTGATCATTTCTCCGTTTAATGTGATATATTTCTAGCCTCTCAGAACAAACGTGGAAGCTCATAACAGCTTCTAAATAATGTAATGGATGACACTGTACATATGTAGCCCCATAATTCATCTCTAATTCCTAGCTCCGGTTTTGGTACAATTTTCCAAAACTTTCTCTGATGGCGGCGATGGGCCATGGTAGCACACCATCCTTGATCCTGGAGATCACGCGCTTTGTTGATCAATCACCCCTTCTCATACCCTATTTTATATGAAAAAAATACATGCATGCACCTTATCATGAGTTAGCACAAACCTTTTCCCCCCAAGTTTACATTCCTCCCCTTTTGCAGCGCCAAACTATATGGAGCAGTCCTGTCACATTACCTTTGGTACACTTGTCACAGCATGGGCTGGATCTTAGCTTGTTTCCATCCCATGCATCCATCCATCCATCACCTATCATTGCTCCGCTGGTGGCATGCTATGCTAGCTTGTGGTGCTAGTACAACAAATCATGCCATGCTCTCCAGAACGCACCAAAACTTATAACTTGGTTTGCACATCTTGGTGGAGTAGGTCATGCATTTAACAAAACCTAGCCCTGCCTCTTTTCTCTTGATTAAATCATTGATCAAATAGATGTGCATTCCCTTTAGGGTTAGAATAGATGCATGCATATCTATCTGATCCTACCTAGCATTATCGCACAATGCTTGGGATCTACTTAATGGATAAATCATGGGGCTCAAAGGAGGGAAAGGGAGAGAATGTGGCACCAAAGCTTAGGATGATTAGGGGCTAATTGAGGCGGTTGCTTGGTGAGGGGTTATTGTATTCTAGATATGTATTATTGTATATGGCTCATCATTGGGAACCTTTTGTTTTAGAAGGATGCTCGTATGATCCCGCTCAGAACAAGCAATTTATTTGGTTGGCAAGATTTAATTTTATTAGGTGAGGTTCTTTTGTGACAGCGTGGATGAATGTCCTAGGAGAATAAATTTGACGCCTAGGTGCTACCAAAGGCCTACACTGATCCTACAACCTCGTTGTGATCTTTGCACAGGCGATGAAAGGCAAGAATCACATAGGTGCCATGTAAAAAGTGTATGTTTCAGATTTGTAGGGTAAATTTCTGATAAATAAGTGCATTTTGATCCTTTGAGCTTCCAAACTTCGAACCAAACAGAGCCTAAGACCATCTTGGTGTGTTGTCTTTTTATCAAAGAGAACAAAAATAAAAAAATAAATTAATTAACATGGCCATTAGTGAGACAGCTCGGTGATGACAAGCAGCTTTCTTCACGTCCAACTCGCAGGATCACAGTGCAGGTGGTAAGTACTGTCCAGTTCAGAAACCATCCTGCTCTTGAATATGACTGGATGGATATTCCTCTCATTTTCTATCTTGTATTTTTTTTCTCAACAACTATGTATCTATGGACTGGATCCAGAGCAAATAGACTCCAGACCGACTAAGTGAAGTGAAAGTCGTCACACGTTTACACTTGAAGAAAGCCTGACGCGAACTGGACTTTGTTCTCTAGTGATTTCAGACAAGTGGCTCGGATGGCAGTTTCAGAACCAGGTGTGCTAAGCCAAGTCCTGTCCAAATCTAATTCATCAGGTTAGGTAAAGAAACATGCCACTGCCAGCTTCAAGATGTTTTGAGCTTATTTCTTGCCTCAATTTTTGATGACATCGAACGTTACAGAAGATCTGATTCCAGTGAAGACATGTCAGACCAGTACACAGACATCATATATCTGTTAGGCGATTAACAGTGTTGCCTTGGCTTCCACTGCTAATAACCTTTCATTTTTCTTTTCACCAATCACAGCCACCAAATTTGATCAGCAGGTAAAGAGAAAATAAAGCACTTCATCACTTAGTAAGCATGACAATCTTCCTGACTTCAGCTTTGAAATTGTTTGGTGGATAATGTCAATTTTCTGTTCGATACAATACTGAGGTGCCATAGCTCGATCCTAATGCTTAAATGCTAACTATTGTTCGCTACCTCAGCCACTAATCTAGAACTGTCACATGTTCGAAACTACTGAACGGGTACAAGGATCAGTGAGCCAGGTAGAATGGGAGTTAGGCAGTGAGTGATTTAGTCTGCAGGAGGTGGGGAGATATCCTCCATGACCCTTTACCTTCAGCCGCATCAAAATAGAAGAAATTCTTGATCGGATCGCCCTTACAAGATATTGACTTAATGACCTGTTAGATCCAAAACAGAGTAGAAAGCTGTGAGCAGTATTCCAGCACAAGGTATCCAAATACAAGAAGGCTTGGAGTGGAATAAAAATTCCAGTATTGCAATTTTTGCAGCTAAACATTAATAAAATCCAGTGTTGTTTTTGCCCTCATGATATTTCTCGATAATTCAGAAAATATTGCATAACTATTAAATATTCTCATCTTTCTTATGCTAGTCTATAAGGTATTTTTGTAAGATTGATTTTTTCAACAATACATGTGGAAATTTTTAAACAACTTGCTTCCACCAAGTGGGTGTTAATGCAATTTCAGGATCTACCAAGAGGTAGCCAGTGAATACTGATCCAATTCAGAGTATAGTTAACACAAACAAGCACTGCTGTTAGCAAGTCATGGCAGCTGCTACAATGAAGTGCAAGATGAAGCAATGTTCAAGAAGATGGTAAGTGGGCAGCCACCTGCTGCCTAGCGCCACGACCACATAGGAATTGCACTACAGCAGGGGAGGGGCTACAGCTTGAGGTCACATTGGTGTCACGGCAGCGTGGGAAGCTACAGCTCAGTCTCGGTGGACACTGATTAGGGTTAGACACTTCCATCTGTGTTTCTTTGGAGGGCCTGCTGGGCTGGCAGTCCATTTCCAGCGGTCCATTTGGTTAGTCACTTAGGGTGTGTTTGGTTGGATGGATGAGGTGGGATGGGGCCATCCCATCCTATTTTTTGTGGATATCCCGGTGTTTGGTTCGCTGGATGAGGATGGACGGGGATATCCACCCAGGGAATATTCCCTTGAGATGCTGGACGAGACTATCCCCAAAAAAAGTCGGACGGGCTCGTCCGCCCCGGCCGCGCGACGCGAGCACTGCCTCCGCGCCCCGCCCGCCCGAGCTCCGGCCGCGCCCCGCCCGCCCGAGCTCCGGCCGCGCCCCCTCCGCCCGAGCTCCGGCCGCGCCCCCTCCGCTCGAGCTCCCGCCGCGCCCCCCTCCGCCCGAGCTCCGGCCGCGCCCCGCCCGCCCGAGCTCCCGCCACGCCCCCTCCGCCCGAGCTCCGGCCGCGCCCCCTCCGCCCGAGCTCCCGCCACGCCCCCTCCGCCCGAGCTCCCGCCACGCCCCCTCCGCCCGAGCTCCGGCCGTCGCGCCCGGCCCGAGCTCCGCCCCCCACTCGAACTCGGTCCGCCGCCCGCCCGCCCGAGCTCGGTCCGCCGCCCCCCGAGCTCGGTCCGCTGCCCGCCGAGCTCCCGCCGGCCCCCGCCCTGAGCTCCCCTGCGTCCACCCGAGCCCACCGCCAGTGGTGAGAGAGAGAGGATGAAGAGAGAGAGAGAGAGGGAGGTTAGGGAAATGCTATTGGGTCAATGACATGTGGACCCCGCATGTCAGCTGCTCATCCAGTTGGATCCATCCCATTTCAACCAAACACCGGACCAGGCCATCCCATCCACTTCTCAATCCACTCAACCAAAACAACACAATGGATCATCCCATCCAGAAAAAATGGATGGCCCCATCCCATCCCACCTTGCCATTGAACCAAACGGACCCTTAACGAGCCGGACAGCAACCAAGTTGTAGGGTTTTCCTTCTCTCGTGCTGCCTCTGCTTCACGAGAAGCGCCAGCGACACACTGGTGCGGGCGACGACAGGCCGGAGACAGGTTGCCACCTTATTTAACCTCTGCACTCTGCCGTCTTCTTCAACCTTGGACCGCTGCTGCCTCTCTCCCTTGACTGCCTAGGCCACCTTCCAGGGCCAAGGCACAGCAGTACTGCTTTGCCCAGGCCGATTTCTTCAACACTGAGAGGAAGAGGCTACAACTTGCATTGAGGAATCATATAATATGTAAATAGGTGAAATGCCTTTTGGGTTGGTGTTGTGAAAAGGACACTTTCAGCAACAAAAAAAAAGTGTAGCACATGGATATAAGTCTATCGCTTGGCCCCCCTCAATTTTGCATATTTAGGTTCTCAACTTCTATAATTGAGTTAGGACCAGTCCAGTTTAATTGAATCAGGGTAAGTCCAAATCTGACTTCATTGATATTTTTCAGGATAACATAACGCTTCTACTTGACCATGTAATCTTCAAGTGGAATCAATGGAGAAATGATGATTTTGGATTTGAATGAAGTTCTCAGGTATCTTCGAACAGATTTTAGTAGCTGTACATAAATCTTATTTAGAGAAAAACAAAAACTCTAAATAAATCAGATCAAATATCACCAATGGTAGTCGGGTTTGGAACTGCCTTGACTCATTTAAACAAGGGACCTAAATACGCAGTTCTTGAATTCAGGGACCCAAGTGACAGAATCGATCGTTCACTTTACTCCAACAAAATATTAAATTCTAAATCAATTTAGGTCTAAATCAATTTAGGGGGAAAAATATATGGAAGTGTGGGACAAGAAAAGTATTCCTTAGTTTTTTCTTTTTATTTTTCTTGTTATTATATCAAAGATAGGGACTGTTAAGTGCAGAGGAAATATTTACAACGACAAACACAAGACTCAAGAACATGAGTAAATTTGTTAGAACTGCAATCCTGTTTTATGTTGGCTTTCAATAAGCCAGGTGTCAAGACTTTCGTCTAATCCTTTCAATCCTCTTCAGAATCTACTCTCCTGCAACCAAATTCCCTAGCTTGCTGGAGAAAACGGGTACATGAAATACCTCTATCCAAATACACCGACAAGCAATGCAAATTTTAGATCAAACAATTGCACACATAACACTAAAGCAACTCCTACAACTGATAAAATTAGTAAACAGAAAAGCAAGTAAACTGTGCATCCAGTAGCCATTCCAAAAAGAATATAACCATTGAGTCTTTAGGCTTGCATTAAGAAGCTAGTAATGAGGCTTTGCTGCTCTGAATTGAGTCAACAAGTTTCTCACCCTACCTCTGAGTGCCCACAAGTCACACATCATGGTGGGAGATGCATGACTACTTGAATACAAGGAAGTTCAAAGCTATGGAGCTAGATATAGAGAGGATGAAGCTGAAGTTCAAAGACGACATCCATCATCCAAACAAAATGATTTGAGGCTTGAGGATGTGTGCGGGACTTACAATGATTGCGGTGCCTTATTTGCCTTTGCTAATTTCTACTTTCAGACTTCGCATGATGCCTTAGTTTATTATGTTGGAGTGTTGGGCATGTCACTGAGAACTTGTTTATTATGCACTTAGCCATGTATTCATTTGCTGTCTTGATATTTTCCTTGGCCTTGTTGTGCGTGTGTAATGTTTTCACTGGCATATAGTTTTTGTAGTATTGGTGCAGTATTTGTAGAAGTATTAGTCATCAAGTAGTCATGACTAATCGTGACTAGTCACAACTAATCAGCAAGTGAGTACCCCGGTGACTCAACTCAACTATCTGTACTACTATATAGTGTGGCAATTTTGAAATTTTGAATCCTAGGAGTGAAATGGAATGTCAGCCATTCATCATAGTCGATCAGACAGTCGAACTCGCTTGGATTCGCATCTACAGTACTTCCTACAGCAGTCTGAAAGCTGCAACTACATGGCTCCAGAACTTTCGCCGTAGCTGTTCCAAACAAATCCCCGATTATACTTGGTGGTCTAACCTTGACACCGCCTTCCTGAGCGCAGGTGCAGATGGATGTCGATTAGGGAAGCAACCTCACCATCTTGCTGCCTCCCCTCCCGACCCATCCCGACAAGGTCTTGCTGCATGGCCAGCCCTGCAGTGAAACCACACCATGGAGAGACATAGACGGTTGCTGGTGGAATTGAAGGTCTCCCTTGCTTTAGAGCCAAAGGATGAAGCAATCTGTAGTAGGGGATGATCTGCATCAGGCCATCAGCGACGAGGAGTAAGAAAAAATTGGGGATCAATCTCTTGCTCCCTGGCTTGAGCTTGATTATGGTGGGACTTGCAGAAAATGTGGAGAAGAAACCCATATCCAGAGCCACAGAACCATCCGATGTGAGGAGAGGAAACCATCTCGGGTACATGCTACTAGGAGGAACAACCAAATAAAGAAAACCACAGGAGACGATCTATGTACATGGCTAGGAGATTAGAGGCTTAGTTGG
The DNA here is from genome assembly GCA_019208055.1 of Stipa capillata. Taxonomy (NCBI): domain Eukaryota; kingdom Viridiplantae; phylum Streptophyta; class Magnoliopsida; order Poales; family Poaceae; genus Stipa; species Stipa capillata. The sequence goes on along the minus strand of JAGXJF010001971.1, from coordinate 169,422 downwards.
CGACGGAGGCCGCAGCTCCCAGTTTCAGACCAGGGCCAGAAAAACAGCAAGAAAAAAGATGAAAAAAGGAGAAAAACCACCATCACCCTGTGCGAGTGTAATTGCTGCCACTCCCCATCCATACATGCTAAACGTGACGTAATTATACAGTTTAGTAAAATGAATTTGTTTACCTCTAAACATGGAAAGCATAATTAACTGATCTGTGCAGTACATGCAAGACCACAATTTTGTAGGGAGAGACTACACTTTTGTGACATTATGTTTTACAAAGGGTGTAATCAAATTCTCTGTGATTGATTACTTAATTCTGTGATGTAACGGTTTTATATTTTGTCTAACGCATTTAAATAAAAGTAACGGCTGAGTTGTATCTTAGAGATTGTGCACATGTAAAAATCGTCATCTATTCTTCGTCAAACAGAGTATTTAATTGAATAGTTCAGAATGGTATCCATTGAAGTTGTAAGTTTCCATAGATGCTTTTAATCTTGTACTATTAAACAGTAATAATATAAAAATCTAATGTCATGTAGTCTTATGCCACGAAGTAATCATATACAGTCCACCACGTGCATAGCACGTACCCTTTACTAGTATGATTTAAAAACCTTGAATTTTACAGGTGAAATGGTCATTATACAAGTATCTGAAGTGTCATTTCATCTCCTTTTGCCTATAATTTAATGTCATAGATTACTTCAGATTACTATTTTTTTTTCTTTTGGGAGCTATCATGTTCCACATTTGAGAAGAGGCTGTCTCCCCATACATTATAAAAAATGACTTTAGTTATTTTCCAGCGATCACAAGTGAACAAAACAATAGAAGAAAAGGAAAATAATGAAAATCATATTTCATACAACATAAGATCAATGTAATAACAAAACACTAAGAGACGAGAGCATAGAACTAGACTGTTCAGTTGATGAAACATTGGCACCTACCTGACCAAGAACGCCACCAAGGATTGCACATACAGGAGGATGCTCCTTCTTTCCAGCCGCTAGAAGCCGTTCCAGGTGAGCAGTAGGAATTTGAGACTCATTTAAAGACTGCAGTTTACAGTGCCATGTAAAACATCTAAAGGAATATGACTCAAATTAAGACAAACAACAAGTGCTATTACCATTCTATCGCACATTTCCTTCCTCCGAGCCAAAACTGCAGGTAGATCAGAAAGCGATGCCTCACCAGGGCTGCGCCCTTCAGATGATTCATGACTTTCCAAGACTGTAAAAAGACATATCAAGAGAATATATTTATTACAGTTGCAAAATCGAGACAGGAAATTTTAGTTTTTGGGTTAGGCACAGCATAAGGCTTATGGGTGGCATATCAAGTGAAAATGTGAATCTGTAAAAAAAATTGGTGAAAATAAAATGTGGAAGCTCTAAAAAATCTCAAAACATTTAGCAAACGTATGGAAGATTCTACTCCTATGTCTGCATAATTTCAAGATCAAGCTCATCCACATTTGCGAGATACGAAAAAGACAATACTTCGTGGAACAACGATTGAGCATGATCTGCTCCACTAAACATTTGTCCTTTCTGTATGTTGCAAATGATTGAAATTGATATTAAAATTTTGGAGAGATATAGAACATGCTCTCCCCTACATCTGCTAATTTTTTAATGTATTTAAAATTCCATACTTGATTTTATGCCTTCTCACCATATCCACATTTTTTCTGATATTTTCCCCAGGAAAAAAGGCCAAGAAAGTAAGCACGTGGCCCTTTTCAGTATCACTATTTGGCCAGGAAAAAGATCAAGCTTTTTTGCAACACTGCGTTAAATTCTCATATCCTCACCTCTCATGGCAAAGTACAATTTAGTTGTTTTTTTGGGCAGACTCTTCCAAGGTACAGAGGTAGCTTCTTGTATAAACAAAACCAAAATATAAATAGTCATTGCAATTGAAACTGTAATATTTGCCAATTGAAGCATCCAAAAGGGTGTGATATCAATTCCTGGAAGCAAATCATATGCTGGTATTCCAGTAACAGTTCATGATTGCAGTACAACACGGAAATAATGTAGCATCATCCATCAACCTTGCCTTTTGCATGGGCTGGTATTATTATGAGAACAAATTGACCTGATATTTATGTGATGAGAAACACATAAAGAAAGTAAGAAGATAACATAACAAGCTGCTTTCATGTAGGGATATATGCAGAATGGGAAGATCAGCATGCATTAGTAATGTCCATCACTGAATTTGTGTCGTATGGAAACCAACAATCTAAGAAAGTACAGAGGCAACATGAAAGAACAAAGACCAGAGCTACCTCCAGCACATCTAGTACCCACAAAGGAAAAAGGAGTTGTAGGCCTTGGTATATGGGCATTGCTGAGCCGCATCAGAAGTAAAAGGAAACAAGAAATAAAAAGTACATCGGGACAAGCTTTTCTTCTTTCTTTTTTTCTCTGCTGTTAAGGAAAACTAATTGTTTATCATAGAAATATTAACACCTAATTCATTTTAAATACAAAATATAATTCAAATTGCTCCTGTATTATGTAATTTGTATGAGTTGCATCTTAAATACTGCACAGACACACTTATGGCAGCCAAAAAAGGACCACTAACTTGAGCAATGCAAAACATGATAGAGTGTATGCCTAATGAATGATTTTACCTCAACAAAGACCAAGTTAAGAAAAAAAATCAAATTGAAGTCACCTACCTGAAGACTAAGATATGACAACTCCTGCCGTTCAGGTTCTCCTCCAGGCTTCTTCTGAAAGAATATACAGACGATTTCAGGAAGGTACTTTTTCAGAACCAGCATCATAAGCTTTAAAAAAATGAAGAGGAAGAAAAAATGTGCCACTTAATGATGATCGTAGTCTGCAAAGCGTAAGAGATTTAATTGTCATGTTGATTGAACCAAAAGTGGTATGTCTAAAGTTGAATCCCAGGTCCCAATTTTGATATCTAGATTGTGCCATGTTTTAAGCACCGTAAGGTGGCAATTTTTATATACCATCCATTTTAAGGATTGAGAAAGTAAAGAGACAGGAGGACTTGGAATGCAACCAATAAGACCACTAGAAGTATATTTGGTACCTGGTTTTGGCCTATGTGGCGCCACATGTCTGTCACATACTCACATAACCTTAAAATATCAGCAAACAGAACAAAACAGGGACGGGCCACATGCCATACACTCTCTCACTTCCCCCCATCTTCCTCCTATTTGTCCCGGTCGCTGTGGGTCTCACAATAGGGAGAGAGAAGGGAAAGTAAGAATACGAGAGTGGAATGTGTGTCCCATATTTCAAAAAAGTTATTTCTTTGTTGGTTGCCATATCATCCAAAACAAGGTTGTGTCAAAAACAACCTACACAGGGCGCCACATCAGGTTATGTGTACGGGGTGCAATTTGTCCTGTTTTGATAGTTGAAGGTTTGCTCTGACCAGTTTTGGAGTTGAGAGGTGAAGTTAGACTAGCGATACTTGAGGGGTGTAAAAATGGATTTTTTTCCAAAAATGAAAAAAAGAAACAATGGCATACTCCGAGCATAAGAGCAAAAAAGAACGCAAAACAAGGTGCATACTATGTGTTGCTTGGTCTATCTCAATCTATATCTCTTTACTAATCACAGGCTCCGAGAAGAATGATAAATTGGTATGGATAAAAAAAATATCATGGAGCCTGTGCAAAACGACATTGACATGGATACAATATCGCAAGCTACAAAGTTGGAATAGTTTTACTGCAGTTTAGCATCAAAAATGGCCAAGAAGAATACTAGCTAAGTGACGACTGTGTGCGGCCTACTTGATCACGTAATCATGTTGGAGGGAATAAAGAAAGATCCATGTGTAAGAACAAAAAAAAACAAAAGAAACATGACTGTCCAATAGGACATAGCAGGGAAGAAGATATGGTGGAGTCGTGGAGAGATCATCGCGACGAGATAGTGATAACCACACTGCCAGTAGTTGTTGTCAATGATGGCATTGTGAAGACATATGGTAGCGGCAGCAAAGTGAGGAGGTCATGATGCGCACAATAAGAGATGTGTCACAGAGTAGATAAACTGTAGGAGCAAGTGACGGGAGGAGATAGTATCGATGGCAACGTAGTGATGGGTCAAGAAGTCGCTTGATAAAGTTGGGGTGCACCATGTATGAAAAGCAGAGTTTGTATAAAATAAGATTAAATGCAATTGCTCGCAATGGAATTTAAAGCTATGTTCAAGTCCAAGTAGAACATGAATGCATGAAGTTCTCGTGCGAATGTATGGAGTCGAAGTAAGACAACTTCCAAGACTAGCTCTCCCCCAAGCCACAAAATGTCACAACAAAAATATTGCATGAAGTTCATGGTATATTTGATATGTCTACTTCTCTCCATATCTTTTCCTTAAAATAAAACGTTTCACTTTTATCATATTTAGACAAAACTTCTTCATGACCAAACCGGGCATGCCTCCCACTTCTCTAGAAGATTTATTAAGCAAGTACCTATGTTTACCACTTAAGTGCTAAAGTAGACCCCCTATACATTACCTTCAAGCCCTGCCACTGGTCTAAGTAGATTACAATGCACAGGTTGGCAACTAGTATTATTAATTGCACAGCATATAAGAAAAAAATTCAACAGGTCTTATGTGGGGTGACAAATACTATGGAAATAACATAGATTAATTGCAGGCATATGTAAAGGCATGCTTAGAAGGGGAAAGGTACATATGTTTTGACTTGTGAACAAAGCAAGTAAGATAACTGTTAACTGACAGATCTATAGAATGAAGGTTACACATTTCTTTATGTGGTATGTACCTGAACATAGCTATGATTCTGCAAATTAACAAATATTTCACCACAAGAATCCTTGCACTCTATACTGTAGAATGCAATATGCTTGCTTCTCTTCTGGCAGTTGTCATTAATAAACAACTAAAAGACATAATACATGCAAAAACAGAGCATAAGAAACAGAACAAGAGACATGTTGTAGATGTTTAATTTCCAAAAGTTACTAAAAGGTTGTGAAAAAACTACTTTCAGAGAAGGATCTGCACCTTTGTTTTAAGAGATGCACAGCTAACTACAATAATGTCAAACCTGTCAAGGAATTCTCCATCAGTTAGTGATGGATCACCTGAAGGAAATAACAAAATAGTTAAATTTAATCAATACCGTAAAGAATATTAAATCATCTTTATGGCCAACTAAGAATGATTCAAAAATTCTCTCAGAGAACCAAATATGTTGAAATCCTGAAACAAATATGCAGTGTAATGCTATAACTGCTGCATGTTCCTATATTAAATGATCTTTCTTGCAAGAATTTTCGCAATTATAGTAACATTATTAGTGGAATACTCCTTCCGTTCACGTTTACTTGACACCTTTGACCACTTTATCTGTTCATAAATACTTGACATTTCACAATTCCCAATGCACAATTTCCTATTTTTCCCTCATTAATTTATTCCCTTCTTTCTGCACCAAAATTTGGTGGCCTGTAGTACATTGGTTTAGTTATCAAGGGCATTTTGGTCATACCATACACAAATAAATGATTGCCTTGGTAAACATGTCTTGGTCAAAAGTGACAAGCAAATATGAACAGAGGGAGTACTAAAACTTGAAACTCTGTCTCCAATGAATATTTTTAAAAGATCAATGAAGTAGTAGCGATCACAACAATTTAAGAATGCAAGTAAGATATGATCACTTTATATATTTCTGAATCCCAACCTCCAAATTAATGAAAAGTTCAAACTATATTACTCACCGTTCGCGACAGCAACTCCGACCATTGGATTGAAAGCTTTTAAGGACTCGCAGCAAACCTCAGCTTGTGATCTACCACCATACATACTCTAATCAGGAGGAATTAGGAAATTTGCATTAAGATCATCTTCCGTGACTATGTGATCATCCATCAAGGATAAACTGCGAGTAGGAGAGAAATCAACTTTAGTATATGAGGTTGCTTTCACTAAATAGTAATGCCATATGAAAAGTTAAATGACTGAACTTTGACTAATATATCAAGAAGAATTGCGGCCCTCTAAGGTAGCTTAAACTAAGTATTGGAGGAAAGTGCAATTGATTCAGTATGTTGTTGTTGACCGGCGTTTAACATGCTCACTGGGATCACAATTATCTTTCTAACAAGCTGACTTAGTAATCATCTATTTAAAAATCCAGTGCGCTTTGATAAGATAATCACAAGAGATGACAGGGGAAAAAAGTAAAATTGTAAACATCCCATTAGAACAACAGGAGATGCAATGAAAATGATTTAATTATTATTATGACCGCAAAGAAAACCAGCATATAGACAGTTCAAAGAAGCTACAGATGACTGATTTGTACCCTAAACATTTCAGTACTACAGAACATTAATCCAACATGCAAATACTAGATAAACAAGTTAAGAAACTAAGAACCTTCCACATAATACCAGAGTTTACAAGGAAATTTAAATATCACAGACAATGGATTCATATGTCTAACAGCAGCAATCAAATGCTAAGAACAATTAACAGGTAACAAGCTAAAAGCAATAACTAATATGAGCAATTGGGCTCTAGAGAATAATAATCAATCGCTCTATCATGACACCTTGCACCCTAACTTCAGTACTTCCTTATTAAATAAACAATAGGAGACCATCTAATATAGAATCTGGTCTAATAAGTTGCCACAGAAAGTAGAAAACACAAAAATAGAAAAAAAAATTGAGTTACCCACCTCAATAGTAGTACCATTTACGCCGCACACAAGCACATGCGCTTTGCTCAGTCTATTCCAAGCAACACAAATATAACAGTCAGCTCAAAACAGATGAAATGCATCCAAACAATGGCTTCCGAAGAAATATTGATTTTCCAAGCAACACAAATATAACAGTCAGCTCAAAACAAAAAGCAGTGATGATTCTCCGTTTTCGCATCAAAAAATCCCCCCAAAAAAGATTAATTTTGGCTTAAAATCGAAAAAATAATGTATAACGCTGGCAAAAGAATTGGCCCCGGGGGGGCGGGGTCCAAGAAATCTCAACGAAAGCAAAGTACGAAACAGGGCTAAAAATCAGGAAAAATCGATAGTCATAATCATAAAAGACCAAACATATTGATTTTTCGTGGCTATTTTTGTCCTCGTATCAAAAGCCAAAATTTGGGCTTAAATCTGAAGAAAATATGCAGGCCAGCAGGTTGAATCTTGGCTTTAAAATCAGGAGAAAGTTTTTAAAGCCCAAGAGATTGTATTTTTTCGTGAAAAAACAACAAGCGGTCCAAAAACAAACCAACAAAATACAACAAAATTGCAACAAAAGAACGAAAGAAGCAAGAGCAAAGGTGGGTTCTTTGGACGGGCGGCGCACCTCTTCTGGGCGTCAACGCCCCAGACGCGGATTTGGCGGTCGTAGAGCGCTGTCTCCTGCGCCGTCAGCTCCTCCTCCGCTCCACCACCGCCATCGCCGCCGCCCGCCATCGCACGTAGCGGCCGGATCCCGAGCCTGAGACGCGAACCCGGTTAGCAGCCGAAGGAGAAGAGGAGATGACACAAGGTTTTTGGAGTTCTTGGAGTGAAAAAAAAGTGAGTTTTGTTTTCTCTCTCTTTACCTTTTGAAGCAGCACGGGTACAGATGCAAGGAGGGCCGTCCATCTTAAGTGAACGCTCCAGATTTCAACTCAAGCATTTTTAAACGCATTCTTGACGACTCGGGTCTTGTTTGGTCTACTAGTTTCATTGCTTAAACAAAAATCTACTACTTTCATAGGAATTATACTTTTGTTATAAACTTTTGTGAGATTCCCGCCTTCCAAATGGATCGTCGACTCTGAAATCGAACTAAAATGATATGTTGGACTACTACTTGCTATAACATGTAGAACACCGCTATTAACTCTACAAAAAAAATATCCTTACATACTAACAACGATGAACCTCTCGATAACCTCTGGAACACCAAGGTCAAATAGTCAAAAAGAAAGATGCACCCTAATCAAGAACTATGCAAAGGAAAACAATCAATAACTATGCAAGAAAAGATGCACGTTAGTTTCCCACTCCTAGTGTTCCCAAATGCTTTCAGTTAGGGAATGATGACGATGAATTGACTGATCCATTATATACCTACGGAAGAAGCATATCAGATCAGGGGTGAGGATTTTCAGCGCACGGCGGCACCTACACCCATTAGAGTTTCCTCGATTTTTTTAAATCACGTATAAGTTTCAAAAAAATCTAAAAAATTCATACCGGTTTATGATGGAATGAAGTACACACAGGTAAATTCTCGTAAAATAATATGCCCGTTTGTGACCTGTGTGAAAAAAACAAATATGCATACTGTTCACGGCTTCGTACTGTTCACTACTGTGCACAACCCCCCAGGGTGTTCTCTTCTTTTTTTTACACAGATCACAAATAGATATATTATTTTACGAAAATTTAACCATGCATACTTCACTCCATAATATACATGTATGAATTTTTTCAGATTTTTTTGAAACTTAAATGTGTGAATTTCAAAATTTTGAAATAAGGGGTGCACATGCCCCCCGTGTGCACCCCTGACTTTCCCATCAGATCAACCACATATTTGGACAGATCCATCATATGCAAGAAGGGGAAAGCAAGCGAAGGATTTGAAGGGAGGGAAACAGTTGCTCATGGGAAAACAGTAGATTGATCGAAGCAAACCTCCAATATGTTGTTGATTCTTTTTATCTTTATCTTTTGGAAAGGTGTGAATATGTGGGTGTACGTCAGAAAAAAATACAAGTGATTTAACTAATTTGTCCCTTCATTTTCCATTATGTTTCTGGTGGGAATGATTAATTTCGGTTGAGTGCTTCTAGAAATCAAAAGAACAGGCCTCTCAGATTTCCATGAGCGCCTCGGTAAATTCCTTTTGCTTGCACCAAAACTGTATTCTTCCGACTATATATGTGTTTTATAAAAGATTCATGTGCTTTACGCAAAAAATGAACAGACTTTCATGTTGGAATAAATGATCCTAAATGGTCTGTTATTTAAAAGTGAAGTCAGAGGTGTGAGCTGAATTTGGAGCCACAGTCCACGACACTGGCCACATGGTCTCCCTAGATGAGATGTCAAGAGAGAGAAATGCTAAATGTACATCACACACACCCACGCGTGATTTGTGACTTGCGATGACGCCCGATCGTGAACGTGGCGTACTAAGTGCACCTCTCCTTTTGTCGTGTGTGTTTTTATCTTAACCACATTGTGACTGTCTCGCGCATCAATGGATGGATGAAGATGCACACTTGCATGTGGTTAGTCTATTGGACGCGTGGACATATCCCAGGGGCAGTTCCTGGGATATAGGCAGATCATGTCACATTTTGTTAGTAGGTTGTTACGGCATGACGGCTATATAGGGAGACGTTCCTATCAAAAAATACCACAACACCTATGACCAATCTCTCCCGACGTGCTCGCCACCTCCGAGTCTCGCCACCCCTTTGCCTACCGCGCAGCAGGCCGAGGGCAAGCAGTATTCTCCAGACATTCCCCTGCAATTGACGACCTGCGTAGGAAGTTAGGGTGGTTAAGTTTCTGGGAATTACAACGCATGGCTGCTATGTCTTCGTCACGTCTCCGCATCTCCATCGACTCTGAATGTTCGCTTCCTCAACTCTCCATCCATTCGTAGTAAGAAAATCTAATCCTTAATCTATTATTCGTTGTGGCTTTATGTCGAATCTAGTGTGGTTAGCGGTTAAGTTCTTCATCTATGTTGTATTAGTTATTAATCTATTAATAGTTGGTAGAATTTGTGTAGATGTCGCAATATTATTTAATTTGTTAGGTAATCTCGGGATTCAATTAATGGTAGGCCTTGCATTATTTCCAATAGTCCAGAAACTTTATTTAGTTGCAATGGCTGGGCCAACCGATTTGCTGAAGCTCGAATATTTCGGGGGTGAGAACTTTAAGAGATGGCAAACTAGGGTCAAATTCTGGCTTATGAGCATGAATGTTTGGTGAGTGATTTCCCCACTAAGGCCACTCATGCAGGAACATAGCAACGTGATTTGGAGATGTCAACTGACACCGCTTTGGGATGCCTTCTCTCCCTAATGACAAAACAACTTTGTGGCATATACATGAACTATATAGTCATGTCATACCGTGGGAGGCTCTTGAATGCAAATATGGAGAGTCTGATGCTGGGCATGAGCTGCATATCAATGAGTTGTATCATGACTTTTGAATAGTGGATAACTGTTCAGTCGTGGAACAAGCTCATGAGCTCTAGCTTCTGGTTGTGGGAACTCCCACATTTTGATGTTGTTATGCCTAACAAGTTCGTGGTAGGGAGCATTATTTCCAAGTTACCTCCGATCAGCCTCAAACACTGAAGGAAGGTGATGACTGTGGAGATGCTGATCGCCACCCTTGATGTCAAGGATAAGGTGAGAGCAAGAGTTGTGCCACCATCCTTTACAAAGGAGATCTCCAATGCCAATGCGGTGCATGGAATTGCTAGTGGTTCCAAGAACTACAAGAACAAAGGAAAGGCTAAATAGAATACCAGTTTTAAGAATAAGAAGAAGAAGGAGGTGACTTCACTTGCTTCATTTGTGGCGAGCCTAGCCATATGGCTAGGAAATGCTGCATGTGGAAGGGCAAGATGGAGGATCAGCAGGTGATGTGTCTTTTCTTACATGTGGACAAGATTGATTGTAGCGTATTTTTTGAATAGAAAAGGTTGTCAAACTCACGAGGAGCAAAGGAAAAGATCGCCCCGATAATTCGGTCTTTGGTGCTGAAATAGATAAAACAAAGGTAGGCAAATAATTCTTTTGGTAATTTGGGATTAAAGGAATGAGTAATAAAAATTCAGAAAAATAAAATACTAAAAATATTAATAAAAGTACTAAAAAGAAAGTACGACAATAATAAAAACAACGTTGTCAAGGTAGGGGATCTCCACTAGCATCCGCGATAGGTTTAGTTGGTGCTAATGCGGTATTTGTAACATTTATATGCACATATTATGCAAACCTAACATGCAAAAATATATGCAAGCAATATATGATCATGATTAAGGTTTCCCTGACCATAGCATAAATTCCTCTGCTACACGAGCTATGTAAATGAAGAGAGGCTCCTCTCACCCATCCATCCCACGTTCCATACACTAGTAATGACATTCATCTCTATGTCCTTAAATGCAATTGATGTTTGTACACCATCATAAAGAATCACAACACAAGAATATAACATAGCCACAATTCACAATAAATTTCATCTATTACTTCAACTAGCGATCACCCTTTGTCCTCAAGAATACAATAAACTACTTAAACATGACACAACACAAAGTGTTCATAATTATGGAGAATAACATAAAAATCATGTTCTAAAAATATAAATAAATCACCGAACAACTCAAGAATGACACAACACAATATCGATAATACTAGAGACAGGTTTAGGGGATCAATCTATTAGAGGAAGTGGTGGTGGTGATGATGTTGTTGTCGATTCCGGTGATGGAGATGGCAGGAACATGGTGATGATGACCTCCTCCAATGATCTTCAATGGTGGGCAGTGAAATATGGTGCAAATCAGTGAAGAAGAAGCAATTCCCTCTCTCGAATCGAGAGGAAGAACCATTATGTTCTCTACCGACACTACATAGATCCGTATTGCCCCCCTCCCCCCGCCTTGCTGAAATAAAGAGAATAAATATGTAAGAACCCTGTCAAAGAGCTCCTGCAGCGTAGCACTGGTGGGCCCACGTAGTAGGTTAGGACGGCAGTCCACTATCGCGGCACCCTGCCACGTGGGCCCCACAGGTCTCCCATGGTGACGTCCCTTCGGGTGTGGCTCCGTCTTCACATATTGACTTTGTTTCTACATGCACTTCGGTGGAAATTTTGCGTAAAAATGCAATTTTATTCACTTTGCAATTATTCCCAGTCAGATCGGTGATCTGTAGTAACCAATTTATTTTATGAAAAGGAGCCGAAACACTATAAAGAACAACAATATGCGAAATAAAAACTATACAAAATGTATGCATCAAGCTCCCCAAGCTTAGACGTTGCTTGTCCCCAAGCAATACTAGCTTGATAAACATGATCCTCATGTTTATAAAATAGAAGTCAATAATATAAATGTAAGCATTGAAGCATGGTTTGTACTATGAATCAAGAGTCTCCTAGTTGATAAGCTTCATAAATGTCAGGCCAAAAGCTAATACAGAAGTTCAACGATCAAAATATTGCATCAAAAGTCTAAGAAGTGAGCTCCACCTATTATTCTTTATCGCTCAAACTTGTGAAAGAAACAATTAAAGGAGATGCAATAACTTAGCAACTTGCAATATGTGAAGTGTGGTCTCTCAACTTTCATGTATCTTCCTACCCCTAAGTCACTCAAGCTATTTGGTGGATCTTAGTTTGGGCAAACTTGACATAATGGATCACAAAGCTCAATAAATGTCTAACAAGTGCAATAAGCTTATCTCACACCCGGACATTAAGAATAATAATTGGGAAGGAAGGACTCGATCAAGTAAAAAGAAAGCTCATGAAAAATGACTCCAAGGCACTAGTGATGTCTGTGGTTACAAGTAAAATTCAGCAAGCCATGTATTCTGAATAGTAACCGGGCAAGGCTCAGAAGCTAGATAGACTAAACAAATAACAAAGATAGTAAACACTTAATTGAGGCCTCTGAAGTGACCCTGCACACCACTACATGGTGTAGTGTGCCAGTCTTTGATATAATACTAATGAAACCATGTTTCATTAATAATACATCCATCCGAATAGTACAACGGAAGCATTGTGATGGTCCAGCTACTATATCTTTCTTTACTCTTATAAAGATCTCAATTTGTGGTGGTGGTCCATTCACCTTTAGGCCACACCACATATTGGATCTGGCACAAATGGTTAGGGTGAGAGCGGGTATTGATTGTATGCTCTAGCACAAATAGTCATATAATCTTTTAAATATGTAGTATATAATTTTAGTCCATAGCAACGCACGAGCATTCTACTAGTTATTATTACAAGCCAACAATGTACAGAGAGCCTAACTTGAAACAAATACAATATGATAGGTTCGAAAAACATTAAAGGCTAGAATATATATATATATATATATATACATATATAGACAGTAGTAATTAAAATCCATATAAACATAAATTATTATGGCTATATTATTTTGACTATCCTATAATTATTTCGACTATTCTATAGCAAGCTTCTACTGATCGAGCTCCACGGTCATCTTGATCTTCATAGTTGATATAGTAGTCGAGTTCTTCGACTCCTTCGGACAAGATTAGCTCCTCATTTTCTTGTGAAGGTTCAGAATCCTTGAACTCAGATTCTACTGGCCCAAAGCCTAACAAATGAGGTTTTATATAGAGGATGAGTACAAATGGTACTCAACAAGTAATGAATAGCAACAAGTGTTTGATATGAACTATCACTAAAGGAAATAATGCATTTTTCAATAACATTTCTAGAATAAAATTCAAGTTTGAACTCTAAACAATTCTCTATGCCTAGAAGGCTTCACGAGTTGTTAGAATCTCCGATGGTTCCTTTCCCGCCATGTTCGCAGTTGATACCCAGAACAGGAAATGACAATGTCATATTTCAATACACTCTATAGAGATGTGTTACCTTACCCACAAGTGGTACTTAGCCTTTATGCTAGGTCCGAAACCCATCACACTCCCACCGGCCCAGTCTTCTCTCCCGCCGCCTGGGCCTTCTCTTCTACTCCCGGCCCACTCTTCCTTCCGCGGCCCCTTGGGCCCTTTTCTTTTCCCCGGCCCACCTCCACCGCTTGGCCTGGCCCGCCTCACCCCATCCTTATACTGTCGCCCCCGCCCGTCCTCATCCATCCCCGCCACCGCCACCAGCTCGCTACCGAGCTGCTTGTCATGGCAAGCAGCCGGGCGCTCCCCGCCACCTCGTGCTCCAGGAGCCACGCTGCCCCCACCTCTCTTATTTCTTTCCCCCAGCGCAGCACTCCCTTTCTCCGGTTCTCTCTCTCCCTCGGTAAGTCTCCCCACCGTCGGCCGCCTCACCTTGCCTCGCCGTCCTCCTCGAGTCGGTTCTCCTCCGCCCAACGTCATCCTGCCACCCCGAGCTCGCCATCCCGAAGGACCTCGCCACCGGAGCCCTCCATCCTCACCGCTCCGCTGCTCGTCCTCCTCGCCACCTCGGAGCCCGCTGCCAAGCCCATCGCCGGAGCCTCGCCACCCGAAGCGCTCTGCCTCCCCGCTCTCATCACCGCTCGGTTAGACCCTAGGCCGTCGCCCCCTTTTTGCTGCTCGCTGTCGCCCCGACCCCCGCCGCTACCGGCAGCGCCGTGCTAGACAGACTGGCCAAAACGCCAGGTCGGACCGAGCCCAACGGCCGGATCCCGACTTCTTGATGTGAGCGTTAATTGACAGTTAATTGCTTGTTCCAGACAACATTAATACATCCTGACCTCACTAATACTTAAATTAATGTAATCTGACACATTAATGGCAGTCTTTAATGCTAATTGTAATTAATGGTTGTAATTAATGTTAACATACATTAAATTTAAACTCTGAGTGAGAAAATTATTAATAATTTAATATTATTCTTATTTATTGAGAAAAATACAAAAAAGGGTACTAAATTGATTAAATCTTGGAAATATCATAGTAAATCTATTTTTAATAAAAAAAGAAAATAATACATCAAAATGTTTAGAAAAATGAGATCTACCTAAATATGTCATTTTCATACATGTTTGCATACTAGGAAAAATGTGAATGGCTAAAAACTCAAATTAGGGTTTCCGATTAGCCGGAGATCGTCAGATTGTAATTCCTTGAGCATCCGGACTCCGATGAAATTTATTTCACTTGCATTAGTATTTATTTTGAATCCTCTATGCCATGACATACATTTCATATCATGCTAATGTTCATCATTTTGATGTTTATTATTGCACCTCCTTTTCCCGGTGTTTTCGTTCTTCACGATAGAGCCGGAAGATTTCAAAGCGTATAATCCCGAGCAGGAGCAAGACTTAATTGCCGAGCCACAAGGCAAGCAACCCCTTTGAACATATTGCAAAAGTCCTACTACTTGCAAAGTATTATTTATTTTTGAATCTGTTATCGCATGCGTACAAATTATACTTTCTGTTAATATTAGCCTTATCCTTTGCATGAACTACTTTGTTGTCCAATCAACATGACCACACCCAACCTAATTAGAGTAGTGCAGTCCACACCTCTATATTGATTATGTTGTTAATTATGCTTAGACATGCTTAGACATGTAAAAGTCATAATTTCTTGGATGGCAGACAAACCAACACGTCATGGATGGGTTACATGGTAGGTGGGTGTTCAACAGGAAGTAACTAATGATGTGTTGTGGTGCCTCAATATATGTGTAAGGGTTACACAAGGTCCGGGACCGGGGATGTATCACCTGCTACAACTTTTGGGACCATATCGGGGTACCGGCCAGACTGGTGTACATGGATTAGCCCATTAGGATGGTTCATCCTTAAGTCAAAAACATTGTAAAGGTTGTGTTCGATCACACTCTACTAACACACCTCATGAGGTGTATCTTTGGTCTAGCATTAAGAGTCGATCGATACGTGTAGGTAAAGATGTACACCCCTGCAGGGTTTGAGCTATTCGAATAGCCATGTCCGCAGTTATGGACAGCTTGGTAAGAATCCGCATCGAATTAGATAACTACAACAATACTTTAAAATATGCCAACTCTAAGCTTGAGAAGTTAGCGATTGTTTCCTCCCTGGTGGTTGAGGAAGAATCGAAGGTTTTAAGTGTACCGTTGGTTTGCAATAGAGTTCATCATGAAGATTTGACTCATCTCCTTTAAAAGTAACCTAGTAGTCAAATTTCATCCTACTTAAAGAATATTGTCAAAAGAATAATTATCTTTCTGCATCTATTACTAATTTTCCTTGTAAGTCTTGCGGAGTATAATTTTTGTACTCACCTTGCAATTGTTGATAATTTTGTGCAGAGGAAATCATCCCCTCAATGGATGGTTTCTATGTAGAGATTGACGCCCACAACGACTAGTCACTGGGAATCCTAGGCAGTGGTCCTGCCCAGGGTTTGGTAGCCTGGTTTGTTTTGCTGCCATCTTTTGGTCCTACTTTTCGGCTTCTTAGCCATATTAAACCTTCCGTTGTGTAATGGACTCATTGTGTGAATTATGTTGTTAAGTTTAAGAACAATTAGTATTATTGCAGTTTCAGTCGTAGGGTTGACGTTTCGACTTAGCTGGTGATTTCACTTAAAGTTCTCTGTTATGGATTTTGGGTCCTGACAATTTTCTAATATACTCTGATAAGGATAGATTTTTTATGTATTGTTTATTTGTTTGATTCAAACTGGCATGACCATACGCTATGCTTATCTTCCTAGCTTATTTCAATATGAATTTCTTATTCTGAGGTTGGTATATATACATATATATTGATACTGATATGGGTAGATACTATATTATTGAACCTCTCTGATGATTTTTTTTACAGCATGATACTAAATGCTTAAATCTAAGAGTAACTATATTTATATATAGGTATTAGGCTGATATGAACATATTACCTAGACTTGATCTTTTAGGTTTTCATTTATCCAAATCTAGAATATTTCTGCTTAATTTGCGTAGCATATCTTCTTGTTAAAAAGAATTCATTCCTCTCTTCTCTATCTCATCTAATTTCCCCTACCTTGGTGAAGTGCTGGAACTAGAGTCTTTCTCCAGCTTGGTTGGTTTCCTCCTTCTTGGGGAGTCACCTCCTCCTCGTCCCTGTCTTGGCCTTCTTCTTCGTGGTGATGATCCTCCCTTGGTCTTGGTCTTTTTCTCCCTGGTGTTGATCTCTAGCTACCCTAGCTGGTTTGTGATGCTTGGCTGGTGATTGTGTGATGAATAAGGTTCCTAGGGACTGTTGTTCTAGAATTCATAAATTGACCCATAAGTGTCACCTAATGTGGTGACTCTTGCTCATCCTTCATGAACAACAGCTTAAGTGGCATCTAGAGATGGTTTTGTGCTGATATTTCCGTACTTGGATATGCTCTTGAGGTCGCACGTAAATCTGCTAGAGTTGGAGCTTATCTTTGAAGCTGGTGGTGGCAATTTGGATGTGTGTATAGCTGCCAACAGAAGCTTGTGCCTAGAATAGATCAATATCCTTTCTCTTCTTTCTTTCTAGATGTCCAATCTAATGCCTTATTGTCGCATGGTATGGCTGATTGAAAATTTTGAATTTGATTAGCATATTGGGCTTAGATTAGCTAGATAATTATATGAAAGCTAATCTGGTTGGATTTAATCATGGTTGCCTAAGTATGGAGATTAATCTAAAATAATTATCTTATGGAATCAGATCAGTTGCCTATTTGTTGCCTTTTGTGCTATTAACTACTGTTGCCTACTCCCAATTGTTTCCTTTGATAATCAAAAAGAGAAAAATCTAATTCCACTAAGTTGACTTTAAATCTATTGAAATCAAACCTAGCTCTTCGGTTTCATAAGATTGATCTCCTACACAAATTGCATTCCCAAAAAGGAGATGTAAAAATTTAACCACTAATAAAATTTTCTATTGGAGCCTTCTTTGTGCATGTGCAAGTTAAAAGGAAGCCAAGTAAAAGATGATGAAAAGAAGGAACTTGATTAGCCTGGTTTTAGCATTTTAGAGTTTTCATTTAAATAATATATCAGTGTAACTCTTTCTGTAATATTATCTCTTTGTAACAACATTACTTTATATTGAACATTAGTGCATTTAGAATTTCTTGTAATATTGTTTTACACTTTAATCATAATATCATTTAACATGTATGTGCATATTCAGGCATTGATATATATTTTATTGGATATTTCTCAGATGCTGATTCTTATTTAATCATGTATTGTTTAACTATTCATTTATACATATTACTATATCTATACTTCTAAAATTTATATTCATTTTTTAATATTTACCCTAATTTCATGCATTTATGCGAATGATGCATGACAATACACCCTAAACCCCACTCTTCATTGTGAAGGAAACTTCGGGTTCTCATAGCCTCTACTTTAATTAAACAAGTCAAAACATTACCTAGATAGTGTGCCTCAAGTATTCAATGTTGCAAACATAGTCAACTTCCATAATAAGGGATATGAATCTTTTCATGCTCTAGGTAATTTGAAGTTGATAAATGCAACTAACAAAAATAAAAAATAGCAAAGTACACATGCTATGCAAGGTACAAAAAGTACAAAGTAAAACCACAAAGTAAATATGTAATGCAAGAGAAGATGTGGCACTCCTCTCCCAAGCTTGGAACAAGCCAGGAGAGTGGCCATGTACCGAAGGTAATGACTTAGTCTTGATTAAAGGGTGGACACTTGGTAAAGACACTCTCTCTTCCACCAAGCTTATCCTCCAAAACCTTGACTTTCTCTTCTAGCGTGAGGACGCGATCTTACATTGCTTTCTCCAGACCGTTGTCTTCCCTAGGTCATGGATGAGATGACGCTTTTGCTTGAAAATCACTAATATCACCATTGATGTTGAATATGTTTTGGGAGAAAAAAGAGTTATTGAGGATATTTTCTCCTTTATATCTTTTCGTGCCTCTAGCTTGCATAAAAGCACCAGTTGCAAATCTTCTCGTAGGCTTGCTCGGCATCTCTATCAACACCATTTCTTCAACTAGTGACTTGACCTCTTTGCTCATAGCTTCGTCTATACTCTTGTTACAGGTCTTCATCTCTACATGCTAGTTCTTGATACTTGTGTTTTTACTTTGGTGAGAGTTTTGCATTACTTGTATCATCTTCATCAGGGAAGTAGACGCTCCTCCTCTTTCTTGGATGAGAGGAAGGGCTCCTACCCTCCACTTTACGCTCATCGGCTTTAATGGAAGAGGTTTTGTATGAATCTCTGGAACTCATCATTGTTGTCGAAGCTTGCACCGAGTTGCTAGTAGCTACACCAATGAAAACCTAAAACTTAACAGCAAAATTAGAACACAAACAGAGAACTCGCGATATGGAGGTTAGTCGACCAAGGGGATTATATAGAAGATTATAATAGAGCGATATGGAGACGGTCGTGAAACAAGGGTGGAGTCGGAGCAGCATGGGGCCCATGCGGTAGGCTGTCACAACAACCTGCCATGTGGCCACCCACAGCCCCGGTTCATTTGCTCCTTTTCACGGTGGTTTCCTTATCGCATTATAATACTTCCATAAAAAATTTTAGTCCAAAATACAGATGAAAGATCCTTATCCTTATGAACCAAATATTACCTACTATTGGCATTATTTTTTGGATATGCAGAAAACTCTTCTTTGATACACGTGTTGATGACTTCTAATTCTTCCACAAGTGGCTTGGTAGCATGGTAATGTTTAAGATGTTTTCCACTGACCACTTGAGGTATATCCTGGGCTCCCAAAAATTTTACGGCACTAAATCAATAAAATTCAAGGATCTTATACGGTCCTTCCCATTTGGAATGTAATTTCCCTGCAGAAAAATTAAAGTGAGAATTAGTAAAACTTTTTCTCTAGGTTTAAACTCTCTCTTTTCAATTCTTTTATCATGCCATCTTTTGACTTGATCTTTAAGAGTTTAGAATTTTCATAAGCCTCCTAACACAATTCATCTAAAGCAGTTATATCAAGAATATGTTTCTTAACCGGGTCCTTGAAATCCAAGTTCAACTCCTTGACTAGCCAATAAGCCTTAGTTCTAGTTCAACAAGAAGATGACAAGCTTTATGACAAACCATCTTATAAGGAGTCATGCCCATAGGATTTTTATAAGCAGTCCTATAAGCCCACATAGCATCATTTAACCTTTCAGCCCCATTCGTTTTATTGTCATTAACAGTCTTTTGCAAAATTAACTTGAGCTCTCTATTATTATTTCTACTTGATCACTAGATTGGGTTTGACAAGGTAATGTTAGCCTCTGATTGACATCTATTTAATCAGTAAGCTCTAGAAAACATTATGGACAAAATGAGAACCACCATCAATCATAAGATATCTTGGAATACCAAATCTAGGGAAGATCACATCCTTAATATTTTAACAGCGGTCTTATGATTAGCGTGCTTGGTTTGAAGAGCTTCCACCCACTTAGTGACATAATCAACAGCTACAAAAATGTGAGTGTAACCCCTATATGGAACAAAAGTTCCTAGAAAATCAAAACCCCAAACATCAAAAGGTTCTATGACTATAATTCATAGGCATTTCTTGTTGCTTATCAAAGTTGCATATCGATTGACATTCATGACAAGATTTAAAGTACCACCGTGCTTATTTGAATAATGTTGGCCAATAAAAAGCAGATTGTAATACCTTAGCAACAGTTCTATCATCGACATGTTTCCTCCATAAAGACATGAATGGCGTGATCGAAGGATTGCTTCTTATTCATGTTCAATGACACACCTTCTAATAATACCATGGGGTTCTCTTCTATGAAGGAATGGATCATCCCAAAAACAAAAGGGTTGATCATAAAAGAATTTCTTTTTTTATTGATAGGTTAGTCCATGAGGCAAATATTTTCAAAAATATAATTAGAAAAATGAGCAAATCGAGGCACTGGCATTTTAGTTGTAGCTAATTGTTCATTAGGGAAAGCATCATTAATAGGAATGGGATAGTGCGGAATATTCTCTGGTCCAGATAAATGGGCATCCACAGGGTTGCCCTCACCTTTCCTGTCTTTAATCTCTAAATCAAATTCTTGAAGTAAAATGATCCATCTAATCAACCTAGGCTTAGCATCACTTTTGGTTAAAAGATACTTGAGAGCTGATGATCAGTGTGAACAACTACTTTAGAACCAACAATATAGGATTTAAACTTATCACAAGTGAAGACAACCACTAGTAGGTCTTTCTCAGTAGTAGCATAATTTTTTTGAGCATCATCCAAAGTTTTACTAGCATAATAGATGAAATTTAATTGCTTATCTACTCTTTGTCCAAACACAACACCTACATCATAATCACTAGCATCACAGATAATTTCAAAAGGAAAGTTCCAATCAGGTGGTTGAATAATAGGCGCTGAAGTAAGAGACTTTTTGGGAGACACAAAAGCATCAACGCACTCAGTAGTAAAAGGAAAATATATCTCTTTCTGCAATAAATTAGTAAGAGGTCTAGAGATTTTAGAGAAGATTTTAATAAACCTCTTGTACAATTCGGCATGTCCCATAAACTCCTAATGCCTTTACCGTCTATTGGATGCGTCATTCTTTCAATAGCCTCACTTTTAGCTTTGTCCCCTTTTATACCTCTTCGAGAAATTCTATATCGAAGAACAATGCCTTCATTCACCATAAAGTGGGATTTTTCCCAATTCAACGCAAGGTTAGTATCCTCACATCTCGGCAAAACTTTATGAAGATTATACAAGCAATTATCAAATGAATTTCCATAAATAGAAAATTCATCCATAAAGAGTTCCATATCTTTTCTACAAAGTGTGCAAAAATAATAGTCATAGAACATTGAAAAGTAGTAGGTGCGTTACGTAAACCAAAAGGAATTTTTCTATAAGCATAAGTACCAAAAGGAAAAGGAAAAGTAGTTTTCTCTTGATCATTACGGTGCACAACAACTTGAGAGAAACTAGAGTAACCATCTAAATTACAAAAATGAGAATATTTGGCTAACCTTTTCCAACATATGATCAATGAAAGACAAAGGCTAGTGATCCTTCCAGTGACAAGATTCAATTTCTATAGTCATTGCACAACCTATAACCAATAACAATTATTTGGGGATTAATTTCATTATTTTTACTCGTAAGAAAAGTCATACCACCCTTCATAGGAATAGAATGAACAAGACTCATCCACTTACTATCAGACATAAGATAAATAATACCAGTTTCAAGGAATCAAATTACCTCTTCTCTTACCGCTTCCTTCATTTTTGGATTTAGTCGGCGTTGAAAATCAACAATGGGCTTTGCTTTATCCTCCATATATATGAGATGCATGCACAAATATGGATCAATTCCTTTGAGATCACCAAGTGTAAACCAATAGTAGGATGGTGTGATTTTAAAACATATAATAATTTCTCTATTTCTTCACCTGTAAGATTTGCACTAATAATAACAGGATATATTTTCTTCTCATCTAATTGAGCATACGTCAAAGTGTAAGACAAGCCATTTCTCCCTTTGGGCAATGGAGTATCGTCCATATGCTTTTCATAAAATCCACACATCTAGTGATTCATGATTGATCAAGCTTCTATGTAGACCATCATCAGGATTTAAATACACTACGGCTAATTGCACAGTTTCATCTTCTTCCTCATCTTCCCTATAAGAAGGTCTAGCAGAAAACTTGGAGAAATAAAATTCATCGTGCTCCTTACCAAGCCGAAGAATTACCTTTTCTTTAACACAATCAATTTCAACAGCAGCAGTATTTAAGAAATCTACCAAAAATAGTAGGACAAAAAGTATCTTGAGGCATATCAAGCACAGTAAAATCAATTGGATACTCCATCCTTACAATAAGAATTTTGATATCATAAAAATTCCATCAGGCTACACATAAGATCTATCAGCAAGTGTAATATCCATATCAATACTTTTGATTTCAATAGGCGAGATATCAATGATAATATCATTAAACGAGGAGTCGGGTATCACACTAATACTAGAACCAATGTCACAAAGACCAAAATAAGAGTGTGAACCAATAATGGCTAGGATAGTAGGATTCCCAAAATATCTGCACTTCTCACCTTTAGCAATCTTAGTTGCTTGTTTATCTAAATTGACCAAGCCGTTCGCTTTTAAATTTTCAGCAAATAATTCCTTAACAATAGAAACACCAACATCTACCTTTCTAAGCTTAGAAATAGACTTGAGTTTATCAACACTTTGCTTAAGTATAGCACTCTTAAGCTTGTTTTGAGACCTTCTCACACAAAAAGGCAAAGGTTCATCATATTTGGCAGCAATAAACCTACTAGCTATGTTTTTAGCATCATTAACACTAGCTATATCATTCATACTTTCAGTAATAATAAAATTCATTGGACTAGCAAGAAAATGTTACCTTCTTTAGCAACAACCTTAGCATTAGTGGCATTAGCAGAAGAAACTGCAGCATTATTCTCTCCTTATTTCCTTCAACAATAGCATTAGTAGTAGTAATAGTATCATCATAATTAATCCAAGAATCTTTAGGGAACTTAAGTCTTCAGTATAAAACTTAAGTATTTTAGCAACAGCCTCATGATCTAAGCAATATTCAATATTCATTAACCAACTCGGTCATAGTTTCAGTCTTAGCAAAGGATTTGAGGCAATCATATTCATGGTCCATACATATTTTCATACCTTTTGTAAATTTCCCATCTAGCATTATTGGTACTGTTATCCTCCAATTTCTTCCAAACATCTTCTCCTTTATAATTCATAAAAGGACCTGCATACATTATATCAATACTAGTTTTACCTTCCACATTGAGACCTCCATAAAAAACATTCCTCTCATCGATTCTAAGATTTGATGATGACAACAAGCTTGTAGCAATTTCTTGAACCTATCATATGCCATGAAGAACGGCTCTCCATCCATTTCCCTAAAATTAAGAATAAATCTCCTAGGAGATAATGTTTTCTTTTCATTGTAGTATTTAGGGCATTCAACCTACACCAAGAATTAATTTCAGACTTATCTAAAGAAACCAACTCAAAGCTTTTCTGCAAAGAGATATAGAAAATAATTTTCTTCATACCACCTTTGGTATCATGGTACTTACCTAAAAGTATTACAAAGTCCAATAAACATGTCCACATGAGCATAGGGGTCTTTATCATCTTCACCTGAAAAGGTATTTACTCGAAGAGAATTGATCAATTTAGGACTAATTTCAAAAGGAGGGTTATTGTTAATTTCTAAGAAAGTAACCTCACCTCTTTTCCATTTTTAGGTAAAGAATGTTCTAACAATAACAAAAGTTTGATCTAAGCTATCCATACTAAAAGAAAAATCAGCAAGAAATCGAATTCAAATATGATGACCAAAAGCGTTATACTCCCTGGCAACGGTTCCAGAAAGCTTGGCATGTATTTTCCTGCAAGTGGACAGGATTGATTGTAGCATAGCTTTCGAATAGAAAAGGTTGTCGAACCCATGTGGAGAAAAGGAAATGATCACCATAGTAATTTGGTCTTTTGTGCTGAAATAGATAAAATAAAGAGAGACAAATAATATTTTTGGTAATTTGGGATTAAAGCAACAAGTAATAAAAATTCAAAAATAATAAAATAATAAAACATTAATAATGTGCTAAAAAGAAAGCATGATAATAATAAAGATGACATTCTCGAGGTAGGGGAACTCTACTAGCGGTATTTGAAACATCTATACATAAATTTAACATGATTAAGGTTTCCCCGATTATACTACAAATTTCTCCGCTACACATGCTAGGTAATGAAGAGAGGTTGCTCTCACCCCATCCATTCCTCATTCCATACATTAGTAACATCACTCATCTCCATGTCCATAAAGGCAATTGATGCATAGTCGACATTCATACACAATGATAAAGATTGCAACAAAAGACTATAACATAGCCACAACTAAAAATAAACTTCATCCATAACTTCAACTAGAGATCATCCCATGTCCTCAAGAACATAATAAACTACTCAAACATGACAAGGGTGTTCATAATCATGTTTTGAAAATATAAATAAATCACCAAATAACTCAAGTAAGACACGAGACAATATTGATAATACTAGAGACAAGTTTAGAAGATCAATCTATTGAAGGAAGTGGTGGTGGTGATGATGTTGATGTCGATTCCAGCGATGGCGATGGCAGGAACATGGTGATGATGTCCTCCTCTTATGATCTTCAGTGGTGGACGGTGAAATATGTTGGAAATTGGCAGAGAAGAAGCAAGTCCCCCTCTCAAATCGAGAGAAAGAACCATTATGTTCTCTCACGACGCTGCGTTAGATTTGTAAAGCTGTAACATCTCCCTTTTCTATATATATATGTGTGTGTGTATATGTCCTTGTGCATCATACATGTCATGGAATCATTTCATCTTAATATGAGTTGAGAAGAATTTTGCACTTTAAAAATGGCAAGAATACAATTGAAAATCAAATAAAACACTAAGTTTAAATAATGGGCAGATCAAAGATCTATTATTTCAAGGGATTTTTTGAATGCTGGACTCTCTTCAAAACTTACACATAAGCTCAAAATTATATTCCTAAGCCCCTAAAAGAATCCCATAATTTTTGATGAATTTATCACACACTTATAATTGAAACCCAAATTTGAGCTAAATCTAAATTTGAATTTTTTTCTAGAAAATATTAACACAAAGTGGTCCTGAATATATTTTTATATGGTTCTAAATATTCACGGGAGCCTCTGGTAAAATTTACAGAAAATTTGAAGCTAATTTGGTTTGAATTCAAAAATAAAACCTAAATTCAAAATAGAAAACATTAAAGAAAAAGAAAAAGAAAAATTGAAACCAGCCTAGGCCTACAGATGACGCGCCCGTAGCAATGGGTCACTGGGCCAGTAGCTGCATGTCGAGCACCGTGTCGCTGGAGCCACCTCATGCTCACTAGCTCAACAGGCCACCTCAGCCTCCGCAACTTTGCCAGGAGCTTATCTAGGCCACACCATGCTTGACTCCATCCTCAGCGCAGTGATTCGTGCACTGGACGTGCCGCAACCACTGCCAAATCTGATCACAGCCGTGCGCCCCCTTTTCTGATCACAGCCGCTGTGGTCATCCTTATCCTCCTTTGACCGCACAGATAATATCACTACGTCTTCCTCTTCCTCCCTGAGCAAGTCACAACCCCTCTCTCCCCCTGTTTGCTTAGAACACCCACACCGATTAGAATGCCACCGTGAGTATCTCGACATCAAAACCATGGCCAACGACTTTCCCTCGACGTACTATCATGTTAGGAAGATTTGCCAACACCTTCTACGTCATTTGCACTGAGCGGCTGGTCCCGGAGAGGACTGGAACGCCAGATATCTAGTCATCTTCTTCACCTCCGGCCAAGCTCCGCTGCCATCGTTGCCAAGCCTCTTTGGTGAGCCATCTTAGTATTAGTGATGCCTTCAGGTGAGCCTCACTTACACAAGACTGGCAATTCAAGGCTATGTCCATTGCGTAGTTGTGAGGGAGTGGATCTTGGAGTGGTAGGTATAGGTCAACTCGAGACAGGTTTATACTGTAAAACTAGTATACAAAAAAGCCAGTGGAAGAACAAATTGCAGACATTAACTTTGGTGGGGATTGTTGGAATAAATGGGCCTAAATGGATTGTTATTCAAAGATAGAAGTCAAAGAGCTGTGAGCAGAATTTGCATGTGGGACTTTAGTCCCACCTTGCCAACCAACATATAAGAGCTGGCCACATGGTCTCTCTAGATGCGATGGCAAGAGGGAGAAATGTTATGTGCACACCACATGTGCATGTGCACTCGCCTTTTGCATTTATTTGCATTTAGTTATGCGTGACTTGGGACAAAACGTGATCATGAACGTGCATTTTCACCTTAACCACACCGCAACTGGCTCGCACATCAATGGATGGACAAAGATGCGTTAACGTATAGTTAGTCCGTTTGGCACGGCTTTATGTCGAACTAGTATGATTAGCATTAAGTTCTTGATCTATGTTGTACTAGTTATTATCTGTTAATAGCTGATAGAATTCGTGTAGAGGTGGCAATTTTATTTAATTTGTTATGTAATCTCGGAATTAAATTAATGGTAGACCTCGCATTATATCTAACATTTTAGAGAAAATGGTATGTTTTTGTGGTTTGTAACTTAGTAGCTGTCCAATATCAAAAAAAACTTAATAGCTTTCAATAGATGAAAATAGGATGCACGGATGAATTGTTTGGGACATATGGATTTTAGAGAGAACAACCAAATTATGTGTCTGAAAATTCGGATGAACAGAGCATAAAACACAAACGGACTTTGGATTACTGGAAATCTTTTATGGGCTTCGGCCCAGAGTCTTTTTTCGAGCACCAGTACAGGGCAGATTTAGCCCGTAGCAGTGACGGTCAATATCGTATGACTACAGTTTTGGAAGCTTCTTGTATTTTAAACATGACTTCTTCTCAAATTTTCGTGACAAATTTGAGATACAGTCTTCGAATATGCAGGAGAAAACATTCTGAGAACTCTCGTTGGGAAGATATTTCACGGAGGTCACAGGTTCTCGATGGTGGTGAGAACTTTCCTAGTGTGCAATGGTGATCGCATAAGGTCGCGAATCTATATATTCAGGTTTGTGTCTTGCTTCTACTCTAATTTTAAAGCGTGAAATGTTGCCTCTAGAGGGAGAGGGGGCAGCACGGGGGCTCAAAGGGGATTCTCGTATGCCAGAGGTGTAGATGAAGCGTACTTCCATGCATGCATGCACAAAACAACCGTATTTCTAAGCCAAGAGGTCGATTAATGAAGGGTTCCTCTAGCGATCAAGCGCCTACTTTTTCTTTATAACACAGTCCATTTCTTTGAACCATTGAATTTAGATTCAATGGTTCACCTCTTTTTCAACCTCCCTACAACCTCTTTAACCTAATCTTTTTCTGCCGCCCTGGCATCACCCTCCTCCCCCTCCCTGTCAACCCACCGTATGGCACTGCGCCACTGCCTGTCCTGCCATGCCAGTGGCCGATGGCACTACCGCCCCGCCGCACTGCCCTAATGATCCGCTGCAAACGCTGGTCTGCAGTCCCCCACCAGTCATTAAACTACTGCAGAACGGGCTTCTACTGATGGGCACTTAACCCCCTCTACTGACGGACGAGGGGCCCGTCACCCTGGGAATGTCAGTGGAGGGGTGATGTAATAACCCTATTCTTAACACACGAGATCCGTGAAGATCATCGTGAATAATTTGGAGTTCTTCTTCTATATGTATGCATCTAAACAAGTTAAAATGTCTTAACTCGGAAACTTTAGCAAACCCGACGTGAAACAAACCTCAACTAAATCCGCGAAACCAACTTCACTAAGACATCGCTCTAATAATTCTCTTAAGTGGTATAAACAATCGAGAATCCTCCAAGGTTTTTGAGACAATGAAATTAAGATGCACAATTAACCTTAATACTTCTTCCTTTTTAAGCGAAGATTAAAAATCCTTATGTAGTCCTAGATTGAATTGCCAAATTGGGCTATAGTGCGGATATGTTGACATAACAGTCAACCATCCGTTCTTCACTCTAATAAGACCCTGAAAAATCATATATGTGATAAACAAGTTCCAAACAATTTCAAATCGAGATTGGGCTCAAACTTTATTCTTAACTCTATTTCTAAACCAGCAAGAAAATCAAAACAAAATAACTAGAAAATCCCTCCTTTCCCGTGGGTCCCGCATGCAGGTCCCTTCCCTCCACATGGCAGTCAGTTCTCTCTTTTCCTTCTCTGCGCAGCATGGCAGCGGGCAGAGCCCTCTTTTTCTTCCCCAGCAGTCTCCCGCCTCTTTTTCTTCACCCGCATGGCAGCTCCCTCTCTCCATATGTCATACAGGCTCACCCCAGCAGAGCCTTTCTCCTCTCCACGAAGCAACCCCAGCAGCTGCAGGTCTTCATCTTCTCCTCCCCCGCATGCCTCGACACTCCCCTGCCGAGCTCCCCAAGAAACCCCAAATCCATCTCCATCTCCACCTCCTTTTTCTCCTTCCTCACCCCATTTTCTTCCTTGCTGCGCACTGGACCTCCCTCAAATCCCGCATCTGGCCTCCTCCTCCCTCCCCATTGAGCCGCCGGCCTCCCTCAGTAGCTCCGGTGAGCCGCCGCCACTGGGTTAGCCGGCCCGCAACCTCCCCTTTCTCCAATCTGCGCCACCCCGCCGCCACCAGCGGCAGCTGCCGGCGCGCCTCCACCACCATCCGAGCGGCCACCCCCCTCGCCGCCGCCCCACCTCCCGGACCTGCCGCCTCCGCTCCGCCGCCGACGACCTCAGCGCCTCCACGCCCGAGCTCAAGCGGCCGAGCCGCCCGGTGGTCCTTGCCCCACCGTGCCACCCCCGCAGCTCACCACCGGCGCCGCTTCTCTTCACCCATGGCTCCTCCGCCCTAGCTCCCCGCCGGCCTCCCAAGCTCCGGCTCCGCCGTTCCTCCACTACCCGCGCCTCTCCTCCCCGCGTGGCCCTCGGCTCACCTGCTGCCGCCCGAGCTACGGGGCCGTGCAGCGCCGCCACCCACCGGTGCCGCTCGCCTCCAGGACCAGCCACCCCGACGACCGGCGCCGCCACCCTCCCCATTCCCGCCGGCCTCCATGGCGCAAGCGCTGTAGCCCCATTCCCTTTCTTTTCCTCTCTCAATTTCCCTGCTCCTTGTCTCCCCAGGTGCTCACCGAAGGTTTCACTAGGACGGCGACCTCCTCCCCAGCTCCGTCTACGCCGGGGGACTTGAGCCGACTGTGTGGTTCTTCCTTCGCCATTGCCGACGGCCACATCGGCATCTCCAGTACCCGTAGCCGCGCCCGGTTGCCTTCCTCCTCCCCGAGCTGGAGCCACCAGCTACAGCTGCGTCAAGCTCATCTCCACTGCCTCAGGTGGTTAACGTCCAATGCTAATGGCCACACCTTCCTTCAGTCGCTATTGTGTTGTCTGATTACTAGGTTTTGAGTAGGGTTAACTAAATCAACGATAACTAAACAAGTGCCTGTTGTTCACTGATGACGTATGAGGCAGCCAATTATTGAATACGTTCGGAGACTATATGCGGTTACAACATTCAACACTGTAATTAATGAACTAACCTATCACCCGATGATTCTTTGTGCTGCGGCATTTGAAATCTTATTTGTAGGCGTTAAGCACCTTGGCACGTTTCTAATCTTGGTGAATAATCTGTTAGAACACCGCTAACCTCCACTGTATATCAATCCAATCCCAGTGTATATGCTGAGCCTAATTGTTCTTAAAACGTTTTCGCTTTTACCTTGGATATGGGGTTAAGAACACCTTCCTAATGAGCTGCTCATCACACTTGACTCTATTGCTATACACCGGTTAAGATGTAACCCACGTGCTAATGTTAGCTTCACCCGTCAAGCGTATGTCTGGTTGAGCACAATTTTAGTCAATAACTAGTTTCATTAATATAAAATAAGGGTTACTGGTTCAATTCATGAACGCGATCATCAGTCCTAAGTAAGGTTTAGACCTATCAATTCAATGATGGCTCTAGTAACGATTAGTTGTACTCATAACCGTTAGTCCTTCATCAACTGCTATCGAAATGACTATTTAAACTTACATGCTAAGTTGTAGTTAAGCACCAATCAAAGTTAAGTAATTGCCTTAAGAGTTGTTTACCTGTCACTCGAGCACCATGGTTAATTTTTAGTTATATGGCGATGAAAGGTTTTGGTCGAGTAGTCTTCAAGTCACATACCAGGACTTAAGTGATTGCCACTTAGTTCTTTATAACTAGCATATGGTTACTATACGTGCCTCCCTGAATTCCTAATCACGCTCTTTAGAACCCAGTTAAATACTAATGCTTATCATACTAATTACCGCGTATACCTGCCATCTTTCATAAATTAACTCCAGCTAGTTATGAGGGTATCTGGCATACTATTTTCTTACTGAGAAGAAGACAGAAAATGCTAAGTATGATGAAGCTTGTAGAACTCGTAAAAGAATGTAAATGACTGCCAAGAATATGAACCTAGAGAATCTAGCTTAACAGTCAAAATTAAAATAGTTAGTGTCATAATTCGCCTAACGGCCGGGAAAGAATCGCGACCCATGTTTTCACCTACGGCAACGAATCGATCAACTGAGCCCTAACCCTAATTATAGATTTAAAGCCTCTCTCCTTAGTTGTATATCGTATCCCATGCATGCATCCATGTAGAGGTTCATCCACCACTCAAGAGATGTCACCACTAAAACTAACCCAACATCTGAAGTGAACCCAAACCTACTTATGTACTTGTATACTTTATTTTAAATCCACCATAGTTGCATCCATATCGCTGGCATTCATGCATCTTCGTCCTTTTCGAATTAGTTCTTAGGGTTGCTTTTCCCTTTTTAGAGGTCGCTTGCTTCTTACCGGTGTTTCAAGTATTTTGGAGTTCTCCCGCATGCTCCCCGCAAGATCAGGAACAACCCGAACAAGGCAAGCAGAGCTTGTTGCATCTTTACTTTCCATACTCTTGTGTATGCCCTGTTTATGTGTGCTTATCTGTGATGATTGCTTGAATGTCACATGTGAGGTTGAGCACACTAGTATGTGTAGGATGTGTCTTAGGTTGAGAACATCTGATGGCTCTTCAACTAAATTGTTAAGTGAGTTGTGAGAGCCGAGGGCGTGCACAATGGGTATGGTTGGTGTTCATCGTAGTTTGATGGCGACCCAGGGGTAAGTAGAGATTTGTCGTCACACCAACCCTATCTTCAGCGTGTCACCATCCCTTATCACACGGGAATGCTAGCGAGAACCAACACTGAGGATAGCTGGGGTAAGCCTCCATGCACTTTGGAGGCTCATGACCTCCAAACTGTTATGCACTCACTATGCCTGCAGTGGTTGAGTTGTCGGTAGCGGTTTGAGAGATTAAAATGAACATGTGTGGATTGGATCAATTTGGGTTTGATTTAGGGGCTGCCCTAATTGAATTGGATGATGTTTAATGGATTGATTTGGATTGGACTCATGGGCTGCCCCAATGGATTTGGATTTGCTGATTTGATCTTGTGGTGATTTGGTTGTGATAGGTTTGTATCCTGAGTTAGATTGTTACTTAGCTTGTCTTTACTTCACTTTGTCAATGTTACGTCCTTAATTTGTATCTTGTTACTCTGAGAAGCATTCATGTTTAATTATTGTTGTACTAGTATGAGTAGGACATTTAATCAAGCACGAATAAGTCTTGCGAGTACGTTTGTACTCACCTAGGTTATTCCTAGAGCTTGCAGGTGAGCCGGTGGTTGAAGATTATTTCGATGATGCCTGAAATTGTTGTTTCCTCGGTTAGTTAGTCGGTTCATGGGATGGGTTGTAGTTTTTGTTCAGCGGCCACTATGCCGCTGTGGGACTCATCTACTTTGTTTCCGCTGTTGTTTAATTACTCCGTACTAGGATATGTTTTCGGATATGACCGACTGATGTAATATGTTGTCCCATCGTGGACTGTTATTAGTAATATCGTATTGTAGAGCTTTGTGATGATATCCGAGTTGTTAGATCAGGCTGCCCCTGCACAATGTGTGAATGATATGAAGTGTATGGGTATGCCGTGAAGAGTCGAAGCCGTACCTTTTTCTACTAAGTCGAGCAGGTGTTGGTTGAGTGACCCGCTGGCTGAGATGCTGTACCGGCCAGGCAGGGTGTGGGTGTGTTCTACCGGGCTTTCGAGCGACCCACTAGCTTCCGAGCTAGGTTAGGGTGTGGGTAGAATCGCCGGGCTCCTCCGACCTTGCTTGTCGTGGTAGGATTCGGGAACGACTCTGAACCTTCACCGGATCAAGGAATCGTATGTGGTTCTGGGAAGATTGGTCGCTTCCGGCCAGCTCGCACGTGGTGGGTGTCGGATCGTTCTGCCTTGGTGCGTACGGCGCAGGTACCGTGCCACCGGGCCGACGAGTCCTTCGGTCCTTGGCGACTTCGCGTTCCCCTAATCATATGCAATTCCGGGTCCGTGACAGGTGACCTCCACCGACGGGCACGAGGACCGTCAGTGTAAGGACCTCACCACTAACGGTCGTCTGATATGAGACCGTCAGTGGTAGGACTTCACCACTGACAGTCTATTTATCAGCGACCGTCAGTGGTATCATCTCACCACTGACGGGCTATCTCTACTCGCCCGTCAGTGGTAGGACCTGCAGCTTGGCCATACGGGCTTCACCACTGACGGGCGTTTGTTAAGTGCCCGTTAGTAGAGCTTCTGTTGTGCATTTCCATTCAGCACCTATTGCACAAATATATTCACAATTTTCACAAATATGTTCACAAATTTCACAAACATTCACAATTCTCACAAATATAGTCATAAATTTCACAAACATCCATAAATTTCAGAAATATTCACAAATTTTCATAAATTTCAGAAATATTCACAAATTTCACAAATATAAAATTTGATATAACACATTCGTAATGACATAACACTTCACGTAACCGTTAATCACAGGTATGAAAGAACACAAGTATATTTGACGAGCGACATAATAAAGTTGTTAATTCTAGAAAGAGCATAGTGGCAACTATTCTTTAATTTTTTAAACAACTAATCTACTGATTCCCGCTTAAGTTTGGCCTCGGAAATTGGGGGCTGGCGTAGAATTCACCCATTGGATTGATGACTTCAAGGTTGATGACTTTGGCGAAGAATCTTTGGATGCGGGCAAAGTCCTGACGCCAGTCATCACTTCCCAGCTCACTCCAAGCCTTCAGTTCTTTCATATCCTTCCAATGCTTGTTCTTATACCGGACAAATAAGTCCATATGGGCACAGGTGTAGTACCCACATGTCACGCTATTTTCGGGCTGAACTCTGCAAGGGAACTTGTAATGGTGTACCATTTTTGTCGCTTTTACAGGTATTTTTTGATGCCCCGAGAACTTGGCTCTGAAAAAAGCTGCATCCAAAATCTTAGTTATATTGCTAAAGTCCGCTGTCTTTTCGATGAGGAGTCGAAGTAGAATGCCTTGGCCCAACTTGAAACTATCACAATGAGAACCCAGTGGTCGCTACGTCAATGTGAACAAATGAACGTAAGAAGGCGGAGATACATGCGTAAAAAACAAAAAAATTCATACGGTGCTGAGTTAAAGGACTTACGGAGGGTTGTAGGGGGCTAGTATGTACTCCTTGTCCTTATGCACGATGAAGACACGCGATAGATATTCTTGTAGAAAGTCTCGACCGTCCGTGGTATCAGCGTAGCCTTCGTTCATGCATATCGGATCGACTATCCTGATATGGAGTCCTGTAGACGTCTGCACTCTTGGGCTTGATAGAGAGCCCATAGCCTGACCATCGTGGTGTCGAGCCTGTAGAGGTTGAACATATGGAAGAGGTCTTCAAAATTGAGATCGAAGGTGTCCTGGTCGTTCTCCATGAAGAAGTTGTAATCTCTTGGCACCTTGACCTTCCAATATTGGCAGAATGTTTGCGGCTCTCTGGACATCTTGAGGTAATCTTCATGCAGCGCCTTCATGTCCTCCGACAGACTGTCCAACTCGTCCTGCGGGAGCAAGTCCTGACCTGGTTCGTAATGATATCGCCAGAGACCCATGCTCCGTGTAGATAATTTGGATGACGATGCCGATGTCGAGAAGGATAAGGATTTCTTTATCTGCTCCTTTCTTTCCTTCTCGCCAGTGCCGGCCCTTCTCTTCTTGCTTTTCTTCCTCCTATGTAGCGGCTCAGGACTCTTGCCTGCCGCCAGCGCCGCTTCCAGTGTTCCGGCAAGTGTGGCGGGAGAGAAAATCTTCCCTCTAGGTTGATCCTCCTCGCGCCTTTCCGGTGGATCGATCATGGGCTCGTCCCTCGCCGCCGAGGACTGCATACCCGTCTCCCTGTATTGGTCCCCGACAAGATGGTCTTCAAGGTCTCTGAACGTCGGAGCTGTCTGGCTGAGGCCCAAGGGAGATCGTCCGACCGATGGAGACGGGTTGGTGGACGAGGGGGCCGTGCGAGGAGATGGAGCCGTGCGAGGAGAGGGTGCCGCAGCTAAAATAATTTAGCTCTTCGGCCACTGGATGAAATAGTTCTTGCACTGCCCTAGCCGTGTCATTTCCTCTTCAGGAGGGACAGGGACTAACACGTCGTTGTAGTCGTTGAGGACGATGTCCACCTGCACCTTCGCATGGTGCTCCCGCATAGGAACATAGTGCAGGATTGCCCCCTCCGGCGTCGGGAAGACCTGGCCGTGCGCAACCTTCACCTTCATGCCAGGGATCTGCACCGTCAGTGTGCATCTAGTGGCTTCCTGCAAAACAGGGATAGATGTGCCGTCCTAACTGAAGTCAGGACAACGATATCAGGATTTACTGTAATGACTCATTTTAGCGTACGGAACTTACGGTGATGCTGTCGATTTGATTCAGCGATTCCGGCCGGCCGTCTGAGGCGGATGCGCAACTACTCCAACCAGACGGCTGGATATCGGGGACCATCGTCGCACCGCCCTGCGCTGCGAGGACTTGCATACGTACCCACGTCTGCTCGGCGATCTCTTGCATTTGCTCACGGAGATTATCCATGTACTCCTGGCTGTCTCTCCTTGGGCGGCGGCGACCCTCGGGGTTTCGGGGAAACACCTTGTCCCACTTAACGCCATCCCCGACGCCTACTACACGGCCCCGATGCTCCGATTTCTGTCGAGCCTTCACCAGATCATCGTTCCACCTCGGGCAGCTCGTGACGGAGTCCTGTGAGCTTGCAGGCTGCTGGCTCAGCTTTGTCTGCAAGTTATATTGCATGATGAGAAGATAACGTATTTCGATACAACGTAACTACGTAAGAAAAGACACTAAGTTGAGATGTTACCAGCCGGTTGGCCACCTCCTGGAGTTTTTCAGACTGTATAATTGGTGACCCCGTCACAGGGTCAGAGCTTGTATGCGCCCTCATATACTCCCTGGCCCGTGGCTCCCTGAGATGCGCAAAAGGAGGCGCTTTCCCAGCCGCGGCCAGTTTGGCGTCCTCTATGGCCCACTTTGGCCTCTTCCCAAGGTATCCACGGCTTCCGAGCTTGTGGTCTAACTTGTTCTTGGCCCGAAGCTCCTTCCCCCAGTGACTCTTCTCTTGGAATTCCGCACTCCTTATTTCAGCACGAATTGCTCCCAGTCTTCCTTTTCTATCTTCGGCCATCTTGTACTGATCTTCGTATCCCAGTCGTCGTCCACGACCTTCTGTGCGTTGTATCGCCAAGTCTTGAGAGCCCTAGCCATGATGCAAAGGGCTGCCGCTTGGACTCTGCCCTTGTCGGCGGCAGGAATCTGGTATTTGTCCCATAGTTTCCTCAATAAAGCTTCACGGGTTGACTTAGACAACTAGCTGAATTCTTTGCATGTGATCTTCACTTGTTCGCGGACTAAGCATCCGCAGGCGTTGCTGAAGGTCTGGGCGGCCTTCTGTGGACTCGCTGGAACATCTCTGACATCGTCGACTCGAGTGACGACGTACGTCCTGTCCGGCAACTGGTTGCCTTTTCTCCTAGTCTGAGATCTTGTCGGGGCTGGGGGCGGTAGTTGTTCCTGGGGCGCCACGTCCTCTTCAGAGGCTGACTCGGAGCCAGAGTCATCGCTGGAGGAGGTGGACTCTGAGGCAGGTTGATCTTGGCCAGCTGTGACGGCCGCCACGGGGGCATGTTCAATGGGCGGCTTGATCGGTGCCGCCACGTCGAGGGCGACCGCCACGGGCTCTAGTGCTCGGGTCGGCGACCCAGCGGGAATACTACAGGCGGTCATTTTAGAACTGAGATGGATTGAATGCATGATAAACAACATTCAATATCGAGAACACGGAAGCTATCCCTCTTATATTGTTTCTATATCATCCTAACATTGCTATATTGCTGTTGTGAGTAGATAACTTTGTACAGGCATTTTGCCATTGATTAGTGTTATGCACTTATATCCATCGGCTCTTGATCATAATATTTCAGTAGTGTGCAATGCAATCAGTAATATTTCAGTAGGCTGCAACCTCTCGTGCTTATCTGTGTTATTAAGAAACAGTAGTACAAAAGATAGCATTGCAACCTTTGCGAAGATAAAGACTTCTTTCCTTGTATTACTATGGTCTAAAAGAGGATGATAAAATATTCTATTCTAGTATAGCGTCTAATAAAATGCTATCTTCACATAACCTTTCTTTAGCTTTTCTTCTTTCTTCTTACCCTCCTTCACATAAATATGCTTTATAAATATGCTTTGGGTCATCGGACTGAGGTTCTCAAATTCCTATGGAATGCATTCATATGCCTTCAATTTCATACGAAAACCATTAAACCAGCATGAGCTCAAACCTCATTTTATTTTTCCTTTGAGAAGTTTCAATTGATGTTTGATGAATGAAATAATCACCATGATAGGAGCTACAGCCTACATCTACTAGTATTCAATTACGCTTCTTGACATGTCATTTGCTCACCTCATACATTGAATAATTTACATTTATATGTGTTCATCCATCGATTCAGCCGGAGGCAGCACCTCCATTTCGCGTTCATGCCAAGAAAGGAACAAAGGTGACGTACCTCACCGGCTTGACAGGGGAAGAGGCGGTTTTGGCAACGGCGGAGGCTTCGGGAACGGCGGCAGCGGGCTCGAGAGCGGCGGAGGCTTTGGGAACGGCGGCAGCGGGCTCGGCAACGGGGGAGGCTGCGGGAACGGCGGCAGCGGGCTCGGGAATGGCGGCGGTGGCGTGGCTCGGGGAGGCCATCTCGGCGGGGGAGGGGGGCGCTCGGGCAGGCGTGGCGGCGCTCCGGAGGCGGAGCGGCGCTCGGGAGGCGACGGCGGCGCTCGGGGAGGTGGAGTGGCGCTCGAGGAGGACGGGGCGGCGGCGGAGCAGCCTGGCGGCGTCGGGGAGACGAAGCGGTTCGGCTGCTGGTTCGAATGAACGCGCGGGACTTGGCGAAAATTTCGCCAAGTCCCGCGCGTGACTTATATATGAACTGGATTACCACTGACGGGCCTTACCGTCAGTGAAGGTGAGGATGTCAGAGGAAAGAACACCACTGACGGTCACCAAAGTGAGGCCCGTCAGTGATACCGCAGAAACCCTAAAGACCCTCCCATCACCAGTGACGGTCCTTTTAATGCAGCCCGTCAGTGGTATCCAGTTTGGTATATTTGCATTGTTTTAGTCTTGGCCGAATGTCTATATTGTTTTTTATTTATTGCTCATTCTTGGTATATTGTATATAATATTCTTGGCAAATAAAAATTTTATTAAAAAAATTTTGGGCGCACCAGCCAGAGGCCTATCCCAAGCACAGCGCCCAGGCCCGCGAGCCCAGGCCGCGCAGGGGACCAGCCAGAGGCCTATCCCGAGCATAGTGCCCAGGCCCACGAGCCCAGGCCGCGCATGGGACCAGCAGCGGCTCGAAGAATCAGTGAAGGTTGTAAGGAATTCGAAAGCCCAACGTGCAGCTGCCCTTTTAAGCTAGTACGCGCGTTGGTAGCTCGGCGAGGTGGGACTAAAGAAGTGCTGTACCAGTGGTGGCAGCGTTACCACTGACGGTCGGACCTTCTTGGCCCGTCAGTGGTGGTAGCGTTACCACTGACGGTCGGACCTTCTAGGCCCGTCAGTGATACCGCAGAAACCCTAAAGACCCTCCCATCACCAGTGACGGGCGCGATATTGCGGCCCGTCAGTGGTACTGTTCTGCGTTAGGGTTAGAAACTAACCACTGACGGTCCTTTTAATGCAGCCCATCAGTGGTATCCAGTTTGGTATATTTGCATTGTTTTAGTCTTGGCCGAATGTCTATATTGTTTTTTATTTATTGCTCATTCTTGGCATATTGTATATAATATTCTTGGCAAATAAAAAGTTTATTAAAAAAATTTTGGGCGCACCAGCCAGAGACCTATCCCGAGCACAGCGCCCAGGCCCACGAGCCCAGGCCGCGCAGGGGACCAGCTAGAGGCCTATCCCGAGCACAGCGCCCAGGCCCACGAGCCCAGGCCACGCATGGGACCAGCGGCGGCTCGAAGAATCAATGAAGGTTATAAGGAATTCAAAGCCCAATGCGCAGCTGCCCTTTTAAGCTAGTGCGCGCGCTGGTAGCTCGGCGAGGTGGGACTAAAGAAGTGCTGTACCAGTGGTGGCAGCGTTACCACTGACGGTCGGACCTTCTTGGCCCGTCAGTGGTGGTAGCGTTACCACTGACGGTCGGACCTTCTAGGCCCGTCAGTGGTGGTCTTTACACCGACGGCCCTCACGGTCTGACCGTCAGTGGTGGTCTTTACACCGACGGGCATCTAAAATATGCCCATCAGTGTAGTTTGTTTTTTGTTTTTGGTTTTTGCTGGAAGTTGGGTAGGGCATTTTGTTTAGGGTTTTAGTTTTAGGTTTTTTAGGAGATGCATTTTGTTTAGGGTTTTAGATTTTGGGAGATGCATTTTTTTGTCGTCGCGGGTTAGGGTTTTACGATTTTATCGTTTAGCGCGAGTCAACAATATTACACCATTACACATACACATAATATAATGTCATCCAAACATAGACATTATTATACAAACACACATAGCTCGCTAGGTTTCGTCGTCTTTGACAATCTTCTCGTGAATAGTAATCTTCTTGGTGGTATACGTTAGTCCTTCGGCGTGGGTGCGTCTGATGTAGGGCTCGGAATCCTTAGTACCTTTGCTCCTTTTGGTGGGCCGTTTATCAGTATCTTCTGGCTCGGAGTCCAGGTCGTCGAATTGGTCATAGTCCTCTTCGTCAACTACACCATCGACTCCGACAATACTCCTTTTCCCTTTTCTGACGACATGGCGCTTCTTTTCCTTCGGGTCTTTTATGTAAAACACTTGCGAGATCTGTTTAGCTAGTACCCAAGGCTCATCTTTGACACTGATTGCTTTCACCTGTGTGGAGTCAATAGATGTCGGGGGAGGTAAAGTCACGGTAGTGAATTTGTCATCGTCCATATGGACATTTTTCGCCCATCTGACACGAAACATGGGATCTTTGTGACGGTGTAGTCCAGTTCCCAAATCTCTTCGATAATGCCGTAGTATATGTCCTTACGGTTACCGGTTTTAGCCTCTATCATCACCCCACTGTTCTGGTACGTACTTTTCTTGTCTTGAGCCTCCGTATAGAATGTGTATCCGTTGATATCATGTGCTTGAAATGTCAGGACCTTGCTCGCAGGCTCTTGTGACAACATTTTGACCATCTCTTCTTCATCATTTGTCGGAGTCCTTTCATACCAGTAGTTCTTTAGCCAGCTTGCGAACTTCGCGTTGTGCTCTTTCGAGAGCCACGCTTCTCCCTTTTTCGGGTTTTCTTTTTTGACCTTCACCATGTGCATCCAGAGATAAGGATGCACCACGGTAAGGTGTTGTAGCACCACGAGATGTGCTCTGTCATAGTCAGCTGATCTATTCGGTACTGAATTATAAACATGTATCGCCTTCTGTCCGCGTGCATGGCCTTCACCATCGAGCCTACCCATGTGGCGCGAAACAGGAACACCGATAGACTTTTGATCAGCCAAGTAATCCGTGCAGAACTCGACACACTCTTCGGCAACATAGCCTTGGATGATGCTACCTTCCGGTTGTGACCGGTTACGAACGTAGCGCTTCACAATCCCATTGTACCTTTCCAAGGGTACATGTTGTGTAGGAAAACGGGACCTAGGTCCAGTATCTCCGGGACGATATGGATCATGAGATGTACCATGATATCGAAGAATGCTGGAGGGAAGTACATCTCAAGTTCGCATAGTATGACAATGATCTCCTCCTGTAGTTTATGGCAACGCGTAACCGAGATCGACTTCTGTGATATCGTGTTGAAAAAGTTACAGAGATTCAAGATTGTCTTGCGGACCCCCGGCTCCATGAGACCTCTGATTGCAACAGGAAGTATCTGCGTGATCATCACATGACAATCATGAGACTTCATACCAATTAGTCGGCGAGTCTCATGTCAACTAATCTCCCGATGTTTGCCAAGTAACCGGAAGAAACTTTGACACATTGGAGGCACTCCAAGAAACTAACGATCTCTTTTTTGCTCAGGGTGTAACAAGCAGCGGGACAGTCCGTCTTGATTCTGATTGCACCCGTGCCCAACTTGGTCATTTGCTTGGTTGCCCACAGCTTCTTTCTTATACCCAAGTATTCCATGTCAGCTCGTGCCTTTGGTCCATCTTTTGTCTTGTCTAACATGTTTAGCAGGATACCGAGCAGGCTATCGCGCACATTTTTTTCAACATGCATGACATCTATGCTGTGACGTGTGCTTAGGAATCTCCAGTAAGGTAAATCCCAAAACACGGATTTCCTTTTCCAGACGCCGTCCTGCATGGGAAACAGGCAGTTGTGTCTTACCCGGCGTAACGGGGGGCATTGTGTTCACGATGTCATAGATTTCTACCCCTGTCTTCTCCCGGGGCGCTGAACGGATCTCAACAGTATTATCAAACAACTCCTTCTCTTGCCTCCATGGGTCGTTCTGTTTCAGCCACCTTCGGTGGCCCATGAAATGATTTTTTTAGAGCCCTTCGGTGGTACACGTTCAGATCGTTCCCAGGTTGCTTCGGCCCTTGAATGAGAATAGAGAGGTGTATGTACTTTCGCTTCATGCAGAGCCACGGAGGAAGGTTGTACATCCATAGAACCACGGGCCATGTGCTGTGTCTGCTGCTCATGTTGCCGAACGGGTTGATTCCGTCCGTACTCATACCGAACCTGATGTTCCTCGGATCTTTTCCGAAGTCATCGTATTGGGCGTCGATTGCCCGCCACTGCAAAGCATCGGCAGGGTGCCTCATCACGCCATCATCAATTTTTCACCCCTCGGCGTGCCAACGTATCAGCTTTGCCTCCTTCTTGTTAGCGAATAAACGCTTCAAACGGGGAACAACTGGAAGATACCAAACAACCTTTGTGGGAGCGCCACTCGTCACTGGGTCCTCATCATCGGCTTGGTTTCTACCCCGCTTGAATCTGGATGTGTTGCACGTAGGACACGTGTACAGCTTCTCGTGCTCCGTGCGGTAAATGAAGCAGTCATTCGGGGCACGCGTGGAACCTCTGCACATCCAATCCAAGAGGGCAGACAACCTTCTTGGCTTCATCGGTGCTAGTAGGCAACAAGTTGTTTTTGGGAAAAACTTTTGCAAGATAAGCCAGTGTCTCGCCGAAGCCTTCGTTCAGACAATTATGGGCTGCTTTGATCCTTAGAAGTTCCAGCGTGACCGACAGACGCGTGTGCTCTAGATCGGAACCGGTATACAACGGGGTTTGTGAGTCTTCAACTAGTCTCGTGAACTTAGCAGCCTCTCTTTCATCCTCGGGATCTATCACCACCTGCTCCACCATGTGAACGTCCTGCACCATATCGGCCAAATTGTTTCCCGTTTCTCCTTCGGCGTCAGGTTCGATACTCCCCTCGTCTTCTTCGTCATCTCCGTGTTCGGCATCTTGCTGTAACACCTGATCTTCCCCCTCCTCGCCGTGACATGTCCAACGTGTATAGCCTGACATGAAACCCTTAAGCGCCAGGTGTACCGTCACCCTCCCTCTCGTATCGAACATTACCAAATTTTTGCAATCGCGACATGGACAGCAAATCTTCGTGCCACCTTTTGTCCTCATATCTCGTTCGGCAACATCAAGAAACTCGTTCAAAGCCATAGCCCAACTCTCTGTCGCCCGGTTGTCGTACATCCAACTGCGATCCATCGATCAACACCTACGACACAAAACTAATCAGTTCGATAACCGAAAATCACATCAAATACATATATGAAATGAAAAGAACACTAGCGAGCATTATTACCGAGCGCTAGCGATCTTTTCGGTGATAAATGATAATGGAGAGGGTGGTGGGAGTGAGAGGAGGAGGGAGAGAATGAGAGAGAGCTAGAAATGGGTGAAGAATTAATATGGATGAGGAGGAGGGAGGGAGAGAGTGAGAGGATGAGGAGGAGGGAGAGAGTGAGAGTGAGAGGATGAGGAGGAGGGAGAGAGTGAGAGGAGGAGCAAAAGATCTAGATCTAGATCTAGTCCCTTTAGAGCTTAGGGATGAGGGTTGGGGAGAGGGGAGAAGTGGTTGTGGGTTGGGGGGGAAGGGGGCGGCGGCGGCGGCGGCAGCAGTTGGGGGACGGCGGCGCTCGCTGCTGGCCGGTTGGCGTGCGAGCACTGGCCAGCAGCAAGGGTGCGCCGTGGTTTTATAGTGAGGAGCACCACTGACGGGCCCTTAAAAGGGTACCGTCAGTGATTCAGAAGCAACGTACGCACCAAATGCCGCTGACGGACGCGAAAGTTATCCATCAGTGAAGACAATTTCTCCACTGACGGGCAGAACATAAGAGACCGTCAGTGATAGGGCACGTCATATGATCATCTTTCCACTGACGGGCGACATTTGGGCCCGTCAGTGAGTTGTCATCTACCTGACGGGCGCTTAACAGAGCCCGTCAGTGAAAATGACGCGTCGACGCGTGATCTATCCCTCCTCATGTTCATCTCCACTGACGGGCTATTTTGGAGCCCGTCAGTGGTTCTCCTCACCTTCTGCTTTGCTGCGTTCTCCACTGACGGGTTATTTTCCGTCCGTCGGTGGAGCTCCCCTCCAGGGATGGACCTTTTTATGCCCGTCAGCGGAGAGGGTTCAGGAGAGGGTCTGTCTGCAGTATATATTCCTCTATGCTCGAGGAGCACAAGTTCTTTTTCAGCGACGCTGAGCATCCCCCACCCCGCATCCTACTCTAGCGAGGTCACTGTCCTCGGCTCCACCATTGTCGCTGCTCCCAGTCAACTTTGACTCCATCTCTCAACCCCTTACATCTTCGGTGATGTCACAATCCTTGGCTCCGCCTCCATCGTCGCTCCTGCTAGGGGCGGAGCCAGGATTTGGACACGGGGGAGGGCAAAAGCACAATGAACGCACAAGAGATATAACAAAACATATATCAAGTCATAAATATAGAGCTGATGTCAAATTATAGCGACATATGTTTTGCAATACGAAAGAAAGCTAAATTTCTATTAGTTTAAATTTATCTTTACGATTACCAAGCTTATCAAGCAAGTCGATAATCTCCTCGTTGGTGACCTTTCTAGCTATTTCCTTCTCCATATAGACAATCATGTAACGCCAAAGTAATGGAACGACATTAATCAATGGTGATGGAATGACAACACTGGAACTCATCGAACAAGTCGATAATCACACTTGGGGTGACTTTTAAGCTACGTCCTTCTCAATATAGACGATCATGAAATGTCAAAGAAATGAACAACAGTGAAAAGTGACGAGACAATATGATTCATGTTTGATGATGCACCAGAGTGGCAACTTGCTAGTATAGCCCTAGCATAGCAGGCCTGGACAACGACAACAATGATCAAGTTTAATCAAAGCCTCAAAGAAAATTGTACACCTCAACTCTCACATTGATC
Source organism: Stipa capillata (assembly GCA_019208055.1). Taxonomy (NCBI): domain Eukaryota; kingdom Viridiplantae; phylum Streptophyta; class Magnoliopsida; order Poales; family Poaceae; genus Stipa; species Stipa capillata. The sequence goes on along the minus strand of JAGXJF010001971.1, from coordinate 125,196 downwards.
TGATTTCTCTGATGGCCGATTGGCGATAGTAAGCTTCTAGCCTTGTGCCTCAAGACGTAAGTCATGTAAGATTGATTTTTGTTGTGCACTTTGGACTAAAGTACAAGTACGTTCTTGACGCATGATGGTTTTGATATTTTATCCCCTGAAACCTGAATAAAGGTAAGGTAATACAATACTTTAACTCAAGTTTAGCACTTCTAATGAATTTCCATGAGTTTGGTGCGTCAACCTATTTTGTAGGAAAGTGAATATTGAGCAAGAATTTAAGCCATAATTCCCAAAAAAAGAGAATCTCTTTTGGCGGGCCCTAGCAGGCCCGCCAAGACATTGCTCAACCCCAAGATTACACCAGAATCTGACATAAGATGAGAATTAAGGAAATGCTCATTTGGGATGGCACTCAACGAAATATTTCAAATCCCAGAAATGCATATAATGTTTGCTCGATTTGAGTCTAGACACAAAAGTTATAAAGGAAACAAGATGCTGCTTGAAAGCCAGAGGGACGACCAACCCTACCTAGGTCGGCCGGCCCTGCCTAGGCCAGCCGACCCTCCCTAGGTCAACCACCTACTTGGACCACATGGAGGCATCTTGCACGCCAAGAAGTCCTTGTAGGAGAGCCGGTCACACGCTCATGCTTCATAACATCCGCGGATAAAGTTGGAGCATCGATCGAGGATCGGAGGGACATCACTTTGCCACGACCCTACGTCAGCCCACCCTCATGCAGAAGTAGCCATGTGGAGAGGGGTCAACCTACTAGCAAGGTCGACCGACCTATATAAACCCTCCTCCTTTCCTTCACACATCATCACCAATTACCACTTCTCCTCCTTTTCAATGTGCCACCACACTTGTAGCTCTAGTAGAGTAGTCTAGACGACACTAGAGTCAAAATCTCACTAGGAGGAAGAGTTGGTTTGTGAGCCAAAGTTCCGAGAAATTCACCTCTGGTTGTTCGGTATGCGTCGGGCCCAACATGTACTTTCCTTACCGTTGTATGTTACTTTCATTACAACATGGTCATGTTTTGAGTACAATTCTTTATCAAGTTATTTCAAATTCACTTCTCTCTTATCGGAATATTGTTTTTAGCTAGGGCCTATTGAATGGGTAAGATTTATCCTTCTAGTAGGTGTACGACTCGTGCTTAGGGTGCACTTTTCTAGTAGCTGTTTAGGTAGATGATCGTGTTGAGGGTATGTCTTGGTAGATGACCGTGTTGATGGTATACTGCAGATCTAGATAACTACCACCTCAGTAATCTTGTTGGGGCAGTAGCTTTAAGTGTAGCCAAGCTCTGAACCCCTAGTAGCCGGCGACTATAGGAGGGAAATACCGATAGTCTTCCAAGACTTAGTCTAGCTACACCTCTAAGTGTTAAGCCTATTCAGTGACGGTGTCTAGTCTTGATGCCCGGTTCTCCAGAGCTTTTGAATCTTCAACCTATTCAACGCTTTGTAACTAAAATATGAGTATTTCCACTTAATCATTATAACAAGGAACTAGTTCTCTTACCTACTTGCTAAACGACTCTGGTTAGCTAGCTATCTATTAGATGTTACCTGTGTTGGTAGGCCAACCTCTCTTATAAGGTGATCAATTCCCTCTTATTTATCTAGCTATAAAAGAATCGTCCTTATTAGTGACGTAAAGTTAGATAAATATAAAGGTGCATTGGTAATCTGGTATCTCTACTCAAAATATTTACTTCTTGAGGATTCGATAACCCTCGAATACTCCAAGGTGAAGTGCTACAACAGCTTTCCCGTACACTTGTGGATATCCAATATCTATAGGGCATAAGAATAGCGCAACAAGCATTTTTGGAGCTGTTGCTGGGAAAGCAACATTAGCTAGAATATTAGTTATCTTTATATTATATATTAATCCCCTTTCATGAACACCCCATACCCTCTTCTTGCTTTCCTCTTCTTCTGTCTCAAAGGGTAAACAATAGGTCAAGCTTTTGACCTAAAAAAGGCACTGTCGGGAGGTACCCCGAATTATCTTCCCCTTTTAACATTTTTGTTCTTTCTTTCCTCATAAATTAAAAAATGATAAAAATATGCTTTGCTTCAATTAAAGTCGGAAAACCCACTAAAATGTTTAGCTTTTATAATTAAAAAGTTATCTCCATTAATAAAATACAACTAAATGATCATCATTAAAATTCCAAAATGCAAAAGAAGTCCGAACTAACATGAAAATAACAAAAAAATAGTAAAAGTAATGAATAAAAATAATTATTGTCCATATTCCATTCACCTCTTTGACAAGGGTCATTTTTTCCAATAAACAAAACCAATTTTTTTTATCTTTCTAGTGCTCCGAGTGCTTTCCTTCTTTCTTTCTGAGGCATTCCTTCTTTGTCTAGATGCAGTCGCTCTCTCTAAGAGTACTCTCCCTCTCTTTCATCGAGATTTGAATGTATTATCTCTTTTTATCTCTAATGCATTACCTCACCTTTTCTCTCCATCTGCCACATGCTCCATATGCATTCTTTCTTTCTCTTGAGTGCATTTCTTCCTCCCTTTGGCAGCCTCTTCTATTTGTCTCTCCCTATTGGGACTAACAGCAAGATCACCACTTCAACTGAAACATACCCAAGGATGTTGATCCTGCCTCCTCAAAACTTAGTGTCTCTCATCGCAAAAGTGCTTCTAAGATCCCGACAAAAAGAGCATGCACTCCTTTCAAAGATACTGGAAGAGAAGAGCAGCAAACAACATTGCAGGATCCTTAAACGGTACCTCTACATGATGGACCTAATGAAAGGTACAAACTCTTTAAACAAATTTTGTTCAATATTTTGACCTAAAATGTAGTGTTCATGGGAGGCACCCCGATCTTTGGTAAGTTTAGTCCCAAAACAACAATAAAATCATCATTGTTTATCTTTATGTGGAGTCGACGAAACCATCAGGGCAATGGTCACATTCTTGCGAGGGTGTGTAGTAAGCTTTCCATCCCTGAATTTTGGGTTAAATTGATCAATGAGTTTGTAGTAGCCTGGTGCTAGTCTTTCTATGTCTCTGGATTTTGTGTCTCTTATCTCTTACTAAAATAAAACGGTGATGTAAAAAAAGGAACAACAAAAATAAAATAACATTTGAAAATGTAAAACATAAAATAAATAATAGATAGATATAGTTATATCCGAGGCGAAAAAAAACCAAAAAGTAAAACTTTTCATCTAAAAGGAAGTATTATAACCCTAAATTTTTTTTCTTTTCAATAAACTGGCTAACGTTTGGACCAAAAAGCTAGACGTTGGGATAACTACAATTCTGAAAGTGTTAATTTACTCTGCATTTAATTGTTCATGGGCTCCTTAGTTGTTTGGAGCTTCACCATAGTATCACAAATAAATTCCACACAATGTCAAGCTCATCTTAGTTGGATTCAGATGGCAGGTAGCATGCTTTTGACCTTGTAAGAGCTAGTGCTTATTTTCCTTGTTCTGACTCCTTACAGTTCACGACAAACATTAACAACCAATCCACTGTCATCTCAATAACCACCACAGTATGCAACAAACGATGATATATGACCTTGTAGTAGGTTGTCAACGACATTAGTCAAAAGGTGATGGACATGCAAAACATATCAGGCTGCACATATGACATAACTGTGAAGATCCAAGATGAAGTACAAGTCATCAATGAGCATGTAAACCCCTACGACTCGTACACTGGCTTGGACTGAGGATAAGCATCATTGCCCACGAGGGCACCCCTTTCATGCACTACCTCGCGCCATCTTGCAAGGTTTGAGTGTGGGGGAAAATCTGTGTGTACAGTGTCTCTTTCTCTTAGTCATTTCACTTTGATCTCAATTCTTTTTTCCATGTGCGCCCATTTATTGGTTGTCCTTATGTTTTGTGTCACCATGTGTTGCTAGTAAGTTGAAGACTTGATCCCCTTTCTTTTTGGTTCTTCTTCCTTTTAATTTTTAGAAAACAAAAGGAGAATAAAATAGAAAACAAATCTCCTTGTAGTAGAAAACCCCAATTAAAAAAAATGAAAACCATAAAAAAATATAGTACTAATAACATCCTTCTGTTTAGCTTTCGAGGAAGGATTTCCAAATTTAATTGAGCTTAGCTCCCTGTCACATAACTTCCAGTTAGAACTTAGAGAAAGCAATGGCGGGCCTCCAAAGCTGCCTTGGAGATATTCTTGTGTTCGCCAGTAATCTATCTAGGGGGCCTTTCCCTCTTCAAAATAATAAAATCTGGTGTCACTAAACTTGCTTTAAAGTCCCTGGTGCACCTGCCTCTTGAAAGTGATGAATAATTGCTTTGGGTAGTATCTATGAAAGTATCTCAATCACAGCCTTGCACCTTGACTTAGTGGAATTAGAGTCTCACAACAAGTCATAATACTTGTATTTAGTCTCCTTTTAATTAGTGGGTGTATAAATCTATCTTATGATAAAAATCGGATTTGAGATAGTTGTGGTTTGAGATATAGCACCATGGAATTGCATTGTTTATGACAATCTGTATAAGGATAGAAATTTGGTTTTTTTATGTGCCACGCAAAAAAAATCCTCTAAGTATGACTGCTATTGAGAAAAGGATCATTTTCTACCACCAACCATGTGATAGAAAGAAAAATCTTTAAGCTAATGAAAATAGTACTTTTACTAATCCTAGTGAGTTTTGTCAAGTGTGGTGTCCATTAGATGGTATGGTTCTCAGAGTATGGTCATCCCTTTTGATTGCTAGCCTTCACATGCGCGGCATTGCCAACACTACCCTAGTCTTGTGCAAACTCATTCCACCCTAAAAACCCACTAATCCAAAATGTTAAGTATCACCTATTGGTATAGGTCATCACCAAAGCCTGAGTATCATCCATGTGGCGTGTTCCTAGCAAGTCCCCACAAAACTCTAGTCACTAAGGGGAGCGGTTTCTAGCTTACAAAAAAAGTGTCGAGCAAAAAAAACTTTGAATAAAAAAGATGGTACATATAGATGCTAGAATCCTCAATCATAATATGGAGTCCTAGAATAAATTTGCCTGACACATTTGCTTTGAATAAAAAGCTCAACCATTGACCCTATCTTTCTACTTGTGCAAGTCCAATCGCGGGGATTCCATTTGTGCCCTAAGATCACCTTTGCTTTGCACAAGCCTTTCTAAAATTCTTTCAGCTTGAGTTCATCTTCTCTCCCCACCATTTACAACATGGTATTCTCTAGAATGGCTAGAGTCCTGAGTCTCACGACCATTTTTCGGACCCACTCTTGACTTAGCAAAACCCATGATATAGAAGAAAACCTTTTCCCTACCAAGCTCCACATATTTAGCCTTGTAGAAGTAGGGAGATTTGGCCTTCTTGGGCCTGGTGAGGAAATAAACAACCTGTGTGATTAAGAGTTGCTCCGGAGCATAAGAAGGAAAAGTCAATACTTGGTGTGGGAAAAATTCTTTGATCGTTTAAATTGCACACTAAAATACTGAAGGATGAAATCTGAAAGAGAGTTGTAACTCTATCATGATACACTGCTATTCTTTGCATTAACCTTCTTAAAGAGGAGTCTAAATTTGACATGATGACAAGTCCATAGGTAACTAAGGCTAATGGCTAAGTATACATTCATGTTGGGTGCATCAAATTCCATCTTTGTGCGTAGTGCTTGGTTGTTGTCTTGATGCCTACAAGGACACTCTCATTGACACAACTCCTGATTCCACCTGAGGTTCTCATTTAGCCTATCTCGAGATGAGCAAAGGTTTGAGCATGGGGATGTGTTGATGCATGATATTTTTGATATTTTACCCCCGGAAACCTGAATAAAGGCACGGTAATACATTACTTTAACGCAAGGTTAGCGCTTATACTAACAAATTTATATGAGTTTGGTGCGTCAACCTATTTTGTAGGAAAGTGAATATTGAGCAAGGATTTGAGCCATAATGGAGAATCACTCTTTTGGCGGGCCTTGGGAGGCCCACCGAACCCTTTCTCAAACCTAAGATTGCACTAGAATCGAAGATTAGATGAGAATTAAGGAAATTTTCATCTGGGTTGGCACTCATCAAAAAGTCTTCAAATCCCAATTTGGACTACACCATCATGAATTACTTGTCGAGATGATCAAAATGCATTTAAAGTTTGTCCTATAGAGAGTCCGAACACAAAAGTTATGAAGGAAACAAGATGCTGGCGGAAAGCCAAAGGGACAGCCGACCCTGCCTAGGTCAGCCGGCCCACCTTGGTCGGTCGTCCCACTTACCTAGTCCACATGGAGGCATCTTGCATGCCAAGAAGTCCCTGCAGGGGAGCCATTCGCACGGCCATCCTTCATGCCATAAGTGAACCAAGTCGGAGGGACATCGTTTGGCCACGACCCTAGGTCGGTTGGCCCTCCTAGGTTAGCCGACCCTCACGCAAAAGCTGCCATGTGGAGGGGGGTCAACTGACCTAGCAAGGTTATCTAGCCTACGTAAAGACCCCTCCTCTCCTTCACACATCATCACCAATTACCACTTCTCCTCCCCTTCAAGGTGCCATCACACTTGTAACTCTAGTAGAGTAGTGTAGACGACACCGAAATTGCAATGTAGCTAGGACGAAGAGTCGGCCTGTGATCCAAAGTTCCGAGGAAGTCATCTTTGGTTGTTCGTACGTGCCAGGCCCAACATATACTTTCCTTACCTTTGTATGTTACTTTCATTATCAATATAGTGATCTTTGAAGTATTAGTATTTGTTAAGTTATTCCAAATTCACTTCTCTCTTATCGGAATAGAGTTGCTAAGACTTGTTGATAGGGTAAGCTATATCCTTCTAGTAGGTGTACGACCCAGGTTGAGTGGTGCACATTTCTAGTAGCTGTTTAGACATATGGCCTTGTTGAGGGTAAAAGTAGATGACCGTGTTGAGGGGATACCGCAGCTCTACATAACTACCACCTTAGTAATCCTATTGGGATACTGGCTTTAAGTGCAGCCAAGCTCTTCTCCCATAGTAGCCGGCGGCTATAGGAGGAAAATACCTAGAATCTTCCGAGACTTAGTCCATATACACCTCTAAGTGTTAAGCCTATTCAGTGACAACGTCTAGTCTTGATACCCAGTTCTCCATAGCTTTTGAATCTTCAACCTATTCAACACGTGATAACTAAAATACTAGTATTTCCACTTAATCATTATAACAAGGAACTATTACACTTACCTACCTGCTACAAGATTCTGGTGAGCTAGCTATCTATTAGATGTTATCTGTGTTGGTCGACCAACCTCTCTTATCTTGTGATCATTTCCCTCTTATCTATTTACCTATAAAAAAACCTTCCTTCTTAGTGATGGAAAATCGGACAAATATATAAGTGCATTGGTAACTTAATATCTCTACTCAGAACATTTGCCTGTCGTGGATTCGATAACCCTAGAATACTCCAAAATGACGTGCTACAATAGTTTTTCCATGCGTCTATGGATATCTAGTATCTATAGGGCATAAAAATAGCCAACATACGTGAAATTTTATTGGACCAACTACTAATTACCCAATTAATATGTATATATCATATTAATGCTAGTACTAATACATGGTAAAAATCGTTAGGGGGCCGATTAATGGAGGGGGTCTGGCCCTGCCGACCCCTTCTCTCCACCTCTGGCTCCCCTGTCGACTTAGGCTCCGCTTTGCAAGCCACCGCCAATGTTGTATGGTTGAAGAAGCTGAATCGTTTGCGAGAAGGAAGCATTGACTTGCCAAATAGCAAAAGCCATTAATTAAGCCATGAGTGGCCCTTTATACATGCTTAATGATCTACTAACTACTACTACCGCTCTTACTACTACTATCTAGTAGGAGTACTAGGGTTGGTCCAAACTCCAGGTGTGTTCTTGTAGCCTTCCAGTAGGTGGTCCATGAATGAATAGGGTTACGTACGTCACATAAGCTAGGTCAGGACCAGCAGCTCTAGATCTTAGTTCCATGCATGGTCCCTTACCTATCCCTGATCCCTGGTCCATAAATGTATGTGCACAGTGATTTGAATGGTTTGAGTACAGGAGTTCAATTCAAGGACGCTAATTTTTTCCACACGATAATTGACAATCAATCGACGTCGACGGAGATACAACTTGGCTTGGGTCGATGCATGATTGTTGATCTTACAGAAACATGGACCATATGCATGTTGATCTTACAGAAGCATGGACCATATGCAAGCGCGCGCCGACTCACCTGCGTGCTGTGAAGAACTCGTTTGGAACGTGAGAATATTTTTCATGAATTGAGCTGTTTCCTCCTTAATTTTCAAGTGTTTCACGTAGGCCTTAAGTTTGGAGCATGGAATTGTACATCTTGTACAACATCGATTTACATAGAGGTATTGAGAACTTGCAAGTGGGGATTATTTACAACGCGTGGTGTGTTAAGGTTTATTTGATTCCTCGTTTGGGTAACATAATTTTCTTTTGTCCTCCATTGGCTACTCATTCTATGATTGAGCTGGTTCAAAAAGCCGGTGGATTAGATGGCTTTTACATACTAAATTAAGAGTGCATGCCTAGTGGATTATGACGCTCACAAGGTCTTATGCAAAAACAGATAAGATCGATGGCTACAAACGGCAGAGCATGCTCGCCTGCTGACGCACTAATTATGATGCCGTGTGGCCCATGCTAGAATGTACCTAATCAGATGTCGTGCAGTCTTTCCGATCCGACGACTAGGAAAAATTCACTATAATATGTCATTGTGAATCATGCAGAAGATATTGCCACTCGCGTTGGGTGCACAGAACAGCTGACTGGGTGTAGATTTACCTAGGCGGCACAGAATTTGCAACCTTTGCTACGCTTAATGAGAAATGTCGGTCAATGTCTAAAAACATTGTCTTTCTTATTTGAGATTAAAAATGTTTTATTCTTGGCTTTGCGTGATATATATTTCCACACGTTAGAAAGCTAATTTTCCAAGACTGAAAAAATATATGTCTAATGCGCAGATGGGAGAATTTATCGTTTGCCACTTCACATACAGGTCTTTCAGTCACTCAAAAAAAAAGAGATGGACATAAAACTGGTATTTCCAAATTCTAATACACTCCACCGTCTTCTTCCCCTTCTTCACCATCACGGCTATCTTCGACGCTACATATGCTCTCCAGGCCTTGCTTCGTGCAACAGTATTGTTAGCCTTAGTGACTTCACTGCCGCTATGGGAGTTGTTGGCGCGTGTGGTTTGAAGGCAAAGGGGCAGAGCGCAGTCTATCAGAACTGGATCATGTGAAGCCGTACGGCGAAAACATGTGGCCAAGGACAATGTTGTACGGTGAAGAGATAGGAAGCCAAATGGCAATAGATGTTGCTCATAGCATAACGCGCCATTCAGGGTTAGTAGGCTATCCCCAGACAGCATGGCAGGTGGCAAAAAGAAAAGAGGAGGACGAATGGGAAGAAATATAAAGGTCAAATTTATATCTACACTAATATGAAAGGTATGAGTTTATGAAATTCAAACGATCTCAATCATTCATCTAATTATAATTTGACGCCTCATAATTTTAATTGAACCCACTAGTACAAAATGGCATATCCAAGATGGTTCAAAAGGATCATCCTCGATGGTTTTGGCAACCATCGAGGATTCAACTCAGCTATAAGCTAGCTTTATCCTCGATGGTTCTTCGAACCATCTAGGATGATATATATATCCTCGACGGTTCGGCGATATGATATCTAGACATATTCGTAACGGTTCTGGAGCAATAACCATCCGGACTATTTGTAGAATCTCAAATGGCCATTGCTACAACAGTTGTCGGGATATCAGTTACATCCCAAACGGCTATTTTGTACGGCCGTTTGGAATGCGTACATAACAACAGAAAATTTTATTTTACGTTCTGGCTAGCAAAATAGGAAATTGAACATAATTTATATATTCATAGCACAGCACAATAACATGCAGTCACAGCACTGAAATCGTCTCCAGAAATTATGTTCACGTCATAACATCTATCCACACATTAATCAAGTCAAATTACATAAAGTCAAGAACGATATGATAAAAATTCATCTACACATGTGCATAATAACAAAGCAGCTGCTGAAATCGAGTTCATCACATTACAACACCACAACACTACTCATTACCCTTCTATGGAGCATCGAACTTGCATTTCTCATGTATGCCATTGCTAACAAAGAATAAGGTGAATTCCACTCTAATTTTCATGAGATCGGCTTGTCTTTTTATTCATTGAAGACAAAATCTGTAGCAGGTAAGTTTAAGGTCGTGCGTATATATAAAATAGAAAGTATTGCTCAACATTTAAGATTGACAAATCTTGATCAGCCCATTATGGTCTTTGATCCTCGAATATGGCAAGAGTTTCATCATGGTGTGGCAAACATAATAGCCACAAAGGTTGGTCTGCTTGGGTTGTTGGCTACACTGAAAAAATTAAATTTCGAACATTAGTTATGGTAGCATCTTTTATGAAGCTAGATGATATAGGATAATTATGTACTTAATTAGGGAATACCTTAAAGTTGAAATCATGATGCAAAAACTTGTTGGTTCCTGAAAGTGCATCTAGGCCTCCTAAGTGAGTTTTGGTTATTAGTGATGGTGATGAATGATTATGGGATAATGAATGTGTTAAGTGTATGGACAGATTTTAGTCCCATATGTGAAATCCAACCGGCATCGACGACCCATAAAAGTTGAAAAAGCGAAATAATGAGGAAATCATGAAGAATAGTTTATAGAGGAAATCATGAAGAATAGTTTATATCTCCTAGTTTTAGTGATTTGAAAATCATATTGAGTATAGGAAACATGGTACTATAGAGAGGGGAGTGATGAATGGTTAGAGAATATGCAAAGTGCTCAAAATGCTCAATTAAGTATTTGCCTCAAACTTTCTCTCCATAGTACCCTGGTCTCTGCTCTGTCTATGACCCAACATATCCGGACTCTGGTCCGTAGTCTCTGAAACCTTGTGTAGGGTTTCTGCTTAGTGTTGACCCGGAGACTATGAGAGACTCTGGGTATGGAGCACTTTGTTGCATGTCTTTTGGAGTATCCAAATTTATTCCCGGATACTCCAGAATACTCTTTTTCTGGTTCCCAGAGTGTATGTCATTTTTGCCAGATACTCCGGACGATAACTTGTTTGTACTAACTGTGTGTGACTTTGAGCTTTGTTTGTTGAAACCTGGAGTGTCCAGATTTAATCTCGGATACTCTAGGAAATTCTATCTCTGATCCTCGAAGTGTCTAAAAGTTGTGTTAGATACTCTAGACAAATCCTTGTTCGAAGTAACTGTGTGTTTCTCTAGAGTCGTTTCTCTATGTGTCCAGAGTCTCCAAAATCTATCTCGGATACTCTGGGTACTTATCTCTGGGACCACCTAAGGCTTTCTCTAGGTGAGAAATATAGCCGTTGTTTTTGAATATCGGATACTCCTGATCTAGATTCGGGTACTCCAAGAGTGTGTTTTCATAGTCAATGGCTAGTTGTCAGAATGGGCTATTTCTACCCCCTCACCCATCCAAGCACAACTCTTTGCCACTTCAATTCCTTCTATTCCACATAATTTCAAAAATTGGTAAAAATAGGTTAATGTTTGTTAGTCTTTTATTCACCTCTTCTCTCTAGGCCAACATCTTGGTCAGAGCTTGGTCTCACTTTTGAGGCTTTACCGCCTAGACAAAACAAGATGTCATGTGATGAGCACGATGAGACTAGTAAGACTACTGGTAGAGCATACACCTTGGGTAGTCCTAGTGGCAACCCTTTTCGTGCCATACCACCCCCTTATAGCAATAACCCTAATCATGCTTATGTGGGTGATTCATCTGGTAGAGCACCATACTTTGATGAATTACACTATGAATCTTAGAAGCATAAAATGAAAATGCACACTACTACAGAAAAGGTTACCACTGACGGGAGAAGGGTCCGTCAGTGCTGAGTTCAATAACACTAACAGGAAATAGGCCCATCAGTTGTGACTAATTATCAGTGATAGGCGCTTGGTAGCCGTAAGTGGTGTGTAGTCAGTGGTGACCTATTAATCCAGGAGGAAATATTTATCACTGACGGTGGCCTATAAATGCCCGTCAGTGGACATATTTAGTTTTGACGGTATCTAGGAGAGTGCCCATCAGTGGTGTTTTATTAGTGGTGACGACAATAAGTCACCGCTGACGGCAGCGGTTAGACGCCTGCCAGTGGTGACTTATTGGCATCCTGTTGGGATCTGCTTTGCTGGCTAGCCATGCCCGCTGAAAAACCCAGCTATACAGCCCTAGCTGCACAGCCTCTCAGCAACCCCAGCTGCGAGGTATAAGCACACATACACATCATCATATATACACACATAAGCACATATATACACATATAAGCACATACATTTCACATTGGAATCAATAATATTTGACAAGTTAGGAACCAAAAATCAGTACAAATAGTATTGTGGCAGGGAGACAATAGTTTTTGGGGCAGTTGGACGCCAGCATAGAATTCACCGCTTGGCCGTAAGACATATTGGTTGAGGAACCATGCAAACGTATGTCTGATGCGGTCATGTTCTTTTCTGTCGTCGTAGTTGTCTAACCAGATCTTAAAATCCTATAAATTAATTAGAAGAATATTAATTTCATATGGATATGAATTAAGTAAATGGGTATTTCATAAAGTTCTAGATTATACCTTTCAGTACAAGATATGTTCCATTGTTTGACGAGAGCGTCCATGTGGGCACAAACGTAGAACCCACTTGTCAAGATATTATCTGGTTGTTGCCTGCATGGGAAATTAAAGCTGTGGGTGAGTCTTTTTGGTCCCCCTTTCCCTTGCTTGCAACAAGCCCCTCCTCCCTGTGCCTTAAAGATGACGAAAGCTCCATCGATGCACTCCTAAATGTTGGTGAAGTCCCGTGGCGATAAGCCTTTTTTGCGGATCTTGGAATCAAAGTAAAAGACCTTGTTCCATGGTAAAACAATCACCACCAGGATCCAATGGTCGCTGCATACATGTCGTCATAGGCACAGATGAGATATAAACACGTAGCTAAGTGCATAAAAAAGATAATATACACAATAGTAAAGAATTTACGGGGGGTTGTACGCAAAGAGTATGTAGTCCTTGTCCTTCTGGGCGACCCATGCCTTCACAATGAATTGCACAACAGACTCTTTATCTTTGTTCATCTAGACATGGTGCAAGATAGCAAGATCGGTGAATCCAATGCCCGCTTGCAAGCGCTTGGCCTCTAAGGCCTCAACAAGTGTCCATACCCTCGTGAGGTTAGTGTCGAGTCATTTTAGGTTATAGAGAGAGAACAAGCCTTCAAAGTTGACGTCAAATGTAGGATCACCAAACTCTCGAAGGAAATTGTAAGATTCTAGCACTTGGACCTTGATGTGTGCCACAAATTGAGCTGGGCCATTTGAATGTACCATGTACATGTCATGAAGTTCACTTGCTTCTGCAGACAGGCTATGTAGTTCAGACTCGGTGAGGAGCAGCTGACCAGGAGTGTTTGTCTGATCCCTCTATGCAGGTGCCAGAGTTAATGGGTAGGACAAGGCCTTACTAGCACTATCATCTTCCGCTATTCTTTTGCTGCTGCCCCATTTCATGTTAACTTCATTGGGCGTGGCCTCATTGGGCGTGGCATCCTGGAGGACATCGACATTCCGGTCCGGCTCAAATGAGAGATGAGTTTGGCTCAAGGCCAAAGGTGACGATGTGTGAATAGAGACCAGAGGTGATGACAGGCTTGATGCAATGCGGTTGCTCGGAGATGTGTGAATAGAGGTCGGACTGTCTCCCTTCTAGAATGATTTGAGCCTTCAGCCATATGATGAACCCATGTATGACTGTCCTAGCATAGTGGCATCCTCTTCAGGGGGGATAGGGACTGCCATCCCAGTAAACTGGGGAACTACGGAGTCCGCCTGTACCCTCGCCATGTGTTGCGGTATAGGTTGATGGTGCGTGAGTGCCCCTGATGAAGCTGGATGCACTTGGCTGTGTGCCACCGTCACATTCAAATTGCCAGGAACTGGATAAACAAGTTTGCATTTTGTGGGCACTTGTTGAACAAATAATAAGGGTTCAATACTTTGAGTCCTTACACTAGTTGCCGCATACGAAGGATTATTTACGTGATCAAACTTACATTAATGTTGTCGACAAGGTGTGCTTCATATGTCCCATCGGAAGCATTGGCGGAGGTGCATCTACTCCATCTAGGAACATGGTGGGAGCTAGCCAGGGCAGGATGAGGAGGGAGGGGTGGCATCCCTCGTAAAAGTTTGGCAAACTCCTGTCTTGCTGCCTCTCGTCCTGCTTCTTCGAACCGTCTCATCATCTCCTCGGTCGCCTCCTGTCATGCCGCCTCTCTCACCTTCTTTGTTAACTCTTGAAGTAAACAGTCGTGCTTGCTTCTTTTCCTTCGGCGGGCATCCTCTGAGGATTGGGGGAACGATGTTCCCCACTTAGCGGCAACCCCGACGCCTCGCGTACGCCCAGTCTTCTCTGGGTTTCCCAGAGCAATCGAGAGATGAGTTTGCCACCTCTCACTTTGGACGGATTCTTGAGAGGATTCTTGCTGGTTCAATTGTACCTATAATATATTGGTTGAGGAGTGTACGCGAAGCAAATTCAATATACGGGATTAAAATGGTTGGTTTAGGTAGTACTAGACAATTGGTCACGTCTTGAACTTCAAGGTTCGGGAAGGTAACATCGCCCGTAACTGGGTCAGTTATAGCTCGCCCCCTTTCCCAGTACCTCCCGTGTACCTCCTCAATGTCTTCAAACGGGGCTTCTTTCCTAGCCGCTCGTAGTGCCTCGTCCTGCCTCTCCAAGTCTAGGCTCTTCCTACCATACCCACGAGTTCCTAAGCGGTGATTGTACTTATTCTTTGCGCGCAGCTCCTTGTTCTTTTGACTCTTCGCCATGAACTCCTCAGTGCTCCTCGCTGCAACGAACTCAGCCCACTGCTCTGGTGTTATCTATTTCCATCTATCGAACAGTGTGAGGCCTTTCTGCACATAGTCCCTATTCCATTGTAGCCCCAGTTCTTGTGGGCATTAGCCATCGAGATCTCTGCTGCCTTTCTTACTTTTGCCTCATCCGCTTCAGGGACCACGAACTTTTGAAGAAGGGTCTCCACCATGCCTTGTATCTCGGTCTTGGGCACATTGTTCCATTCTATTGTAGTGATTGGAATGCGTTGCCGTACTATAACTCCGCATGTGTTGTTGAACTTTCCCGCTACCCCGATTGGTCTGATAGGGACACCTGTATTTTGGTCTACCTCAGTGATGACTTGCATTTGCGTAATCATCGTATTACTAGTTCGGGGCTTTCGTACTTTTTTCGGCCTCATTGTTGCTTCGGGCACAACCCCGAGGTCATGGCAAGGAGATTCATTCAATGAGCCAGAAGATCTATTAGAAATAAGTAATAGAGAATTAACTGGTAGAGAAACATATTTCAAGTCATCGCACATGGCAAATCCATTGAAGTTCTATTAAAGCACTACATTAGGTTACCTTCATTAAGTAAGCTAAGTCATCATATACAAATAGCCTAGAACAGCAAATACCTTCCTTTTACAAATCCAAAAATTGTAACTCAAGGAGGAAAAGAAACAATCATCATTCTGTTCGGGTGCATGATAGCGATTTTATAGGAACAAAATTCATATCGTAGCAAACAAACAATCATCATATCATATCATTTAGGGAAAATAGCTCGAAGAGGGTGGAAGGCATGAACTTGGGTGGAGATTCGGGGGCTAGAGCTTGGGGCGGAGCTTAGGGGGCTGGAGTCGGGGACGGACCATGGGGTTGCGCCGTGGCCATTGGGGAGCCAGAGCTTGAAACGGCCCCGTGGGCTTCACTATCCATCGTGGTGGAGCTTGGGGAGGTCTGGCGATGGGGGCGATGTGGCGCTGACTGAGGTGTGCCGGAGGGGCGATGTGGCGCCGACAGATGTGCGGCAGAGGGGGTGGCAGCAGCCCGACGGGAGAGGAAGCGGTGAAGGAGGTCTGGCGGACACAGCGGTGGCAGCGGCAGCAGCCCTTCGGGAGGTGGAGACGATGCTAAGCCGCTACTGGTCTACTTAGGGTTTTCGACGCGCGAGCTCGAGAAGTTTCAAGTCCCACACTTGGGGATATATAATGAAAAGTCACCACTGATGGGCAATATTCCTCACCCGTCAGTTCGGTAATATTACCACTGACGGGTTTCTATATCTCACCCTCAGTGGTAATTCTGCACTGATGGTTTTTCAATAGGCGCCCATCAAAGTTGAGTTTTTTGGAATTGATATTCAGAAAGACTACGAAGTGTTTCAGTGTTTTAGTGTTGCAATGTTTTCAGTGTTGTAGAAGTTCAGTTATCAGAGAAATTACACACGTTATATTTTATAGGCTGCTGAGTACAGTACAACAATTAATTCATCAAATTATCCAACAAATTACAATATCTTAGCAAATTGCAACTAGGTTTCTATTAGCTTTGTCCCTTCATATGTTAGTCCTTCGTTATAAGCTTTACGTACATAGGGACACGCGTCATCATCAATTGGCCCCTTCTTTTTCTTCTCTCCTTCATCTTCATCATCAATTTCCAGATCGTTGAATTAGTCGTAATCATCTTCATCCACTACACCATTGACTCCAAGAATACTCCTTTTTCCTTTCCTCACAACATGGCACTTCTTATTTGAAGGTTTGAGTATGTAGAAGACTTGGGCAACCTGTTTAGCTAAGATGAATGGCTCTTCTTTAGACCCGACACTTTGTAGATTTATCATAGTAAAGTTATGATTTTCGATGTGCACATCTTTTAGATGCACCCATTGGCAACAAAACATGGGGATCTTGGTGGTACAGTAGTCAAGTTCCCAAATCTCTTCGATTATGCCGTATTACCTGCACTTAGGGTCCATCGCAGCTACTTTTAGCTTCCAAAGTTACCCCGCTGTTCTGGTATGTGCTTTTGCAATCTTAAGCCTCCGTATAGAATGTGTATCCATTGTTATCGTACCCTTGCCATGTAACAATGTTGGTCACCGGTTCTCTTGATAACCATTTGTCGACACTTTCTTCTTCAGTTCGTGGAGTTTTCCCATACATATGGGCCTTCAACCATTGGGTGAACTAGCTGTCATGTGTCTTCGTGATCCAAAATGGCCTGTTGGTCGGATTCTGTTCCCGTAAAAGCTTCAGGTGCATCTCAATATAAGGGCCGACCACGAACATGTGTTGCAAGACTATGAAGTAGGCTCTGTTGAAGTCAGTCCAATCTGTAGGCTGGTAATCTTTCCTTTCGAGTATGCCGACACCAAAAAGCCTACCCGAGTGTCGAGAATGAGGGATGCCTATTAGTTGGTGTTCAATCATGTAATCCGTGCAGAACTCGACGACCTCCTCTGCAGCATAGCCTTGGATGATGCTCCCTTTGTGTTACGGACATAGTGCTTCAGAATCCCCATGTACCTCTTGAACGGGTACATACTGTGTAGGAACACGGGACCCAGCTCTTGTATCTTCTTAACGATATGGATCATGAGGTGCACCATGATATCAAAAAATGTTGGAGGAAAGTACATCTCCATCTGGCATATTGTCACAGTGATCTCGGCCTTGAGTCTCGATAGACGCTACGGGTGGATTAACTTATGAGAGATCGTGTTAAAAAAGCTACACAAGTATGTGACTGTATCCCAGACGCTTGGCTCCATGAGACCTCTGATTGCAACGGGTAGTATCTACGTCATCATCACATGACAATCATGGGACTTCATACAAATTAGTTTCGAGTTTTTATGGAAAAAAGTTTCTTTATGTTCGCCGAGTATCCCGATGAAACTTTTACCCCATAAAGGCACTCGCAAAACTTCTGCTTCTCGGCTTTGCTCAGAGCGTAGCAAGTAGGGGGGAGGCACGTTTTGACTTTCACATCACCCCTTTTTGTAAGAGTATTTGTCTACTATGATCACTGCTCGAGTTTGATTCCCATTTCTTGCATGTCAAGCCGTGCTTTGACACCATCCTTTGTCTTGTCTGGAATATTGAGTAAGAGACCAATCAAACTATCGCAAAATTTTTTTTGACATGCATGACATCTATGCTGTGATAGGTATGTTGAACTTTCCAATAAGGCAAATCCCAAAATACCCATTTTCTTTTCCATATGCCAAGTCTTAGCTTTCATGTCTTGACCCATGTAGATGATTTTTTTGAGTGCTTTAAGAACTGACTCACTATTTTTCTTGGCAAGTGACACATGCTTCGTGCCCTTTGACTATCTGGCCGGCCGAGTTTCTGTATGCAGGATAATCTTTGACAGTTGTGAACAACATAGCACATAGCTGGAAATTCTCTTTTTTGTCAGCATCCCAGACCTCTGCCCCTTCATGCCAAAGTGTCTCTAGTTCTTCCTTCATGAGTTGTATGTACACATCAACATCATTTCTAGGTTGCTTAGGCCCTTGAATGAGAATAGATAGGTGTATGTACTTCCGCTTCATGCACAACCATGGAGGAAGGTTGTAAATCCAAAGAAGCACTGGCCATGTGCTGTGTCTGCTACTCATGTTACCAAATGGATTGATTCCGTCCGTACTCATACCAAATCTTATGTTCCTCACCTCCTCACCAAAACTGGGAAACCCTGTCGATGGTCCTCCATTGGCATGCATCCGCAGGGTGTCTCATCATTCCATTTTCATTTCGTCCTTCTGAGTGCCAACGCATCAACTTTGCCTCCTTCTTGTTTGCAAAGAAACACTTCAAACGGGGAAGGATTGGAAGGTACCAGCACACCTTGCAGGAGGCCGTTCAGTTCGTCCTCGTCCTCGTCATAAGCGTCTTGATTTCTAGCCCGCTTGTACCGAGATATCTTGCATATCGGACATCTGTACAGGTTTGCATACTCTTTCTGATATATAATGCAATCATTTGGACATGCATGGAATCTTTGCACATCCAAGCCTAGAGGGCAGATAACCTTCTTAGCCTTGTAAATGCTTCTAGGCAACAAATTCCCCTCTGGAAGAACGCCAGATAAGAGCGCCAACACCCTTGTGAAGCCTATGTCGGCCCAGTTGTAGGTTGGCTTGAGCTTTAGAAGTTCAAGCAACATGGACAATCATGTGTTCTTCGGTTTGCAGCCAGCAAACAAGGGTTCTTTCAAGTCTTCCAACAATCATATGAACTCGTTGAACTCTCTTCCATCATCAGGGTTAGCCATCTCTTCCATGTCACGCAGCATTTCATCCAAACCTCCCATCTGCTCAGCCATGTCCTCATTCGACGATTCCGAAGCGGCTTCTTCGACCGCTTCATGTTGATCGTCAACGACTTCTACCCATTGGCCAACATCCACTTCTAACACTTCACCACCAGCCACTTCTGCCTCTTCACCGTGATATGTCCAACGAGTATAACCATCCGTGAAACCCTTTGTCAGCAAGTGTAACTGCAGCTCACTTGTGGTTGCCAACATCTGCTCGTTATTGCATACACGACATGGACAACACATCTCGCATTTTCTCTTGCTCACCATATCCTTTTGGGAAACTCAAAGAAACCCGTTCAAAGCATCGACGAAACTTCAGGTGGCTTGATCCCCGTACATCCAACTTCGATCCATCAAACATACGCTAATAATTCAAATGAGAGCGCACACTTAACTATTTTGTTACCTATAACTAACTAGCTATCATGCATGTACATATTAATTAACTCGCACAAATTAGTTACCTTGTTTTGGTTCTCTCCAAATAGAGTTGATCTACAAATTAATGCCTCCCCTACTTCCTCCCTCTACAATTAATCTCTCCCTTACTTCCTCTCTACAATTAATGCCTCCCTTCTTCTCTCTACAATTAATGCCTCCTTTACTTCCTCTCTACAATTAATGAATATGAGAGCATTAATTACCAAAGATCCAAATAAGTACAAGAATATAGGGAGAGCACTACTAACCTTTCACTAACCTCCACACAAAGATCAAAAAGACACTTCCAATGCAACCCACCGCTCTCACCAAATTGCCCCCAAATCGCCGCTCTCGATACCAGCCACAACTAAGAAACAGAATCGGGAAAACCCTAGAAAACGGGAAGAAGATACAGCTTTTATACTCTACACACATACCACTAACAGGCTCTAACTTAAGGGGTCAGTGCTGACTACTCAGTGATGATTAGTCACATAACCACTGATGGGCGGCAACTTAAGGGGTCAGTGCTGACTACTTAGGGATGACAAGTCACATAACCACTAACGGGTACGAACTGCACTGTCAGAGGTAACTTGTAAAACCTGACAACTGTGTTGACCTGATATCTATCACTGACGGGTCTGTGAATGACCTGTCAGTGCTGACCCGTCCCTTTGTCTCCAAAAGTTGCTTTATTTTTCACGCACGTGTACTGTGTCGCTCCGTCTTCGCGCGCTCCATTAAAACCCACTCTCTCACGCTCCAGTTTCCACGTAGCTCTCTCTTGCGTCACTAGCTCTGTCTCTTCGCCTTCGCTCTCTCTCTCTCTCTCGCGTGCACTGCTAGCTCCAAGCCAACCGTGCCACCACCGCCATGGCCTCGCCTCCTTCTTCCCGACCGTCCAACTATTCTTCTGAGGTATCCTCCAACGGGCTGACGGACTTCTCGAGGTCTCGTCTGATGGACTGATTGACTTCTCTGAGGAGATGGCGACGTGGATGGACGACGCCTCTCCACCACCGCTCGGCGCCGTGGATGATGAAGACGAGGAGGAAGAGGACGAGGGGAGGACGACGAGGCAGAAGAGGAGGAGGATGACGATGAGGAAGAGGAGGACGAGGAAGAGGAAGTGGAGGAGCCGGCAGAAGAGGTGGTCAGCGACGAGGTCCCGATCGGCACGGATGACTCCAGGGATGAGGAGGCGGCATGGTTCTACTCCGACGAGGAGGACGAAAACGAGGAGGAGGAGGAGGAGGATGACGACAATGATGACGACAACAATGGTGACGACGGCCATGTCTCAGACGACTCCACGGCTGCATTCGGGATCTACGGACCGCCAAGTAAGAGGCGTAAGATAGTGTAGTTAGCTAGCTAGATCGTGTAGGATTTTGTTGTAATGCATGTAAAAATTACAGCTTTTTGTTGAAACAAATTTGCAATATATTTCAATGTGACGAATTTGCTGCACTTGATGATGTTCTTCTCTCATGCCCATCACTGACGGGTCAAAAATTATTTGATACATCACTGACGATCAAAGTTGAACAGTCATTCATGTCAATAAACACCACTGACGGGTAGTATATTATTTCGTACATCATTGACCAGATCAAATTTAAAGCGTCATTCATGTGGAATACATAGCACTTACGGGTAAGAAACTGAGCCATCTATGATAATCATCACAGACATGTCATTTTGTAGACTGTCAATGGTATCATCTTGTGAGAAAAAATTCAACCGCATGAACAAGTGATCACTGACGGGTATCACTCAGGCCCATCAGAGGTCTCATATCTGGAGAGAAACTTGATCCCATGGTAATGTCCAAACTGACAGGTCCACAGCTGCCCATTAGTGCTCTGTAGAACGTCTGACAGGTGTAGAGCTGCCTGTCAGTGTTGGCCAATCAGGGATGACCTTATTTGTAGTAGTGGTAGCTATATTAACCCTTCCATTTGGCGTATAGTGCAAACTGGCTTCATTGTGATTCACAAGGAGAATCCAACACCCAAATAAGATCAACTCATTCATAGCAATGCCCAATTTGTCAAAGCGCTATTCCTTGCATTGAGTGAAGAAGAGTTTAACCAGGTGTGCACACTTGAGAGTGCCAAGGCCATTTGGACCACTCTAAGAGAGATCCATGAAGGCACCTCAGCCGTTTGAGAATCAAGACTCGAATTGTTGAAGGGAAAACTTGAGCACTTTGTCATGGGAGACAATGAGTTTTCAAGTGACATGTACACCGACCTCAACAATCTCATCAATGAGATCAACGGGCTTGGAAGTAAGGAGATGACTGAAAATTATGTGGTCAAGAAGATGCTTTGTGCCATTGCTCCCAAGAACCATATGTTGGTCACCCTCATCCGCGAGAAGGACAACTTCAATGATCTCACTCCTCATGGTGTCCTCAGGAGGATGCTCGCACATGGCCTAATGGATGAAGAAGCTCAAGAATTGTAACATCCTCAATTTTGCGGGCTTGAAATTTTTTTAAGAGAGAAGGATGTGCAACTATGTAATATGTGTTAAAGATATTTTGTTTGGATTTTTATCTCAAATTAATCAAGGCTATGAATTAATTTGAGAGCAATAAGTGTGTTTTTGATTTTTAAATTGAGCATCGTTTGAAAATCTGCCCAAAAGTATTTTTATTGAGTTCCTTAT
Source organism: Stipa capillata (assembly GCA_019208055.1). Classification (NCBI taxonomy): domain Eukaryota; kingdom Viridiplantae; phylum Streptophyta; class Magnoliopsida; order Poales; family Poaceae; genus Stipa; species Stipa capillata. The sequence continues at coordinate 102,787 of JAGXJF010001971.1, read as the reverse complement.
GCTTAAATTGATTTATTGGAATTTTTCTGGAATTTTTGGAGGTGTTTTGATATTTTTAAAGGCCTTATTTGATTTTTTGCAATTATTTTAATTTGAAAATGTTTTTTAGGCTTCTTGGGCCGGCAGCCCACTCCCTCTTCTCTCCTGGGCCCGCTCGGGGCGAAGCCCAGCCCGTCCCATCGCTCGCCCCGTCCCGGCCTGCTCCCTTTCCCCGCCGCCTGGGCCGCCCCCTCCGGTGCTGGGCCGGCGCCTCGGCCCACTAGGCCGGCCTGCCCTGCCGTGCGCCTGGGCCGCCTAGCAGGCAGCCCCAGCCAGGTCGCCCCAGCCGGTGCCTCCACCTCCCGCCTGGGCCAGCAGGCCAGGCCGCCTCCTCCCCTTTTGCTCCCTGGGCCGCGCCCCACCCTTGCCTCCTTTGGGCTGCCGGCCTGGCAAGGCTTGCTAGCAGGCAGCCGTGCGTGCTGAGCGCGCATGCCTCGCGCGGGTGCCGCTGCCGCGCGTTACGCGCATCAGTGCGCTGCCACCAGTTCGTATTCGAATTAATTCCGGGATTTTTGCTCCCATAATTCCATCCTATTTGCAATTAATTCGTGCCCTTTCCTCTCCCTCCTTTTCGTCAATAAATAGGACCCCCTTCTCTGTGATTCTTTTCTTTGCTTTCCCACACCAAAAATTCATCTTCACCTCTTCTTCTTCTCCAACTCCGGTGACCACTCCGGCGAGCAATTCCGGTGACACCGGTGCACCTCCACCCGAGACGTGGCCATGAGGAGCTTCCCCACGCGGACGCACACCTCCTACCGCAACAAATCGCAAGCTTCTTCCTCTTCCTCAACCGAACCGTGAGCATCTTCTTCAACTTATGCGATCCCTTCTCTCCTCCGTTTCTTCGCACTCGGTGAGCTTATCTTCAATCTATTCCTAGGGTAGACTCCCATGGACCCGTGGAATGTTTTCCCCAACTCAATTTCGTCCATTAATCCACTCCGTTGTGTAGCCATTAATCTTTGAATCCTCCCATTTGCCCTCTGTTACTGTAGCATGAACAGTACATGCACGAATAGTACACATGTACGGTAAACCCTAGTCCAATCTTCTGTCTAATTTTTGGCTCCAACCAATCTAGGTCCGATCTTCAATCTCGGTAGTAAAATGGAACCCTTAGAACCCCATGAGTCCAATGGTGCGATTGGATTTTTAATCCGACTGCTGGATTTTGAATTATATTTAAATTTGGATGAAATTTGACCTAATTTCGTGATAACTTTGCACTGGAAGATTATTTTGAAGTAATTCTTTTTCATCCAAATTTCGTGATAACTTTTTCGTGATAACTTTTCACTGAAAGTTATCACGAAATTAGGTCAAATTTCATCCAAATTTAAATATAATTCAAAATCCAGCGGTCGGATTAAAAATCCGATCGCACCATTGGACTCGTGGGGTTCTAAGGGTTCCATTTTACTACTGAGATCGAAGATCGGATCTAGATTGGTTGGAGCCAAAAATTAGACAGAAGATTGGACTAGGGTTTACCGTACATGTGTACTGTTCGCGCATGTACTATTCATGCTATAGTAACAAAGGGCAAAGGGGAGGATTCAAAGATTAATGGCTACACAACGGAGTGGATTAATGGATGAAATTGAGTTGGGGAAAACATTCCACGGGTCCATGCGAGTCTACCCTAGGAATAGATTGAAGAGAAGCTCACCGAGTGAGAAGAAACGGAGGAGAGAAGGGATCACATAAGTTGAAGAAGATGCTCGCGGTTCGGTTGAGGAAGAGGAAGAAGCTTGCGATTTGTTGCGGTAGGAGGTGCGCGTCGGCGTGGGGAAGCTCCTCATGGCCACGTCTCGGGTGGAGGTGCACCGGTGTCGCCGGAATTGCTCGCCGGAGTGGTCGCCGGAGTTGGAGAAGAAGAAGAGGTGAAGATGAATTTTTGATGTGGGAAAGCAAAGAAAAGAATCATAGAGAAGGGGGTCCTATTTATAGGGGAATAGGAGGGAGAGGAAAGGGCACGAATTAATTGCAAATAGGATGGAATTATGGGAGCAAAAATCCCGGAATTAATTCGAATACAAACCGGCGGCGGCGCACTGATGCGCGTAACGCGCGGCCGCGGCACCCACGCGAGGCACACGCGCTCAGCACGCACGGCTGCCTGCTGGCAAGCCTTGCCAGGCCGGCGGCCCAAAGGAGGCAAGGGAGGGGCGTGGCCCAGGGAGCAAAATGGGAGGAGGCGGCCTGGCCTGCTGGCCCAGGCGGGAGGTGGAGGCGCCGGCTGGGGCGGCCTGGCTGGGGTGGCCTGCTAGGTGGCCCAGGCGCACGGCGGGGCAGGCCGGCCTAGTGGGCCGAGGCGCCGGCCTAGCACCGGAGGGGGGCGGCCCAGGCGGCGGGGAAAGGGAGCAGGCCGGGACCGGCCGGGCGACGGGGCGGGCTGGGCTTCGGCCCGAGCGGGCCCAGGAGGGAAGAGGGAGTGGGCTGCCGGCCCAAGAAGCCTAATTTTTTTTGAATTAAAATAATTGCAGAAAATCAAATAAGGCCTTTAAAAATACCAAAACACCTCCGAAAATTCCAGAAAAATTCCAATAAATCAATTTGAGCATAAGGAACTCAATAAAAATACTTTTGGGGCAGATTTTCAAACGTTGCTCAATCTAAAAATCAAAAACACACTTATTGCTCTCAAATTAATTCATAACCTTGATTAATTTGAGATAAAAATCCAAACAAAATATCTTTAACATATATTACATAGTTGCACATCCTTCTCTCTTAAAAAAAATTTTCAAGCCCGCAAAATTGAGGATGTTACAGGAATAAAGGAGGCGGTTCCGTCGATCTAACCGCCTCTAATTATGTAGATATCCGAGGCGGTTAGATCGATCTAACCGCCTTGGATAAGCATAAAGGAGGCGGTTACGTTGATCCGACCGCCTCCAATTATTCCTAATCGGAGGTAGTTAGCCTGGTCTAAGCGCCTCCGATTAGGAATAAAGGAGGCGGTTCCGTTGGTCTAACCGCCTCAGATACATTTTTTAAGGCAAGTTTTCAGTTCTGTTTTCTGAACTTTCAGGCGACAGCACAATTGAACATCACAAGCATCAAAAATACTGACAGCATGTGCACATGAACAACACAAGCATCTCATATATATCAACATTTGCACATAAATGTTTCTTACATGTTTCAACCAACAACATCAACACTTCTCAAATCATTTTATTGCCTCCGCTTCTCTCGTCCTTTTCTTCTTGCGAGGCATTTCCTCTTCGAACTCTAGCCCTTCTTGATGATCTTCACGTACGTAGCATGGTTCATTAGGTTCATCGGTAATCGCGTCTCTAATGCTATGTTGCATCGGAGGTGCGTCTTGAAAGATCTTGTATTCATCCTCATCCACCACGCCCTGAACTCCGACAATCTTCCTTTTACCTTGTAGGACAATATGAAGATTCTTCTTTGTTGGGTCAGTCACATAAAACACCTGGTGAGCTTGATTGGCTAGAATGAATGGGTCATCTTTGAATCCAACACGTTCAAGGTCTACTGTCGTGGAGCCATGGAGATTGATCTTCGTAGATTGCAGATTGACCCAACGGCACCGGAATAATGGAAACTTGAAGTACACATAGTCCAACTCCCAAATATCCTCGATGAACCCATAGTACCAGCTCCATTTACCGCTCATGTCAGAAGCCTCTATGCGGACCCCACTATTTTGAAATGTGCTTTTCTTATCTTGATCTCTCATGTAGAATGTGTATCAGTTAATGTCATATCCTTACCAAGTGACAACTTCGAATGTTGGGCCCTTCGCATACCAGGTTAGCATGTCGCTAGAGGCACCTAAACGAAGACGCTCCTTGAACCACTTGTTGAATTCTTTGTTATGCTCTCTCGTTCTCCACGCATCGATTCTATTTGGATGCTCTTGCCTTAACTTTGCCCTGTGCTCGTCCATGTATGGGGCAACGGCGGTCGTGTGTTGCAGCACCGTGAAATGGGCGAGAGCGTGACCAGCTGGATCGGCATTATTGATTTCTTTCCGATGGTCCCAACACCATCAAGCCTGCCTTCGTGCCGAGAGCGTAGCAGGCCAATTGGTTGGTTCGACTCCATGTAGTCAACACAGAACACGACAGCCTCCTCCGCAGCGTAACCTTCGACAATACTTCCTTCCAGTCGATACCTGTTTCGCACGTAGTGCTTCAAGATTCCCATGAATCTTTCGAACGGGTACATGCTCGAAGGAAGATGGGCCTGCACATCTTGATTTCGTGCACAATGTGGATGATAAGATGCACTATTATATCGAAGAAAGATGGGAGGAAATACATCTCTAGCTGACAAACAGTCTCCGCCGCTGCTAACTCCAGATCATCTAGTTCAAACACATCCATCACCTTCTATGAAATTTGTTGAAGAAGAAGCAGAGGTTGCTGATTGATTCTCGGATGTTAGGCGGCAGAATATTCCTGATTGCAATTGGGAAGTATCTGTGTCATCATAACATGGCAGTCATGAGACTTCATGCCGATTAGTTTCAAGTCCTACATCGAGACGAGCCTCTTGATGTTGGCGGAGTAGCCCGACGGAACCTTCACGCCATGCAAGAACTTGCAAAACTCGGTTCTCTCGGCCTTGGATTAAGTGTAACAGGCAGGGGGATGTATGTCTTCCCGTTAGGCAGAAGTACAGGCGCCAGCTCTGGCCTGATTCCCATATCAACCATGTCAAGTCGGGCCTTGACGCCATCCTTCGTCTTGTCCTTCATATTTAGCAGTAGACCCAGCACGCTGTCACAAACATTCTTCTCTATGTGCATCACATCGATGCAGTGCCAAACTTCTAGATCCTTCCAGTATGGTAGGTCCCAGAACACTGATCGCTTCTTCCAGTATGCGGACTCATCAGCGACCTTCTTTTTCCGACCCTTTTCGAGCACGACATTCACATCGCTAACCTTCTCGAATATCTCTGCACCGCTTAATGGCCTTGGTTTCGCACCATTCTCCATTCTCCTGTTGAACTGTGACTTCCACCTCTGGTAATGGTGCCTAATAGGCAGGAACCGCCGGTGGCCCATGTACACGACTTTCCAGTAATTCTTGAGACTTAGGCTCACGGTATTCTCCATGCATATGACACAACCTTTGTGTCCTTTAACCGTCTGACCGAAGGTGTTGCCGAGAGTGGGAAAGTCTTGGATTGTGCAGAACAACATGGCCCGCAGAGTGAAAGTATTCTCTTTTGTCCGCATCCCATACCTGCACTCCTGTGTTCCACAGTGTTTGTAGATCATCCATCAACGGTTGGAAATGCACGTCGATGTCGTTACCAGGTTGCTTAGGCCCTTCGATAAGTATGGACATCATAATGTACTTCCGTTTCATACAAAGCTAGGGAGGTAGGTTGTATATACTGAGAAGTACGGGCCAGGTGCTGTGTCAGCTGCTCATGTTGCCAAATGGATTCATTCCATCCGTACTCAGCGCAAATCTTATGTTCCTAGTTTCCGCAGCGAATCGAGGATAATTCCTATCGATGTTTCTCCACTGGATAGCATCGGCAGGGTGTCTCAGCTTTCCATCGGATGTCTTCCGCTTGTCCGCATGCCAACGAAACAGTTTTGCTTTCTTCGGGTTTGCAAACAAACGCTTCAGGCGTGGGACTACAGGCAGGTACCAAGCAACCTTCGCAGGAGTCCCCTTCATCACCTCGATGAATTTCTCAGCTCCTTCTACTCCAATCTTACCCTTGTACCGAGAAGCCTTGCACACAGGGCATGAATGTAGCTTCGTAAACTCTTTCTGGTATAGGATACAGTCGTTCCGACATGCATGTATCTTTTTAACTTCCAGTCCCAAGGGACAAAGCACCTTCTTGGCTCTGTATGTGTTTATGGGTAACTCATTCCCCTCCGGAAGCATGTCACCTAGGAGGCCCAACAACTCGTTGAAGCTCTTGTCGGACCAGCTGTTGCTCGCTTTCAACTTCAATAGTTCAAGCACGTCATATAACGAAGTGAACTTAGCCTTGCATCCTGGGAATAGCGGTTTCTCCGATGCCCCCATCAAGCCTAGGAATTGTTGGTACTCTCTGTCAGTTTCGTGCCCTTCGAAATCACGCAACATCTGTTCCAGCTCAGGCATCGAGTCGGGATCATCGGACATCTCATGGTGTGAATCACAACCGATATCAAATGGCATATTAGTTGCTTCTTCATCGGCGAAAATATCATCATCTGATACTACGGCTTGATCTTCGCCGTGCTTGGTCCAAGTTGAATACCCTTCCGTAAAACCTCTCTTGAAGATGTGGTACTCAATATGATGGAGCTCAAAAATCCTTATGTTACCACAATCTAGGCATGGACAATACGTGTCACCTCTACCCTCTCTCAACATGTCTGCCTCAGCAGCTGCAGAAATGCTCTCACTCCATCTCTATACGCCTCTGTGTTGCGAGCTCCGTACATCCACGATCGATCCATCTAAGCCATGCATATGGAAAGTTGAAATTTTAGTTAAAAATATGAAGTGCATCGACTTCGTGACATGAGTTTAACACATTTCTTCAATTACTAACATAACCTGAATTCTAAAAATAATTACTAACCTAACTAACTAATATAATTAAATAGCCATACTAATTGACTAATATAACTAACCTATACGCGTCGACTCTCTTCAATTACTAACGTATAAGTAACCAAATTACCACTTCTTGCGTATAAAAATTAAATACGCCACAAAACTAAATCCATCATTATTTTTTTCCTTTTTACCCACAAATTTTAAAATTCCTTCAAAATTTGCATACCTTAACAACAAATTTCTATGCATTCAACCATACGATAAGTCAAGCATCTCCATCGATCTAATTATGATCAAATAATTGAATATTCTCAATGTCCAAGAAACAAAGCAAAATCAACAAATTATTGGATAAAATGATTCAAAAACTAAACACTAACCTTTGGTAATCAACAAGGAAGTATTATCTCCAACTTCTCTTCCAAATGTAGCTTCTCCACCGAAAAATCGCCAGCAAATCGCTCAAAAAATCGCCAGCATATTGCCACATTTAAGACATATCATCCACTAGTCATATGTCTACTCGCGCAGCACAATTAATACTGTGAATCATATTGGAGGCGGTTAAATCCAAACAACTGCCTCGGATATCAATTAAATCGAGGCGGTTATATATCGGCAACCGCCTCGGATATGGACGTTATCTGAGGCGGTTATATCTTGCATTACTACCTTCATCCCTGCATTACATATAGCTACGTGCATGCATCGTGTGTCCTGGGTGTAAGCTGGTATCAGAGCCATCTGTCCCCTGACCTTCCCAAGCCATCTTCTCCGAAGGGGAGGGGGGAGAGGAGTGTGGTAGTAGGCCGAGTCGTGGAGATCCCGCCAGGAGTTGTTGGTAGGCCGAGTCGCGGAGAACCCTGATCCTCTAGAGCGTATACCTCGAAGACGCGTGGCTGTTGTTAAGCCGTGGATAGGCGTTTGTTAGGCAGAAATCGTTGTCTGAGGGCTTGATTATGAGGTGAAGGTTGATCTTAATTGTGGGATTTGCCCTGCCGTTGTCTGGAAACCAACTCTCCTACAGGTTGATCTTAATTGTGGGAATTGCCCTGCCGTTGTCTGGAAACTACCTATTTCTTACTCCCTTGTTCGTATAAGATGTCTTGGTTAGTCAGGTCTCTAGGTGTAACTGATCGTGCTGTAGCCTCGTGTAGTAACGATAGGTCTGTTAAAACTATGTCTGTTAGAAATGCTTCATCTATAATGCCTTAAAAACATTAAAAAACTTAATAAAAAACTCTTCCTATTAGTTCTTTGCATTTTCCTTCTGAAAAAGAAATTGATATGATAAGGCCAAAACCGCAGAATATCGTCTATGCAACCTATGAAGACAATTCGTATGAACCCTCAATTTCAGACTTTGATCTTAATGTCATTGAATTAGAAGATGATTATTATGAATTAGAAGATGAGTATTATGAAACTGATTCTGATCATGAGAGTGATGATGACTATCCCTATAGTTATGCTAACGGTTATGTTAATAATTATGACTATGGTTTCAGATATGATTCTGATTTTGAAAGCAGATTTATTATTCCCATTCGAGAGCCTGAATTTGAAATCAACAAAGAACTCCTTAGGCTTGAGGTTGAACTTCCCAAAAATGAAGCTAAGGTAGAAAACTATTTAAAACTAGATCGTTCTTTTAGAATGAAAGTTAAGGAAGCATGGTATGATGATATGAAGCAACAAAGGAAAAATATCTTCTTTTTTGATTGGTATGAAAACAGCAAACTTAAGCTTTTTGAGAAATTCTTTAGGCCAAAAGCCCAACCTAAGCCTAAAGAAAATGATCCGAATGAAATTAGAAACCAAAATGAATTTGCAGCTAAAAGTGACTATGAATCCAACGCAGAAATCAATAGTGAATCAGAATCCATGATGAAAATTAATAGTGAAGATGATAATGACAATCTTGCTGTTATTAAAAGGACGTCAACAGAATGGACAACCTCTAGTGGAAAAGCCATAGAAGCTATTCACCCTCCTTTTGAGTCTATTCAACTGAGTGATAATGCAAAGGGTGAAAGTATTAAAGCTAGTCCACTCAAAAGTATTGCTAGAAGCACTTACCAAGAGCCCATAAAGGTGGAACATGTAGGCCACCTGGTAGAACAACAAAATTTTGCAAATATCTCTTTACATACTCTTGGGCAGCAAACTGATCGAATTGAGAACATTCTCTTGGAGGGAAACAAGCCAAGCAAAGGTGAAGTCAAGGTAAACTATCCTCCAAACTCCCAACATGAGTCATCTAGTTCTCAACAAGTTACTCCGTTATTTGTTCCTCGCATGCTAAACTCCAACATAAAACTTGGAAAACAAAAGGCTATGGGATCAGCTCTATCTGAAGACCTAGTCAATGAAATAGCAAATAAATTGAGTAGTTTAAAGGTGAACAAAAATATCAATCAAATTTCTGATGGAAAAAATAGTGACATGATCAATAAAATATTTAAACCTACTACTCTAACATCAAGAACTAGAAATTATTATCCTAGACCAACGTATGCAGATCTACAGTTTGAAGAAACTCCACAAGTAACTAATATGACATACTTTAATGGGAAAGAAATTGTAGAATGGAATTTGGATGGGTTTACAGAGTATCAAATCTTCACACTATGCCACCAAATGATTATGTATGCCAATGCTTGCATTGCAAGTGGTAATAAAGAAAAAGAAGCAGTCTCAATGATTATTATTGGATTCTTTGGTCAATTAAGAGACTGGTGGGATCACTATTTGGATGAAGAACAAAGAGAAGCAATCATAAATGCAGTAAAGCTAGATGGCAATAGAATGCCCATTATGGCCTACGACGAAGAAGGAAACTCAAGAGGTAACATTTCGGATGCCATGGCTACATTGCTCTACAATATAGTCTATCATTTTGCTGGAAATTACCAAGATATTTATGAGAAAAATAGAGAGCAATTGATAAACCTTAGATGCAAAACCATGTCAGACTTTAGATGGTATAAAGACACATTTTTATCCAAATTATATACCCTACCCGATCCTAATCAAGATTTTTGGAAAGAAAAATACATATCTGGTTTACCTCCTTTATTTGCTGAAAAGGTTAGGAACTCCTTGAGAAAGGGAGGAGGAGGGAACATAAACTATCAATGCCTAGACATAGGAAATATTACCCAAAAAATACAACTGGTAGGAGCTGAATTGTGTAATGATCTTAAAATTAAGGAACAGCTGAAGAAACAAAAAATCATCGGGAAACAAGAAATGGGAGACTTCTGTTATCAGTTTGGTTTCCAAGATCCTTATGATCCTAGAACTAAAAGAAAGCCTCCTAAGCATATCAAAAAATATTCTGGCAACCATAAGAAAGAAAGATTTCCCACCAAAAGAAGGAAACCAAAGCCCTTTTCTTATAAAGAGGGTAATACTAAACTCCATAAGAATAATACAAAGAAACCCGTGTGTTTCAGATGTGGTGGAGAAGGTCACATAGCTAGTGGATGCTTAAAGTTTAAAGTTAAGAAAGAAATTCAAGCTCTACTAGAATCAGACAATGAAGACATAAAAGGAAGATTGGGAGAAATTCTGAACCACATTGATAATGACGAGTCTAGTCCAGAGAGCCAAAGCCATTCAGATATGAACTATTGTGAAAATAGTGAGTGTTCTTGCTATAAGCGAGATCCCTCTGAAGAAGACTCTGATGAGAACCTCCTAGTCCTTACAGATTTAGAACAATTCATTCTAGACACCTTTGACACGGTTCGTGACCCAATAGAAAAAGAAGTCATCCTAGAAAAGTTCTTATCAAGAATAAAAACTAATGAAGACAAAGTTGCAAAGGATATTCAAAATAAAAAATATTTGTCAATAGACGAAGTCTTTAATAAGGTCCAAGATTACAAAAAGAAAGATAAACAATTGGATTTGAATGATCTCTTTAAAGAACAAAACACTATCAAAGAAGAATTACGCACTCTTAGAAGAAGAGTAGAAATCATAGAGTTTTATAAGGGAGATGATGGATCCGAAAAGGATACGCGTCAAAAGGATTTTGAAGGGGATGTCGGTTCTATAGAAAGATATTTCAAACAAAAATGGTATGCCGAGGTTATGTACAAATTTATTGATGGATTTCATTTTAAGTATAAAACATTGATTGATTCAGGAGCTGATGTAAACTGCATCAGAGAATGGATAATTCCCTTCAAATACTTTGAAAAATCCTCTCATAGGGTTCATGCCGCTGATGGAAACCTTTTGAAGGTAAACTATAAAATCCCTGAGGTACATGTTTGTATTTCTGGTGTTTGCCTAAAAACCTCCTTTTTGCTTGTTAAAAACCTAAAACAAGGAGTCATATTAGGAACACCATTCTTATCCTTAATCAGACCATTTTTTGTTACCAAAGATAGTATCAAGTTTAGTATAAAGGGAAAAGATGTGGAACTAAAGTTTTTTTCAAACCAGAAGAAACTTTGTTAAATCATCTCAAGGAAATAATTGTGCATAAAGAACAATTCATAAGTGAAGTATCAACAGAAATTCAAAATGTCAGAATCAATAAAACCCTGTGTAATCCAAGTTTTCAAGCAAAACTAAAAGCTCTACAAGAAAAATTTACAAAGGATATCTGTTCTGAGCTTCCTTCTGCATTCTGGCATCGTAAGAAGCATGAAGTAGGTTTGCCTTCTGTTCTAGACTTTGAGGAAAGTAAGATTCCTACTAAAGCTAGACCAATCCAAATGAATAATAGATTGTTGGAGATTTGTAAAGAAGAAATTAAAGGACTACTAGAAAAGGGTTTAATAAGGAAAAGTTCTTCACCATGGAGTTGTGCGGCCTTCTATGTTGAGAATGCAGCAGAGAAAGAGAGGGGTGTCCCTAGGCTAGTAATAAATTATAAACCCTTTAACAAGGTATCAAAGTGGATAAGGTATCCTATTCCTTATAAGCATGACTTGATTAGAAGAATTCAAGGATCCAAAATATATTCTAAATTTGATATGAAATCTGGATTTTGGCAAATACAAATAAAGGAAGAAGACAGGTATAAAACTGCTTTCACTACTCTCTTCGGGCATTACGAGTGGAATGTGATGCCATTTGGTCTAAAGAATGCACCGTTAGAATTTCAAAAAATCATGAATGAAATTTTTATGCCACATTCGTCATTCATCATTGTCTATATAGATGATGTTTTGATTTTCTCTCAAAACATTGATTAGCATTGGAAGCACTTAAAAATATTCTATAAAATCATCGTTCAAAATGGTCTTGTAGTTTCTGCAAGAAAAATGAAGCTTTTCCAAACAAGCATGCAATTTTTGGGTTACAAAATTCAATATGACCATGTTCTACCCATCAGTAGAGTCATAGAGTTTGCTAACAAATTTCCAGATGAAATAAAAGAAAAAATCAATTACAAAGATTTTTGGGATGCCTAAACTATGTTTCTGATTTTTATGAAGCTCTTGCAAAAGATAGAAAAATATTAACCCAAAGGTTAAAAAAGAATCCTCCTACTTGGACAATTAAACACACGCAGGCAGTAAAAAAGATTAAAGACAAGGTTAAGAGATTACCTTGCCTGTTTATACTAGATCAAGATGCATTCAAAATTATTGAAACAGATGCATCAGATTATGGTTATGGGGGAGTCCTAAAACAGAGAAAGGATTCAAAAGAACAACTTGTCAGGTTCACATCAGGAACCTGGAATGATGCTCAAAAAAATTATTCCACTATCAAGAAAGAGATTCTGGCAATTGTCAGGGTCATCTCAAAGTTCCAAGGGGAACTATTAAATCAAAAATTCTTATTGAGAATAGATTGCAATGTAGCAAAAGATGTTCTTCAAAAGGATGTGGAGAACTTAATCTCCAAACAGATATTTGCCAGATGGCAAGCAATACTATCATGTTTTGACTTTGAAATTGAATATATAAAGGGAGAAATGAACTCACTCCCTGATTTTTTATCTCGAGAATTTTTACAGGGACATGGCACTTAAGAGGGATCTATCAAAAGAAAAGATGATAGAATATTCCCCAAGCAAGCAATTGTATAAATATCAAGCGGGGAGTCTTGTGCCAAAGACCCCGATGGCACGGGAAAAATATCATCCTGCAAATCCTTCACCTTATATTTACAAACAGGATGAAATTATATTGCCTCTGGAATTTGAGGATTCAGATCTCTATATCAAAAGTATCAGGGAAAAATATTTCCCAAAACAATCTTATTTCATCCCGGAATATCCAAGGAAAGATCAGATCTACTATGAAACAATATTATGTGAAACACAGAGTGCACAGATATACCATACAAAGAATGGAGAAGAAATAGATTTCACAAAGATAATTATCCAGAAGATTATGTCCCTAGAAGAATGGGATAGATCATCCAATCCTTATGTAGCCAGAGCTATATATTCGGCTTCTTGTCCCAACAAAAGATATAACTATTGGGACTATCAAAAGGCATGGGAAAGGGTGCTTCTCATACAAAATTATGAGCTGAAGCATTCGTGGTTCATTCGCTTCAAGGAGAAATGTGGAGAAATACCATTATGGTTCTTCAACAATTGGTGGCTCAAGGTGGGAGCTATTCCTGAAATATTACCCATTGAAGTCATCAACATTATTACTCAAGAATCCAACAAGGACTTGAAGGAATATCCTTTTATACTCATGAAGTTCTGTGCTGAAACTGGCATGCCATGGATCATGAAATGGGATCTCAGCATCCACAGAACCCAATTCCCTGCAACCTTAAGACGGCGCTACTATGCAAGATGGTGGGATAGGTTTGACATAAAACCTGTCCTTCAAAGAAGAAAATATCAAGCAAAGAGCAAGAAGACTGCTGTGGCCCAGTTGAAGGAAGAAATCACAAAAGAACTGTTGTTGAAGAAACCAAATATACCAGAAAGTGAGCTTCAATTGCAAGTATATGAAGCAATGTTTCAAAAAATGGATGAAAATCCTCAGCCTCTGCAAACGATGTCGCCAACTAGAAGCCTTAGTGAAGATTTTGTGCAATGCAGCCAGGCAAAATCATCATCCCCAATTCCCAATTATTATTCCATAAAACAAGAAGAAGAAGAAGGAGAATCCAAGGGAATATCAGATTTCTCCTCAGAAAACTGACGAGATGTCCAAACAAACAAAAATGGGGTGCGCAATCAAGATACTATTGCAGAAAGAATCTACACTATTCCTGATGGAATAAACTTTATCAAGTTACTGCTACAAATGAGGACGACAATCAAGATACTATTGCAGAAAGAATCTGCACTATTCCTGATGGAATAAACTTTATCAAGTTACTATTGTCAGCACTATACAAGACTGAAGCGACATCCATGCTTATCACCAACCTGAAGGTGGCAAGCCTCTATAAAAGGAGGAGAAGAGGAGCTCGAAGGGCATCGCCGATTACCACCTCATCTCCACCACTTCCATCGCCGGTTACAACCTCATCGCATCCATCACTTCCACAACCTCCACACACACCGCGATCACTCCACTCCACTCCACTCCACTCCACTCCACCAAGTGTATCCTAGTTGTATAATTACTAAGAGTCCTTTGTATCCTAAATAAGACTCGATCTTACGAGTCAAGTGTGAGAGTCAGTCAGTGTGTAAGAGTCCTGTGAACTGAAGTACGTGTGTACCAAGTCCCTGGTGTACTACTAAGAAGGATCTACCTTCTTGAGGTATGAATTAATGAATACCAGGACTGTTTGCTTTAAATTATCAATGTGCATTTAAAAAATTAAAAAAAATATCCTTGCATTAACTACCTTCATCCTTGCATTACTACCTTCATCCCTGCATTACATATAGCTACGTGCATGCATCGTGTGTCCTGGGTGTAAGCTGGTATCAGAGCCATCTGTCCCCTGACCTTCCCAAGCCATCTTCTCTGAAGGGGGGGGGAGAGGAGTGTGGTAGTAGGCCGATATGTACTCACTTATCTGAGGCGGTTGACGAGATATAACCGCCTCGGATAACGTCCATATCCGAGGCGGTCAGAAATAATTAACCGCCTCGGATAACATTGGAGGCGGTTGCTTATTTCTAACCGCCTCGGATGTGGTCGTTATCTGTGGTAGTTGCTCCCGAACTCGTTATCTGAGGCGGTTTTTTTCGTGCTAACCGCTTCCGACATATGTTATTCGTGGCGCTTTTACTTAACCGCCTTGGATATGGCGCCTCGGATAGACGATTCTGTAGTAGTGTTTCATTAAGGGATCCTGAGAAAAATCATCATGGTTATTCCAGAAAACCCTAAACAACACCTCTGATCTATATAAAGAGGAGGAGGAGGACCAACAAGGAGGACTGACCGAGGAGAGGAAGGACAAGAGGAGAAACATCATGCAACCACCACCATTTGTCAAACCCTAGCCACCATAGATCTTATACTCTCTATTACTATTACCAAGAAGCAAGGTTGTAATATGGTTTAAGTATTTTAAATACTTTTCCCTTTTATCTCCCTATTGCAATGTCTTCAATTGATTTGATCTTGGTAACTTCTATGCATTCTGACCAAAGGTTTTGGGAGGAGGATTAGGTCATGTTTATTTTATATCTCGTTTTCTTCATATATTTGTCTCGTATGACCATTTTGATAATAGGCGCCCAAGGTGAACATTAGGGAGGACTCGTGGTAAACTACGAGGCGACAGTGATAGCAATGCGAAGGGGAGGAGAACCTTGAGAAGAATCTAGGAAGACCTGACACAGTCACAATGCTTTAAGAGTTGGTCTGGTTCACGCCTTAATAATTCTGGTGACACGGTGGATATTGACATTAGGGTTGGATAATAGATCATATGAGTAGGCGGATGTTAGCATAGATAAATTACGGGCATGTCACCCACTTGATTATTTATCTTCATTATAGGTGCAAAAGTATTTATGCTACTGATCCATGTACTAATATTCTAATCTGCATGCGAAACTCACTCCTAAGCTTATCCATCATCATATTAGTAACCTCCATTTAATTTATGCATTTTTAATTTATGTTTTTATTATTACTCGCATTATTTTGTCTCCATATTTCATTTTAGGAACAATGCCATTTCAAATTGACAGCCTAAGCAATCACCGGCACTCACTGACATTCTCGAGAACGATCTCAACACTTGAGTGTTTTCACGACACCTCATTTCCATAGGATTGATAAACCTTGAAATACTTCCAACAGAAATCTTATTGCAACCTATCTAGTCCGCTTGTTAGGCCGGCATCATATATCAAATGGACGGTCGATACCACTCTTGTCACTAAGAAGGTTGATAATGATTTATTTCTGTACCAAATATGTGTCGATAATATTATCTTTGGATCCACTAACAAGTCTTTTATGAAGAATTTAGAAAGATGATGGCGAAGAAATTTGAGATGTCAATGATGGGGAGTTGCAAATATTTCTTGGATTTCAAATCAAGCTACTCAACGAGGGGCTTTCATATGTCGAACGAAGTACGTGAAAGATTGCTTGACCTAAATTTTACATGGTGAACGCCAAGCCCATCCGCACACCCATGGAAACAAATGGCCACCTTGACCTAAACTATGATGATAAGGCAATTGATCAAAAGGTATATTGCTTCATGATTGGCTCTTTGCTTTGTTTTTGTGCATCTAGGCCCGATATCATGCTTAGTGTGTGCATACGTGCAAGGCTTCAAGCCGTTCCAAAGGATTGTCACTTAGTGGCCGTCAAGATAATCCTTAAATATCTTGTTCATACCCTGAACTGAGGGCTTTAGTATCTGAAGGGTTCTAGCTTTGATCTTATTGGATATTTGTATCCGGATTATGTGGGTTGTAAGGTTGATAGGAAGAGCACCTCTCATACATGTCAATTCCTTGGTAGACCTTAGTTTTGTGGTCCTCCAAGAAACAAAACTTTGTTGCCCTATCCACTGCCGAAGTGGAGTACATCTCCACGAGTAGTTGTTGCGTGCAATTATTGTGGATGAGGCAAACTTTGATAGATTTTGCAATTAACATGAAAAATATGCCTCTATTGTATGATAACTAAAGTGCAATCATGATAGCCAACAATCCTACCCAACACTCCTGAACCAAACACATGATAGACATCCGACATCACTTCCTTAGGATCATGTTCCTAAGGAGATATAGAGTTGAGCCATGTAAGACCAAAAAACAATTAGCCGATATCTTCACCAACCCACTAGAAGAGCATACGTTTTGTGAGTAAGAAATGAGCCTAATATCTTAAATTCTCAAAACATGGCATGATATCTTGCATTCTTCCTTGCTTTGCTTGTGTTTTCAAAGCTTGAGATGAGAGAACACATTAAGGAGGAGTGTTGTACTCTCAATGTATACACACATCTCAATATCTGAACAAATAAAAAAATTGTGAATGCATTACTTTTAAAGTGATTAGTTTATAAAATGTGAACCATTGCCTCTTGGGATTATATTCTCTAATAGATATTAGTCCCAGAGCATATTCAAAACTCATACATGGTGGCAACACCACCATATCTCCATTCATGGTTCCTTAGGACTTGATTTATATGTCTTGACATTCAGGTATTCTTGAAGCATTTTTGCCTCATTTATCTAAAAGTTAAGTTGGATTTTTTTTACCACATCTAATTATTGTTTCGAATGCATGCTTCTTTCCCAAGTGGATCTGAGTAAAACCCCTAAGGACCTCTTAGTCTTGATCCATCTAAAACTCATCTAATCTTTCATCCTATCTAAAGCACATCAGTGAGAAAACTCCTTAGATACACCAGACACATTGCCGAAGTATCCGACATTCAAACAGAAAATTGTTGGGAAACTCTGGACATTCTATCAGAGTCTCTGTCATCCAAATACAAAGTTTTCCGGATACTCTGGAACCATTCCTCGAGTCTCCAAATGTGTTTCGAAAGAGTTCCCAGGTTCCCATAGTTCCTGGGTAGCCGTTTGGACACTTTAGTCCACTCAGGGAAGTAGTTTTTCTCTCACCTCCTCTCTTTCTGAAATCACACCCGAGCCACTTTTTTGCCCAGTCGTTGTTGATGCCTCCAGAGTCTTCGACAACCTCTCCTCTACCGCCTTACCTCAAAAATTTGGCTATGCGCTTCCTCACCGGCCTCCTCAACACTCACTGAGCAACTTCACTGATCTACTCTTTTGCAACCCCATTGGGAGAGATGGGGCGATCAAATCTTCCCCCGGGATCGAATCTGTTAGACACTCTGGGTAATCTTACTACCCATCTCATCCTTATGCTTGTGAAAGTAAAATCCTCTACTTTCCTAAGTCAATTTCTTAGTTGGTAAATTTCTAGGGCTAGGGTTCGGGATGCCTCCCCGGATACTCTGGATGCTTTCCCCAGATACTCCAATTGGTAGTTAGATACTCCGGTTCAGACCTAGAGTATCTGGAAAGACAATGATGTGCCCCAAATTCCTTAAAGTTTTCTCAATGATCAATTGATTATTCCTCTTAGATCTCATGTGTACTTGATGAGGACATGACCCCTTTGAATACAACCATTACTGCTCTTCCTCAAGTCAAGAATCAAGCTCAATACAAGACATAGGCTAGCAACGGTAAGATCAAGATTCCAAGATACAAATTCATGTTGATCAAAGAATGGAACAATGGAGGAGGGAATGAAGTTCATGTGACCATGACCCTGTACCAAATGACTTGGTGCTATATAAGAAGGTTTCCCACATCACCTTTGGTCCAAGAAGAGCTAGAGATCAAGTCCCAAAAGTTCTGGAGTCTGATTGGATTGCTGAGAGATCCTTGACTTCAAAGATCCATATGTCGAGCATACAGACTCCGATTTGTGTGATCTTAGAATCCATGGAAAGATTATCTTGTACACTTTCCAATGGATCCAACCCCATCTTCAAATTTTTTGTGAGCACTGTGCAATTGCAAAAATAGTTAGGGACTATTTCTAAAATAGAATCCAAAGGTGCTATGCCACCTCCAGTTGGGCCCATGAGCCTTGTACGACCTAGGAGCATGCACCCACCCCCCTGGCCGTCACCTCCTGTCTTTATATACCCCTTAGGAAATTTTATTTAGTTTTGGGTTTTATTTAGTTAAGAGTTCATTACATTGCTACTTCGTGTATCTTTGTTCTAGATCAAGACCACTTTTCGGAACCAACCCCAATTTATCTAGTTCTTCATTTATATTCATAATTCTAGATTTCTATTATCATAATTCTCGCTTGTTCTTTGATTGCTCACAAGGATTAGAAACTCGTTTCAGGTTGGTCATGCTTTCGGCATCGTCAATAACCTATCGGAGTTGGTTTAGCGATTGCTAAAGAGCATTATCGTCGTACGGTGTAGTCGAATCGTCAAAGTCATCTCCACAAATTGATAGTTATCTTCTCATCGAAAGATCGTGTCACCCATTGTTCTATAAGTACTTACCTTACTCTTGCATCCACTTATTCATAATGAGTTCTCACGCGGATCATCACGATGATTTGGGCTCTAGCAAAGAACGTCGTCACGTTCAAGAAGAAAGGAGAAAGAACAAGGTTGTGGTTGAGTCAAGAAGTCTTCCCAATTCAGATGATGAGAACAAAATTTCCATATGCCAGAGGAAGAGAATAGCTATCTAGAAGGTGGGCCAAACCTCCGGGAAAGAGAAACAAGATGAAGATGTTGCACCTCCTCCAGAGAAATTCATGGGTACCACTCAGAGGTCCTAAGCCTGCGAGGATGCCTGGAGGACGGGACCTCCTCGCAAGATCAAGCAAGGTGGTGCAGCTAGTAGTGCCATGAAGAAGGCACCCCTTTTAGGATTGAGCTAGTGCCAGAGCCACCGCTCCTCCTCCACCTCCTCAACCTATAAACAAGATTGTGTTGAAACTCCACCAGCCCATGAGAGGCCGGATCCCAAGAGATGTGTAGGATTACAAGTCCATGCCCAAGAGCAAGTATCAGAAGTTTAGATGGGACATCGACCCTATGCTAAGAAGAGGGACTCAACGGACCCAAGGTTTCACACTCTGGTGCAGTTGGACATTTGTGAGTCCATTTAACTAAAGTTAGAGTAGCCTTCATTCACCATAGGTTAGTGGATTGGAGGTATATCAGGGTGCATCCTCGTAAATTCCCTGGAGAAGGGGCTGCATCACCTCATGGCGATCCTGTATGACTGGGATGATGAGATTATTCTACAGTTGTATACCACCCTATACATCAAGAAGGATGAGGCTATGACCATTCATTGGATAACCAATGGCAAGAAGTATCAAGCCACCTTTGATGACATCACCAGGATCCTAGGAGTTCCAAGGTCAGAAGATACCGAGTCCAAGAGGCTCCATGATGTTGTCTCTCTTCCTCCTAATGGGATTGTCAATTTGTACCAGAGAGGTACTGTTGGGATTCATGGAAGCATCAGTGGCTTGAAGCCACTCTATGTGACCCTAAATAAGTTTTTCAGACACACCATGTCACCCAAGGCTGGAATGGTTCCTTTGTTCTAAATCTCCTCAACGAGATGAAGTATCAAGGGTGGATTCATGTGATGGATTTTATCTTCAATGAGATCCGGCTTGCTTTGATGGAGAAGAAAAGGTCTTTGCCATTTGCACCATATACCCAGAGCTTGGTCGATGCCGTCTCTGGTGAAGAGTTCCAATGTGATATCTCACATGGTGTTTATCAACCATGACCGGAGAAGCGTATCCCTATTATTAGTTCCTTGAGGCCTTCATCCTCCAAAGACATGAAGGATCCCCCTCTGAGCTTCATTCACTCGACCACTGATGCTCTCAAGTCAATCTTCTCCATGTGCAAGAGCATCAAAACCAAGCACTCACAAATCCACAAGACTCAGAAGAAGAATGCCATATGGATAAAGAAGATGCAAGCGTTCATGAGAATGCTAGACATCTCTCTTGATGGCTCCGAGTACGCCCTAAGTGATGTGCATGAACCCGTTCGCAACTCATTCTACTCTCTACCTCTCTCGCCATCTCCGAAAGCTTCACCTCCTTCAGCCCACGGGGATGATTACAACAACAACGAGGAGGATGAGTAGCTTCTCTCTTTTTGGTGTCTTGATGCCAAAGTGGGAGAATAGAGTAGGGTTCACTTCTGGGCTTTAGGCTTTAGGTTTTGTTAGTCAAAGTTGTTCATTTCATTTGATGTGCTGAACTTGTGAACTCTATTTGTATTCCTATATGTGGTGAACTTGTGATGTAAGACATGTGACTGGGCTGCTATGCTTGAACTTATGTCATTTGCTTCATTGTTCTCCATGTCATGTCTTACCATCTTGGTTGCAAAGTTTATATTTTCATATGCCTTATTTTGGATAGGGGCAGTCTTGGATGTAGGGGGAGCACTCACCCACTACTGCAGATTGACCATCTGCTGAACCCCCTCCACTGACGGGTACACGATGGACCGTCGTTGGACGGTAGGCAGGCAGGACGTGAGGACCTCCACTGACAAGCCGCCAAGCCGCCCGTCAGTGGAGATGCACCAAGGGTACCATAGATGACGTGTTCATCTCGACTGACGGGCGGTATTTAAGTGCCCGTCAGCGGAGGATGTCTCCACTGACGGGCAACTACGCGGACCGTCAGCGGAGATGAACAAAGGGTGCCAAGATGACGTGTTGTTTTCACTGACGGGCAGTACTTAAGTGCCCGTTAGCGGAGAAGCGATCTCCACTGACGGCATGTCTATCGGGCCCGTCACTGGTAATTCAGCCCAAAAGCACTGCATCAACAAACATCAATAACTTTTGATCTATAAGTCCAAATAAAGTGATTCTTTTTGCAAAATTTGTTTCATAATTTTCTGAGTTTCTTGGAATTTCTAGTATTTATTTTATTTTTTATTCCTTTTCTTGGGAGATGCTTGAGTTACAAAGCAATGTATAGTCCAACTTTTGTGAAACTGTCTGATATTTTAAACACAGCCTCATGAGGTCATCTCATGACCCCATGCCAATTTTCATATTTTTTAGACCACATTTAGAGTTTATATAAAATGAAAAATCATTAAGATGCAAGTAAAGGTTTGAATTTTCTCAAGAAAATATTTGAATTTTTTTATATACATTCTAGATAGGAGCTAAAAAGATACATAGGTACTTATATATGAAGTTTGCTTCCATTTAGAGGCCTTCTTCAAGATACTTGTAGTTCAAATTTGAAATATATTCAGTAAATAGCTAGATATTCATTTAATGCCTAAAAAATAGCAAATGATTTCAGAAAAATGCCTAATTTTGACATTACCATTATAATGTAGTATGTTCCATGTATGAAAATTTTGGACCATTTTAGATAAATATTTCGGGAAGGTACTACACATGGTACCTCAAATTGGTATTTCAAAAAATAGAAAATACAAATTATTACATAATAAGATGGAACATGAACAAATATTAGTGTATAATAGTGTAATATCAAGTTGTAGTCCAAATCTCAAGTTCAAATGATGAAGAAACTGTGATGTGTACTTCAATCTTCATGCTTTCCCTTTGAATGCTATGATGCTTCCCTGGAGATGCTTGAGTTATAAAGCAATGTATAGTCCAACTTTTGTGAATTTGTCTGAAATTTTAAACACAACCTCATGAGGTCATATAATGACCCCATGCCAATTTTCGTATTTTTCAGACCATATTTAGATTTTATAAAAAATGACAAACCAATATGATGCAACTAGTGACGGGCCCTTAGAAAATGCCCGTCAGTGGAAGGGGGAACCAGTGACGGGCACTCACCAAGGGCCCGTCAGTGGCGAGGACTTACACTGACGGGCGCTTGTTATGTGCCCGTCAGTGGATCTTTTACACTATATAAGCGGAGACTTGGTGAAATTTTCACAAAGTCCCCGCGCGTTCATTTTTCGAACCAGCCGTGAACTTTGCCCTAGCCCCACCGCCAGGCTGCCGTGCCGCCACCTGAGCTCCCGTCCGCCACCTGACCTCGGCCGTGGCACCGTCGGGTTGCCTCCCCCCCAACCGCCTGTCACGGACCCGGAATCCACATATGATTAGGGGAACGCGAAGTCGCCAAGGACCGAAGGACTCGTCAGCCCGGTGGCACGGTACCTGCGCCGTACGCACCAAGACGGAACGATCCGACACCCGCCACGTGCGAGCCGGCCGGAAGCGACCAATCTTCCCCAAACCACATATAGATCCCTGATCCAGTGAAGGGGTAATACCGCGTACTAAGGCTACGCTCCGCGATAGTCGTAGGAGGACTAGAGCCCGGGATATGCATCCCCTCAACCTAACCTAGCCACGAAGTGCGAACTCTGGGAGTTCCACCTCTGCTCTGCCGTCAGCGCGAGGCGTGACGGTCGTAGGAGACTTAGCGAGTACGGGATGAATCCCCTGGATTGACTCAACCAAAGCTACACAGGACTAGTGGTTCGCTCACCTCTGCCATCACGAAACGCAATCCTGACACGCAATAATACCGCTGCACCGTTGCCCACATACTTCATCACATACACGCATTGTACATGGGCAACTCGGATAACAACTCGGATATCACAACAAAGCTCTACAAATACGATATTACTAGTAACTGTCCACGATGGGACAACATATTACATCATTCGGCCGTAACCGAAAACATATCCGAGTACGGAGAATTCAAACGACAGCGGAAGCAAGGTAAATGAGTCCCACAGCGGTACAGCGACCGCTGACCCAAAAGCTACAATCTATCCCATGAGTCGAACACAACCGAGGAAACACAAGTTCAGGCATCATCGAAACAATCTTCGACCACCGGCTCACCTGCAAGCTCCAGGAATAACCTGGGTGAGTACGTACGTACTCGCAAGACTTATTCGTGCTTGATTAGATGTCCTACCCATACTAGTACAGCAGCAATTAGACATGAATGCTTCTCAGAGTAACAATATAAGAATTAACAACGTAGCATCAATAGATGGAAGTAAATACAAGTTATGTAACAGACTAATTCAGGGTACAACCATATAGTAAACGAATCACCACAAGATCCAAACCACAATTCCAATTCCATTGGGGAGCCCATGAGTCCAACCCGAACGAATCCAATTAACAGGTATCCAAATCAATTAGGGCAGCCCCTACGTCAAATCCAATCGATCCATCATACACACATTTTCATTTACCCTCTCGGACCGTTACCGGCAAATACATCTCCATGGAAATAACCAGTGCTCTTCACCCGGAGGTAGCTAATCTCCACGTGACCGAGGCTTACCATGCGAAACATCCATGGCAGAGATTTTCGCTAACGTCCACGCGGTGATCTGGGAGATGCACGATTAACTCCGGTTGGTATCTCCATAATTCCACCTCTCAACGAGGTACTCATCCACCTCTCAACGAGGTACTCATCCACCTCTTACGAGGTACTCAAATCATACCTAACCGTGTTCATCGTGCAAAACCCTCGGCTCTCACATCTCACTTAACCAAATCCAAATTGATAGAGCATCATGATGAAATTTGCAACCACAGCGAACATGACCCACACAACCATACCTAGCCATACAAACAAACAAGCCTACCAAAGGCCTAAGTAGACAAGCATATGAAAGAATAACAACAAGATGCAACAAGCTCTGCTTGCCTGATTCGGGTTGTTCCTGATCTTGCGGGGAGCTGTAAGCCGGGTGGCGATGGATAACGTATCCACTAGCGTTTGTGAGGAAATCTAAAGTAGCCGAATTCCAATAAGAAGCAAACAACCTCTAGAAAGGAAAAGGGACAAGTCTAAGGAACTATTGCAAACATTACAAAAATGCATGCGATGCAACTACGGTGGATTAAAACGAAGATATACAATTACACAGGCAGGTTAATATTCATTTCAGATTTTTGGGTTAGTTTTAGTGGTGTTATAACTTTAATCATGGATGAACCTAAAAATGGATGCATGCATGAAATACGATATGCAACTAAGGAGAAAGGTTTTAAATCTGTAATTAGGGTTAGGGCTAATTAGATTGATTCGTTGTCGTAGGTGAGAACATGGGGTCGCGATTATTTTATGGCCGTTAGGTGAATTATGACACTAATTACTTTAAATTGACTGCTAAGCTAGATTCTCTAGGTTCATATTTTTGGAGGTCGTTTACATTTCCTACGGGTTCTACAAGTTAATCTAACTTAGCATTTCTTGTCTCTTGAAGCCAGCTGAGATTAACTTATGAAAGATGGCAGGTGTATGCGGTAATTAGTATGATAAGCACTAGGGCTTAACTACAAACTTAGCATGTAAGTTTAAAAAGGGTCATTCCTATAGCAGTTGATGAAGAACTAACGGTTATGGGTATAACTAATAGTTACTAGGGCCACAGTCGAATTGGGGTGTCTGACTCTTATTATTGGCTAAAGGTATACACATTGGTTGTGTTTCATTGACGATTCACAATAATTAGCTTATCTTGTACACAGTAATGATAATTAGATAATCATTTCCGTTATTACTACAATGTTTAAGCCTCAGCCAATCATAGCTAAGGTTTTAAGTTCATTAACCAAAGACTAGCTTTTAACCAACTCTACCCGAAGTAGTTAAGTAGGTTGATTATAGTTGACTCACTGATGCATCCATGGATTAGCAAATCGATCCAGATGGAATCTATAGCGATTACTTTGGTACTAACCTACTCAAGTAATACGGTAGTGTTTTTATTTGAGCAGCCGTTAACCTGAAGTATGTTGAATTCAATCGTCCGTTATCAATTCAACTAACCTTGGTTTATTAGCCGATTATTAAAGGTGTCGGGACATTATCAATCTGCCGTGGTCACTAATTAGGTGTGGTCACTAGTTAACCTGTACTAGCTAGCTTATGGTTAGCATATGTTAATCTAGTATCTCTTTCAACTGGTACTCGGACCACGGGAAATGAGCTTGGACCTTGGGTTAGCAGATATCTAAACATCATATACTCGTCGACGTATTGAGGGCGCCTTCTCTTGGGATAGCTCTAGCCTATAGAACTAACTCGAACTAATCATGAGTTACTAAAACTTAACCGTCGGTCACTGGTACAACTAGACAACAAATCCGATGACCAGCACGTTAATCTTACGGTCATTGCAGCTTACTAGGTATTAGTTGCGTCAGCCATCAAACAGTTACGCGTCTTGATTTAATTAGTCGTTAGTCAGCCTAGAACATCAGTTATATCCATCACCGCTAACACATATCATAGAATTATTAGTTCGTTTAATTTGCTTTGAGCTCAAAAGTTACTAGCTAACCACTCACCTGCTGTCGACTAATTTAACCATCAACTGCTAACCATACCGTTAACGATTACAGTCAACCATTAATTCTACACCAAAATACTATACTGTTCTAACTACCATCGGTGGCTCGAGAAAAAGAAAGGAGATGGCACCGGCGGGGTTGGGCGGGAGGAGGAGCTCCGGCGTGGGGCGAGCTCCCGGGGAGCGGCGAGGAGGTTGGCTCGACGGCGGCAGACCCAGCGGCGGCTCCACCGGGGAGGGGCTGGTCGCGGGCCGGCTAACCCTGCGGCGGTGGCTCCCGGGGCTACTGAGGGAGGCCGGCGGCGCGGCGCTGCTGGCTTGGGCGGCGCAGGGGAGCTGAGCAGAGGGGAGCCGGCGTTGTGGGAGGCCGGTGGCGCAGCTGGGGGCGGCGGCGGCCACGGGACAGCCGAGGCGAGCGGCGGGAGCAGCTGGGGAGGAGCTTCGGTGTTGGAGCAGCAGTGGGGGCGGTCCGGGGAGCTTCAAGCGGGCGGCGGCGGCATGAGGGGATTTGGGGGCGCCGGCGGCGGAGCACCAAGGGAGGCCGAGGCGAGCGGGAGGCGACGGCCGGGGCAGGAGGCTGCCGGCGGCGGCGCACGGGTGGAGCAATGGGCGGCCGGCAGGGGAGGCGCGGTAGGGGAGCGGCAGCTCCGGCAGCTGGCTCACCAGCCGAGAGGGCGGCGGCGTCTAGGAGCGCATGGCAGCCGAAGGGAGGAGGGAACAAGGGGCCAGCTCGGGTGGCTCACCGGCCGCCATGGCCGGCGCTAGGGGAGACGACCGCGAGCGGGCAGCAGAGCAAAGGAGGAACGGAGGTGGAGCAGCGGGTAGCTCATGCATGTAAGAAATTCTTGGATGAATAGGATGCTCAGGAGGTGGGGAATCCCGTGGCATAGCATGCATGGCCAGATTCTTGGTTTTGGGTGGGAGATTGGAGGGGAGAAGAAGGCATGGTTCTGTTGGTGCTTGAGAAGAAGAAAGGGGAATGCCTGGGCTGTGCGTGGGGAGTGGATGGAGAGAAAGAAGAATAGGGAAATAAAAGGGGCTGCTGTAAGGGGCTGACTGCCGCGTGGGAGGAGGGCCTGCCGTGTGGAGAAGAGGACCTGTAGGGGGGGTCCCACGGGCAGGTGTGAGGAGATGAGGTCTTTTCTTTTTATTTGCTTCCTTGCTGGTTTATGGCTAAATGGTAAAGTCCTAGTTTAGTCTCACATTCGAGTACTTTGGTAGTTTAAAAATAAAATTGTATCCTAGGTGCTTGAACCATTCCTCCACATATTTTCCTATGAAACTTCCCAAAGGTGTTATATGGGTTATATGTGACTTTTAGAAATACACAACAAGGATTTTCGAAAGACCTTTCTTAATTTGATTGTTGTGGTTTAGTTTGGAGGTGTACCTATATGCAGAGTTGTCGTTTATTTGCAAGACTTTTGGATGGAATGCATGAGAAGAGGCAATGGCACACAAAAATTTTAATTAGGGCCATATTTTATATAACTAATCCATCTTAAGGGTTTCGGCCTTTACACCGCCCATCAATGCCAAGTCTCGCCGCCGTCGAGCCCATCGGAGCGACGTCGCCGTCAACCTCGTCTCCACCGGAGTGCCGCTCGTCTTCGTCTTCGCCAACATTGGCCTCAAGCCCAAGCTCCACCTCCCCACTAGATTCCGCGCCAAGCCTCGACATCCCCACCACCAGCATGTCGCCACCGGTAACATCGCTTCCCTGAGCGCCTTGGCCTCCATTGGAGCTCCACTGGCGCCAACAGCAACCCCTGCCCTTCGGCCTCGAGCTCAGTCATCTCGAGTGAGGCTCGCGACCCATTGCACTCCTTACCTTCCCATCGTCTGCCCTGGAGCATGCGATCCTTTGCATCTGTTTTAATACCTTTTCCCATATACGCAAGGATCAGTATAGCTAATGAACTCTTGCACCAATACCCTCAGTGGCCAGCTCGGTAATTGCATTCTGACTAAATATCAATCACGATCAATTGCTAACCAATACACTGAATTCCTATGATTATTAGTTAAGGATTAGCTAATCAATTGATGCATTGGTGAAAGTCAGTTATACACAATATACTTAACTACTTCGGGAAAGGCAAGGTTAAAACAAGTTAAATCTGTGTGTTGCCGCAGGGACATAGGTAGTGACCATGCTTACTAGTCAGTGATGACTTTAGGTCATGCTTAATGCACTACGCATCAGTATACTTGATGAACAGTTATACTAATAACCGACTAATCAGTTGTGGTTGGTGGCTAAGGTTTTCTTAGCTACTAATAAATGGTAAATCATTACAACAAAGAACACTACACGGGTTAAGGCAGGAAGTGTCTATTTGTTAGTATAACTGCATTGGTTGTGTCCGGATAAGAACCAACTAAATTACTAATCAGAGCATGAGTAATGCGTTAACACATTGATCTAGCACAAAATGAACTGATTACAATATCTAGCTCGTCTAACCACCTCATTAAAATGAACAATGTGAAAGTATATGTATTATTTAGCTAATAACCCCAGTATTCAATAGTTATCAGGTCAGCTCATTTGCAGCTTTATTTTTTTTAAACCTCATAAATCTACTAGTGATGGGCCCTTAGAAAATGCCCGTCAGTGGAAGGGGGAACCAGTGACGGGCTCTCACCAGGGGCCCGTCAGTGGTGATGCATTTCCTCTGACGGGCAAATTGGGCCCGTCACTAGTCACAGCCACTACTGACGGGCGGCCCGCCCATCAGTGGAGGGCACCCCTCCACTGACATTCCCAGGCTGACGGGCCCCCAGCCCGTCAGTAGAGGGGGTTAACAACCCGTCAGTAAAGGCCCATTCTGTAGTAGTGACATTTTATCTTGCAAGTATATGAATTTTGCATTCAAAGAAAAAATTTAATGCACACGTCTGGGGGGAGCTCAACATACATCCAAGCAACCAAAACTTAATTCTTTCTATCCAAAAATGAATTTTTAATTGTGTTGTCATCAATCACCAAAAATAAGGAGATTGAGAGTGCATCTAGCCCCCTACGTACATTTTGGTGATTAATGATGAACGATTAGGGATTAATGGATGTGTCAAGTGTATGGACAAGTTTAACCCATATGTGAAGTTCAACCAGCATCAACGACGCCTAAAAAGTTGAAAATGGGAAACGGCGAGGAAATCATGAAGAGTAGTTTATATCTCCTAGTTTTATTGATTTGAAAATCACAGATTTGAAAATCACATTGAGTATAGGAAATGCTATACTAGAAAGAGGGGAGTGATGAATGGTTGGAAAATGGCTAAGTGCTCAAGATGCCCAATTAAGTCTTTGCCTCAAACTTTCTCTCCACACTGAAACCCTAGCCTCTATTCTATCTATGACCCGGAGTATCCAAACTATGGTCTAGACTCTTTGGAACCTTGTGTAGGGTTTCTACTTGGTGTTGACCCAGAAATTTTGTGAGACTCCGGATATGGAGTGATTTGTTTCTTGTCTCCCAGAGTGTCTGGATTTATTCCTAGATACTTCAGAAAATTCTCTGTGTGGCTCCTAGAGTGTCTATCATTTTTGCGAGATCACTACTACAGAACGGCCCATCTGAGACGGGCTGAAACAGGCATCCCAGACGGTTAGCCACTCCATTTGAAATTGGTGGTCTGTGATGACACAGGTCATCGCAAACGGGTGGGCTACCCGTCTGTGATAACCATTCATCCCAGACGGGTCGACTCAACCAGCCATTTGCGATAACCGTTCATCCCAGACGGGCAATATCTCTGACCTGTCTCGAATGACTGCTATCACAGATGGGTTTAACTGTTGACCCGTCTGGGATGGGTGTGTACAGAGGGCATAACTCTGCCTGTTTTGTGGCTAGCCTCAGGAATTGCTAGCCATGCCCTCTGAAACAGCAGATATATATTGCACAGAATATTCACATATTTAACACAGATACAGATAGATACATTCACAGACAGTGATACACTGAAACAATCACATACTTGGACATGATATATACATTCACAATTGCTAGCTAGATATATTCATAATTGCTGGCTAGAAACGAGTCACACCGTTTAGAATTGAGAGCTCGCTACCAACAATCGCATACTTCAATGTTTAAAAGGAAAGTTGCAAGAGAGTGCTAAGTACATAGATGAAAGACAATGCTACTCTACTAAGCCACCACCATAGAACTCGCCATCGGGATTGATGATTTGTGTATTGATGAAGAAGGCAAAAATCCCTCGAATGCGCTTGAGTTGAGCTTCATCAATTGTGGTATTTTCAATCTTCCACGCCTGTTGCTATCATAAAATCAATAAGGACTACAAAATTACAAAATGTAAACAAACTCAAAATAATGCTTGCATTTGGGTATACCTCCTCATCTAGTTTTCGCTTAACGAAATCCGCGATAGCCTCCATGTTGTAGCAAACGTAGAATCCACATAGGTTTGTCGCCTTGGGTTGTTGTTTGCACTAAAACAACAAACAAATATACGTTAGCTAAGAAGAATCTATTATGAAGCATGTCAATATGCTATATTAACATAGTAATGGATATATATGTACCAGAAAGTCAAATTTATGTCGCAACTTGGACCCTTTGCCACTTCTCCCTCCACGAGCTTTGTAATCGATGAACGCCTGGTCAAGTACGTCATGAATTGGCCCAAAGTCACGTGAAGGATCTCGTGAGGAATCAAGGTATATAACCCTGTTCCATTTTGGTATAAGTACGACCAAAACCCAATGGTAGCTGCATATATATAGACGTACTACCAAATCAACTTTGTGATATATGCATAATGGTGAAATTATAAGTATTGGATGCGATGCAACACTTACCCTGGGTTGAAGGGAAATACGATGTACTCTTTATCCTTTTGGGACAATATTGCATGCTTAACATACTCCAGAACTTGCTCTTTGTTGTCTCTAATATTTCTCCAAATCACCCTTGCCGGGTCAATGAACCCGATAGGTTTCTTGTTAAGTCTGGCTTTAGTGTGCATGTATCTATGCAAAATCAGAAATCATGTCACGGCTTAATTAAGTTGCATAGGTATGGAGAAAACTGATTGACTGAGAAGTTGTAAACTTACAATGTCTAGCATCTCAACAGGTTCTGCTCCAAGGCGTCAAGGTTGAAGAGTTCAAATAGGTCTTCAAAGTACACATAGAACAACCTGCCCATGTTCTGGTGGAAAAGGTGTTCCTCCTTGAAAGCTACTTTGAGGCATCGTGGCATGGTTTGGCCAGGCTGTATGTTGTTCATCGCCGTCATATACCAATCATGCAACCTCTGACATGCCATTGAGTTCGATATGTCCTCTGGCGTGACGAAGACTTGTCCATTCACAAATCGATGAGCCAGAGGCACCAAAGGGTAGATCATCCACTCTGTCTGAATCAAACCCAAGTTCTTCCACTATCGCTAGTGCCTTCGATTTTTTGCTGCCCTTGGAAGTCTTGGGGGCACTACTATGACTCCTGCCCTAGCCAGTATTGCTAGTCCCCAGCTTGACCAGAGATGAAGCTGGGTTATCAGCCCGTTGCGTTGCCGCTACTAGCTCCATTGGGGTAGGGTTAACTTCGGTTATCCTAGCTGACTCAGAGTGTGATGCGCTCTGAGAGGCAGGCCGGATGAGTAATTTGATGTCCCTCTTTGGCCACTGGATAAAGGTGCCAACCGTCTGATGCAGCACCGTGATCTCGTCATTTGGTGGCATGACAAGCGGGAGCTCCTTGAAGCCTTCAACCATGTCGTCCACATGCACTTTTGAAAGTTTGGTGCTATGGGGCGACCATGTAGTACAGTCCCCGCCTCCTTGGGATATGCAATCCCAAATGCAGCATCGAGGGAGACATCTCCGACTACCCTTGCCAACAACGTGCAAGAAGTCGTCTCCTACAAAATTATTGAGTACGTACCTTGTTGATTAAGTCCAAAGTTATATTCTTGCTATTGTAAAAACCCTATAAATGGCCCTTATCAAGATGGTGTCGTAGGGATATGTTTCACCCAGTTCTTCGGTGGGTACGCAGCTACTCCGAATATTTCTGGGGCTCGCCAAATCTACATTAGAGAGTGCAAGTTGAGCTTTGAACTCCTCCTTAAATGCCGCAACCTGCCTCCTGACTTCCTCCTGAATACGCCTCTCCAAATCTTCTTCATCTCTCGTAGTCGTTGTTGACTGACTATGACTCCTCTTAGCAGCCTTCCTCCTATCGTACTGCTCCTCGGTCTCAAGGAATCCCTCTCTCCAGGGAACTGCAACCCCAACACCTCTTGTGCGACCTGGGTGCTCCGAGTTTCCCAACGCTACGGTAAGGATGTCTTTGGTCCTAGATGATTGTGCTTCTTCATCATCATCTAGTGACCCTTGCGAAGCTATCTGCACCTGCAACGATCACGAGTGCAAGTTACATTACAAATGATACTCGTATGGTTCCGAAGAATTGTGTACATAGTCATGTATATTACCATGCGATCGACCACTTCCTGGTCAGCGGGGTTTGGAAATATAGCTGAACCACTCTGCAGATCTGACATGGCACGTGCTCTGCACCAGGATGCGGCGTGGCCAACAACCACACTGGGAAATGGAGGGGGTAAATTTTTCTCCATTGCCAATCGATCCTGCATCTCCCATTTCACCGATGCACCTTCATATCCTGTGTTTCCAAGCCTATGCGGGTGCTTGTTTCTTGCTTTGAAGGGCCTTCTGCCATTCACTCTTTGCCACTTCTTCTGGCGTGGACTTCATCTCAACATATCTGTTGTATACTTGCTCGTCCAAGAAGCTGTACTTCTCAAACGGGCTCTCACCCGTTCATACGAACTTTGTTGTCAGGATGCTCTTGAACGACCTCCACGCCTTGCCCATGGTCTTGATTGCAGACGCTTTGACACGCATGTTCGGGCGGGATCTCGAACCACCTTTTTACTTCAGCCATTAACTCCTCCTCCTTCGCGGTGGTAATATCCTTCCAGTTCGCAATGGTTATGTTGAACCTCTCCCGCCCAAGTATCCCACAAAATGTGCGGAATTTGTTCGCTACGTCATCCGGTTTCGTCGGCACACCAAACTTCATAGATACTTGCGTGATGACCATACATCTACTAGGGGCCTTCAACATTGTTCGGGTGCTTCTGACTGCTTTTTTGCGTACTTCGTTCATCGTTGCCCGAAGTAGGGTTCAGTGACGATGAGTGCCCCCATGAGGAATTAGAAGAAGAATTGAAGTCCGACATATCTATGTAAACTAACAAAGCAATTTCTCGGAGACTTTTCAGATGCGCGTTAGCAATAACAGAAAAAAGGAACTTTTTAGTTCAGAAATCCAAGAAAAAACCAGTGGTGGAGACGACGGCGGCGCGGTGGAGACGACGGCAGCGCGGTGGAGATGACAGAATTGATTGAGCACATCAAATGGGTTTGAACAGCATACGCTTCTACTTATCAAAAACTGATCATTAGTTCATTGCTGACGTCTGAACAAAAATGTATGGTGATTAACTTAGGACTGCAAATATTAACACATCAACTACCGTTATTAACTCAATAGTGCAATATTAGCCCACTTTGATGACCCAAGCATCAGCTAACCGAATTGCTTAACCTTATCTACTGGCTATTAAGAGCGTCTGAAAAAGCAATCAGCAACAACTTGGTTTAACATCTACTGATTAATACCCTAATTAGCGTCTGCACATGTGGGTAATCCGGTCACACCGACCAGCGATCCCGTCGGTGGCAAGCATGGGAGAGCACTGGGAAGAAAAGGGGAGGGGAGGAGGCGCTGGGGACAAACCTCACCCTGATGGCGATGGTGGCAGGGCTGATGTCGAGGAGGTTTTCAGCTGGGTATATTTCGCCTTGCAACCATGGTACAATTGTCTCTCCGAGTGCTCCATTAGACCCAGAAATTTATCATATTGCCTGCCACCAGGTCGTTACCTTCAGCATCGCGCAGCATTTGCTCGAGATCACTGTCATTCGTACGTATCTCGGCATCCTCTTCATCAGACTCAGAATCAACATCAGCCTCTAGATTCAACTCTTCGCCACTCATTCCTTCGTCGCTCCTGTAACACCCCAATTTTTCGATACCTAAAAATTAGGGCCAACAAAAACTTTTTCGCTAATAATGCTGATTAAAATACACCAGGTTAAAACTTTTATTCCAGTTGTGCTTCTGTCAAACCCTAAAGCAAGGCAAGCCCAAAATCTTTCCACCTCTGTCCCTATTCCCTTACCCTCCGCTCTGTCGAAGCTCTGTCTAGCGAGGAGTGTAAACCCTGCCTTCCACCTTGTCTCCACGCGGGGTCATCCGTCCTTGCATCCTGCCATGAACACACCTTCGGCATTCCTCCCCCTTCCATCTAGCCGGTGCAACCTAGACCCACATCTGCCGCAAAGTGCCCACACGGTACTTCTGTGAAATTGGAACATATATACGTTGTGAATCTCTTCCGAATGTCATGATCTTCCACCATCTACTTCGCCATGTCCTGCCGCGGGTAGTGCACATATATACCACTTTTATGTGTACGCATATATGCAAACCCTAACCCTCGGTACCCCGGTTCCTCTCCTGTCATCAAACCGCATGCAGGTATATATGCATATATCAGTGGCAGCACTCAAACTCCAACTCACTGTAATCTCGCATGTCCATTCCATCCACGTACAAACCACATATATGCTGAAATCTCCAAGTGTATGTGGACACATACACCCCAAACCCTAGTTTATTTCTTTCGCGGCAAGACCATAACCGACAAGGCGTGCCAATCCTTGTAACCCTTGTTTCCCTGCCCGACCTTCCCCTCCTGCATTTCACCTTGAAGCCATCCTTGAAACACCTTCTTTCTATCCTATCGGCGCGTCCGGAGCAGCAACTGAAGCATATACCTATTGTGAACCTTCCCCGAAAACCATGATGTTCTGCCATCTACTCCGCCGTGTCCTATCGGGAGTATGTGCTCATATATACTGCTTCCATGTATGCGCATATACGCAAACCCTAACCCCTTCTTCCTACGTGGCGGATCAAAACCCTAATTCATCGCACAGCTCCACTACCATCCTATGCATATATATGTGTATACCAGTGACATTCCTCAAACTTTAGCTCACCCTGGCCTCCTATATCTACTCTAACTTAGTCGTCATCCCATATATGCTAAAATTTCCCAAGTGTATGTATGCACATACACTCCGAACTCTATCTCAATTTCCATCATACATGAGTGAAATCTGAAGCCCTAGCTTCTTTGTCCTCTCCCGGCATTTCTCGTTGAATCCTGACTACTAAAACCATGACGATTCCATTGGAACTTCGTCATCGTCTGATACACTTACCAGGGTGATCTCTTTTCCCTCTCGACACCGGTGTCCGGACCACCATCTCGTTTATCTTTTCCCGAACTCCAGCTGCGTCCCTCGACGTAAGGTTAACACTTCTAACTCGTCCCTGTTGGCTACCTGCTTAGCCGTATACGCACATATACGCGGGTGTGCCTACTCTTCCATCACTCGTACATTGCTGCTGCTATATCTCTATTGGTCATTGAACACGCATAAGGAAATATATTTACGTCACCCTTGGCACCACCACCACCTTTTCTACCCTCGGATCCTTGACATCTGAACCTACCGACATGCATGGCTATATATATAGATATATGGGTGTGCGCATCTGTACCCTTGCCTGTCTTAATATCGGTTCTGCCTTTACCTCAAAACCCAAAGATTTCCCTTGCCACTACCCCAGATGATTTGAACCCTAACTCTTTTTTCCCCTCTCAATGCTCTAATCTTAGATTTACATGCATTCTAGACTTGATTTTGCTCCTCGTAAATTATGGTGATGTACCAGATGATCCCCACGCCTATCGAGCAATGAAAATCTGGCGTTATATATATGCACGCTTGCGTGAGTAAACGCAGATAAAAGCTCAACCCCATTGTACTAACCCACATATTACCTCATCCCCATCTTTCCTCTGACTTGTCAGCATATTGCTGCACGCTGCCATCTCTCCTTTTCACAGCATTGGCCATTCACTCCCATCAATTCACTCCAACCACGCAGCCCAAGTCCTCACTCCATCCCCTGATTCTAAGCTACTCTTTTTTCCAAGTCTCCAACCTGCTCCCTATTGACTTTTCCCTCTCTTTTGCTGCCAACTTTCCTGTGCGATGTGCTGAGCACTGCACCCTTCTTGGCCACGCAGGGCTGCCTTATACTCTCAACAAAGTTTCTCTCCCTCCTCTTTATTGCATGCACTATTTTGCTACCAGACAGCACCGCAGCAATTTCTCAGCAGCATGCAGGGACCATGCCCAACTCCTTACTCCCTGGGTTTCTTTTTCTTCTCTCTGCTGCACCCCCTCCTGGGTTCATCCTCACTTTACCCTGGACCAGCATGCCAAGCTCTTGCTATTATTCTTCTTCTACCTCCTCCTGGGTTCCATCCTCACTTTACCCTCTCCTCTTCACCAAGCCGAGCCACTCTCCTTACCACTTCATCCAGAGCTGCTCCAACTCTTTCTACCGAGCTTCCAAGCAGCAACCAGCCCGAGCTCACCCCCTTTCTATTCCTCCTTGCTTCCACTCCCCAAGCTGCTCCAACTCTTCCAGCCCTCCTGCTCTCCACGCACGCCAAGCAGACCAGCAACACCAACAGCTCTTCTCCCACCCCATTTTCTTCTACCTCCCCAAGCCAACCGAGCTACCACCATAGTTCCCTTTACTTTTCACCAGTATAATCCTTTAGTATTTGCTTCTTTTCTAGACTAACTGATATTACTACAAATATGTGCTAAAAAAATATTTAAAAATTGAAAATTTCGGCATGACCTTTGCTAAAAATGGGACATATTGAGTGCCAGAAATTTGACGAAACATTGACGAATCAACATTTCGCCAAAACATTGGCACTCATGTATATTCCCTGCAAAAAGAAGAAAACACACAGTGCGAGAAACTTCATCGCGAGCAACAAATTGTTGCCTCGGCTCAATGGCCGGAAAATCACACACATCACATTCATAAACTTCAACTCGATGGCCGGAAAATCACACACATCACATTCATAAACATTCATCATCTTCTTCTACCCTCGACTCGATGGTCGGTACCACATTATAATTACCTCGATGGTCAGGGTGGAGGCACGCCTCGGGTAAGATCTCACCTGTACATCATAAACTTGCATTAATACTTGACATTCAGTAATGATTACAAGATTCAATTAGTGTGCAGTCAAAAAATACAATAGAACAGCAAGACAGCCTATGAAGAATTTACAGTACATATCATGGACTCTGCTTTTGTTTGTACCCTGCAGGATCTCTTGGAAGACTTGTGCAAGGAACAAAGACAGAGGGAGAGAGAATGGTCCAAAGATGGTACCGGTTTTGAAGTCCAACTGGCCTTTCTTTATCTCTCTCTCTCTCTCTCAATATAGATCTACGAGTGGCTATTGATCTTTTCTGAAGAAATTTTGTGGAGAACTTGGAAGTAGGTATAAGTGTCAAATGATGGATGATTGCCTGCGTAAAGAGGTGGGAGGGATTTGATTGATCTGTGTCTTCTTTTAGATGATGATTGTTTTGTATCTGTTGCGAGGCCGGAGACAAATCAGATGTGCAGAAACTAAATACCGTGAAAGCTATGGTGGTAATTATTTTACTTCATCTTTTTCAGTAACACACCATGCTAAGCCAATTAAGCAATTTAGTCTTTGAATAAAGCAATTGAGCTTTTATCCGTTTAATTGAACGTCGGAAAAAAATTTCCCTCTTCTTTTCTATGTCG
This sequence comes from Stipa capillata, assembly GCA_019208055.1. Classification (NCBI taxonomy): domain Eukaryota; kingdom Viridiplantae; phylum Streptophyta; class Magnoliopsida; order Poales; family Poaceae; genus Stipa; species Stipa capillata. The sequence continues at coordinate 65,095 of JAGXJF010001971.1, read as the reverse complement.
TTTGAAGCTAGTGAGATTATCATGGGAATATTAGTATTATCTAAGAGCAAACTGATCTGACTTTGCTATCTATAACAATTGATGTTCCATTATCTCTAGTTTGAAGCAGGTAGAATTCTCATTGAAAAAGTCACAATTATTTAAAAACAAACCAGTCTAACTTTGCCAAATACACCTACAGAATGATCATGTTAAAAACTCTCTAGCAGCTAAGGTTCCATTTTCTCAAATCTAGTAGGCTTCTTATATCTATCCTTCATAAGAAACATGGAAAAGAACAACAAATATTTGCAACCAAGCAGCAGGCCCTAACCGATTAGCAACCGATTAGCAACAGGCCCTAACAGAGCTAGACAAGAAGGAGGAGTACCTGGACTTGAGGGCTGTGTGGGCGGCGAAGTCGTGGGACGAGTGCTGGCCGGCGAGGAGGAGCAGCCGGGGGAGCAGGTCGGCGGCCAGGGGCGAGGGGCCCGGGGGCGAGGGGGCCGGATGCGAGGTGGCCGGCGGTGAGGTGGCCGGCGAGGAGGAGCGGGGCGCCGGGGACGAGGGGGGCGGAGGCGAGGTGGCCGGCGAGGGGGCCGGAGGCGAGGAGGGCGGAGGCGAGGAGGAGCGGGGCGCCGGTGGTGAGGTGGCCGGCGAGGGGGCCGGCGGCGAGGAGGGCGGAGGCGAGGAGGGCCAGGGGCGAGGAGGGCAGAGGCGAGGAGGGCGGAGGCGAGGAGGGTCGGGGGCGAGGAGGAGCGGGGCACCGGCGGTGAGGTGGCCGGCGAGGGGGCCGGCGGCGAGGAGGGCGGAGGCGAGGAGGGCCAGGGGCGAGGAGGGCGGAGGCGCGCGGGATTGAGACACGCAAGATTTGGGATTTGGGATTTGGGAGTTGGGCGCGTATATACGGCAGGTTACTAGTGGCGTTGGGGACTGTACACACGCCACTAGTAACATATTACTAGTGGCGCGCTGGTTCGAGCACATGCCACTAGTAACATGTTACTAGTGGCGCCTATGCAGATGAGCACGCCACTAGTAACATTTAGGGTTTTTAGCATATTCAGGGTACATTTAGCGTATTTAGGGTATTAGCGTATTTAGGGTTAGGATTATATATTTTTTTCATACATTGAATATAGTTGGCTTTTTACTGTTAGTTTTCTATTTGTCGGGAATTAAATTTATTTCTAGATATTTGAATTTTAGAAAGACATGTTAATGAAGTCTCGATACAACTTGATATGGCATCAATAGTAATATGCATAGACTCGATACAACTTGATATTACATCAATGGTTAAGTGCAAATACAAAAGAGATACAATAATGTGAGAAATTGCCGCTGCTAGCTAGTTTGTCAGCGTTTCACAATCTTCTCAACGGTTGTCTTGGTTTTCTTGGTCTTCCTTGTATACTTTAGCCCCATGTCGTGACTCTTTCTTTTGAAGGGACGGCCTGTCTTAGGTAACGTAGTTCTGCTCCTTCTCGTGGTGTATTTTCTACCGTCGTCTTCTTCCGCTGGGTCACCAAATTGGTCGAAGTCTTCCTCGTCAACGACTCCATCCATTCCGACGATGCTCCTTTTGCCTCTCCTCATGACAACACGGCTCGGCCTTGTTGGGTCGGTTATGTAGAAGCATTGGGCCACGTCCTTAGCTAATACCCACGGCTCATTTTGGGCGGTGATTCCTCGCACATTCCCAGTAGGCTTTGCTGAGGGTATAACCATGGTAGTCAAATAACGGTCTTCGATTACGATACTCTTCGCCCATCTGACACGGCACATGGGATCTTGATCTCTCCCGAGTAGTCAAGTACCCAGATCTCTTCGAGCCTGCCATAGTATCTGTCCTTTACATTACCGGTCAAGGCCTCCATCGTCACCACCGAGTTTTGGTAATCACTATCCTTGTCTTTGGCCTCCGTATAGAATGTGTATCCATGATATCATATGCTTGATAAGTCACGAGATTGCATATGGGGCCATGTGCCAAGGCGAAGATGATCTTTGCTCTGTCATCACTCGCTGGCAATGGCTTCTTCTGAATGCGCTCTTTGAACCAAGCTGCGAAGGAGGAGTTGTGCTCTCTCTTGATTTGGTCATCGGTCCTCGGTTGCCCAAGGTCAGCGTACTTTTTTCTTAATGTTCTCTCGTGCTTCTCCGCCCAAGGGGTGACCGCTTCTAGGTGCTGTAACGCTACTGTGTGCGCTCTGTTGAAGTCGTCGCGTCGGTTCGGTGTATCAAAGTCCACATGTAAATCCCTCTTCCCAACCGAGCGACCTACTCCTTCGAGCCTGCCAACATGCTTATTAACGGGCAGACCGATAGATTTTTTGACTTCCATGTAATCCGTGCAAAACGCGATGCACTCCTCCGTCAGAAAGCCCTGGACGATGCTTCCATCCGGGCGAGCCCTGTTACGAACGAAACCCTTGACGGTCCCGTTCATCCTTTCGAACAGGAACATGTTATGCAAGTATACCGGTCCCAGGTCGATGATCTCCGGGACAACATGGACCAACAGATGTACCATAACGTCAAAGAATGCGGGCGGGAAGTAGATCTCAAGCTCACATAGTATGACAACGATCTCTTCCTGTAGCCTTACGAGACGCTGCAAACTGATCGACTTTGAGAGATAACATCGAAAAAATTACAGAGGTCAAGAAGTGTTTCGCAGACGTGCTTGTCCATTATCCCTCTAAGTGCAACCGGAAGAATCTGTGTCATCATCACGTGACAGTCATGAGACATCATCCCGGACACCCTGCGTTTCTTCACGTCTAGATATCTGCGTATTCTCCCCGAGTACCCGGAACTAACTTTGATATCTTCGAGGAAACTTGAAAACTTGATCGAGCTCCTTCGGATCTAGAGTGAAGCAAGCGGGGGGACATGAATCATCGAATTTTGAAACATTCTTGCGCGTAACTGTCTCCTCCTGGTCAGCGTGCAGCTCATCCCTTATGTTGAGGTCTTTCAAGTCTTGCCTTGCCTTCGGCCATCTTTTGTCTTTTCCGGCATGTCGAACAGGGTACCAAGCAAACTCTCACAGACATTCTTCGTGATATGCATGACATCAAGACAATGAGGCGTATCGAGGACTGGCCAGTAAGGCAAGCCCCAAAAAATAGACTTCCTTTTCCATACTTTTAACAGCGGCTCAGGGGCCTTCCGCTTCTTTCCCGGCTTAGGGCACTCTTTCCAATCGTTCAACAGCCGACAGATTTCTTCTCCGCTCCTCTTACGTGGCTTTAAGCGAGCCTCAGTTGTACCGTCGAACAGATCTGGACGACTTCTCCACTCATCATCCTTGTGAAGCCACCTTCGATGCCCCATGAACACGGTTTTTTGAGAGCCGCCCGCGGGCTTTAGCTGGAGATAAGTTGTATCATCCATACACTTAACACATCCGAAGTGTCCGTGGCACACCTGGCCGGAGATATATCTGTAACCGAGGTAGTCTTGCACCGTCGTGATCAACGCAGCTCTCATAGGGAAATGGTTTCATTCGTTGGCGTCCCAGGTGTGGACCCCTTCATCAGCCCATAATGTGTCTAGCTCCTCCTTCAATAGCTCGAGATACAGGTTAATATCGTTCCCCGGTTGTGTCGGCCCTTGAATTAGCATAACCATGTGTACATACTTCCGCTTCATACAGCGCCAAGGGGAAAGGTTGTAGAACCATACAAACACGGGCCAGGTGCTGTGTGTGCTGCATGCTCTGGTTGCCAAAAGGATTGAGTCCGTCCGTACTCACACCCAACCTGATATTCCTTGCTTCTCCTCCGAATTCGGGGTATTCACAGTCGAGTGCTTTCCACTGGCAACCGTCTGCAGGATGCCTTAGCACGCCATCGTCTTTACCTGCCATCTTCCTATCTTTGTGCCAACGCATGAGCTTTGCTTCCTTCTTGTTTGCGTATAGACGCTGCAAACGGGGAATGAGCGGAAAGTACCATACAACCTTTTGAGGGGTTTTCTTTCCCCGCTTGTATCGGGGTTCCTCGCACTCTGGACACTCTGTTAGGTCCTCGTGCTCGTTTCAATAAATGATGCAGTCATTGACGCATGCGTGGTATCTGATGTGCGGCAAATCAAGAGGGCACACGACCTTCTTGGCCTCATTGATACTACTAGGCAACACGTTCCCCTCGGGAAAAACTTTATGTAGAAACTCCAATGTCGCATCGAGACTTGCATCCATACTTTTGTATTTTGCCTTGATGTCTAGAAATTTGAGCGTGACGTTGAGGCGGGTGTGCTGGGGATCGCAACAATCATACAATGGAGTTTTTGAGTCTTTCTCCAGTTTCGCAAACTTGGCAGCCTCTCTAAGAGCAGCTCTTTCATTAGTCATCTTTTTCACAATCAACTCTTGAACATGAGGGTCCTGCACCATTGCGGCCAGCGTGTCCTGGGTGTCCGCCGCTTTGGCATCTTCATCATGTCCGGCATCGTCGTCATGTCCGGCCTCTTCATCCACATGTCCGGGCGCCTCTTGGTGCTCCATCCCTTCATCTTCTGGGTATTCGTTTCCCGCTTCTTCATCTATCACCCCTTCGACGTCGGCAACATCCTCATCCTCCTCACCGTGACTTGTTCACCGTGTATAACCATCCATGAAACCCGTCGGAGCAAGTGCGCCTTCACAGAGCCAGAACGGGGTGTGAACATATGCATGTTTTTGCAATCACGACACGGACAACATATCTCCTTGCCACCCCTTCGCTCCATATCTTCCACGGTGAACTTTAAGAACCCATTCATACTTCGATCCATGATATCGTTCGATCAATCCCTATAAGATATAAGAAAAAGAATTAAAACCAACAAGGTCATAGAAAATTTCGGCATGACCTTTGCTAAAAATGACACAAATCGAGTGTGCCAGAAATTTGACAAAACGTTGACGAATCAACATTTTGTCAAAACATTGACAACTCATATATATTCCCTGAAAAAAACACATGGAGCAACTACATTGAGTTGTTGCCTCGGCTCGATGACCGGTATCACAAGCAATAACAAAGTCGATGGCCGAACACAAATTTTCATCATCTCACATGCATGTCCACAACAATATACATTTCATTTCATTCAAATAGACGACGATGCCCCCAAAGTTAATTCTCACCTAGGGACGAAGAGAGGACCGAGACGTCGATCGAGCTAGTGAGGCCGGCTATATATGTATGGTGGTGGTGGTGGTGGTGGTGGAAGGAGAGGAGATAAGAATGGAGCGGGAGAGAGAGGATTTGGGGGAAAGGAATTGAGGTGAGATAGATTTGGGGGGAGAGCTAGCTAAGCATTAATGGAGGAGAGAGAGATAGTTAATTTAATTCATGGGAGAGGGTGGAGGGAGAGAGAGTAGATCTAGCTAGTTAGGGCTTAATTAATTAGCTAGATCTACCTAGGGCTAATTAGCTAGATATAAAAATGTGCAAGGTGTGGGGGAGTTGGAGGAGAGAACAAGGGGAGAGGAGGAAGAAGGGAGAAGAAGTGGTGAGGAGGAAGAAGGAGAGAGGGGGCTCTCACATGTGTACAGCACAGCTCAATTATTGGTCGTAGTTACTAGTGGCGTGCGATCTAGCGAGCCACGCCACTAGTAAGCCAGGTACTAGTGGCGTGCGGTCTCGAGACCACACCACTAGTAATTTCTCCCAGACAACGGCAGGGCCCCACGTACTAGTGGCGTGTGGGCTAGGGGGGCACGCCACTAGTAAGCCAGATACTAGTGGCGTGTGGTGCTGATACCACGCCACTAGTAACTTCTCCCGGACCACGGCTGGGCCCCACTTACTAGTGGCGTGTGGTCTAGCGGGGCACGCCACTAATAAGCCATATACTAGTGGCGTGCGGTGCTGATACCACGCCACTAGTAACATCTCTCGGACCACGGCTGGGCCCCACTTACTAGTGGTGTGTGGGCTAGAGGGGCACGCCACTAGTAAGCCAGGTACTAGTGGTGTGCGTTGTAGAGACCACGCCACTAGTAATTTCTCCCGGGCCACGGCTGGGCCCCACTTACTAGTGGCGTGTGGGCTAGAGGGGAACGCCACTAGTACTTTGTTAGTAGTGGCGTCCATATTTGGTGGCACGCCACTGATAATCTGAGCAGATACCAGTGGCGTGGCTTTTTGGTGGAACGCCACTAATAAGATTTCATCTATAAGGGGGTTCTGCACTAGTGATGCAACTACATGATTATGCAACATAAAGTCATATTGAACATGTGCAACTTAATCGTGTTTAAACAAACAATTAAATTATACACATGAATAAAATAATGTGTCAACCATTGCATGACGGATTATTATCTAAAACATGGATTAGCCTATGTATATATGCATAAACATATACACACAGCTGCATACGCAAACCACATGAAATGCATCGAATAAATATGAAACATGTGTGTGATCTTAACCACATTATACACAGAGGTTAATAACGTGATAAACTATTATGTAACAATCCTTAAATAAATATGAATTAAACTATAGGTGCGTCTAAGATGTGCATGAACATATGCACATACCACCATACAATATACGTCATGCAACAATCAATATTGAAGATAGATAGAGGCTAAGCATGTGCAATCCTAACTATGTTGAACTAATAATTAAAATACAAATAGAGTTTACTTAATGTGCTAGCCAAGTCATATCAAACTATTATTTAAACACGGGCAATATATACATGACCATATATGCAAACTATATGAAGCGTAATATGTGAATATAAACTATGCATGTAATCTTAATCATACTATAAACAAAGGTTACCATTATAGCTAAATATTTTACAACACCATTAGTTAAAACAGGAAGCATCTATATATATAATAACTTTATATTTTGCATAACATCATGTCATACGTCCATTTAAATCTACACATATATATCTTATCATATTATCTACACATGGTGACATGGGAATCATAACATGTTTACTAAACAATCATCATCATGTGTGATTAAAGACACTAACATGCTCGTAAGCAACCTTATGCCATATACAATAATCTATTACTATCTATTATATTTGAGTAGGTGGTGATGGTCACATTATACAAAGATCAACTACCATATGATATGTCATATTAATATTCGCTTAGTAAGATTATGCTTCAACTGTTATAGGTTATATGCAATATTAGGCTCGGTTATATATTGTATAACACAATATATGTAAACATACACAAGATCATGTAATATGAATCTTATTAAATACGGACAAATTTATCCGCAATAAAAACAAGATTGAACTAACATGTTGAACTACCTCATGTCTACTAACTACTAAAACCGAATTATATTGTATATGCGTATATTATATTTAACTATACAAACATGCAACATGTAGCTATATAGATGAATAAACCTAGTATTGAACTAAACATGATTGATCACATGATGAATTCTAAGCATGAACATTACATAAATAGAAGCAATGATTATATAAGAACTAAGCATATAAATATATGAAACTATAGTCTAACATAACATTCAATTTAATTTGGTGATCAAGCAATAATGAAGAACATTATAGATTAACATAGGGTGATGCGAGTGATTTCAAACAAGGATTAATGGTGTAAAATAATGCCATGATGCACCACAAGATCATAGGAGATTAACTATATGGGTGTGGGCGACGTTCGCAACACGAAACGGTTGGAACTGGACATAGATCGGTTCTGGACAGACCAGAGGATTTTGGACGCTGCACGATGCTCGCTCAACGAAATCACAATCTGCCAATTGGGTTAGAAACTAGACACATAGAGGTACAATCTTACCAAAGGGTTTTGGAGAATTCTTACCGAGTCAACGGGAAAAGATCAGACAAGTTAGATGTTCTGTAGATTGAATCTGGACATCCGCGGACAGCATGTCGGAGACGGATCAATTCCCCCCAAAAGGCTACATGGATCAAGGTGAAAATTTAGAGAGATGCTCATAGATACCTAAGGCACAACTTCACCAAAAGGATTCTTCAAAGACTCACCAGATCAATGGGGAAAGAGGTGATAATGCCATTGTACCGTTCATATAGTCAAATCTACACACAAACAATAGCACGAAGAAACTTGATTTTCCGAAGATTGGCCATTGGATTGTCTTCAAATTTTGTGGAGATCATCTTGACAACATTATCCAGGATCCCACCAAATGGATCTTGAAAAGGAGGTCTGAGCTAACGAGGGCGTCATTCCAATCTAGATGCACGTGCAGAAAATCTGGGTTCAAACAGCACGTTAGTATTTGGAGATTTTCCGATTATTGCACCGTTAGATCTTCACTAAATTTTGTAGAGAGTTAGAAGGAAAGGTTAAGAATAATCTCACTGAAGGGATTTACCAAAAGATGTTTGAAGCAACAGGAATTGGAAAAACACTGAGGCGATATGTGCTGTTTAGAAACTGCACGGAGGCAAAGAGGGGGGGTGGCGGCTGTTTGGGGGGTTTGGGGGCTAGGGTTTCGTGGGAAAAGAGTGTGGGGGAGTGGGGAAAAGATGGAGGGATGTGGGGGTATTTATAGGAGGGTTAAAGGAAAGAGATTTGGACCAAATCCTATTAGAAAAGAGGTGGCGACACATTCTGCGCTACGCAGCACTCGCCGGGGTGGCTACTCAAGGGAGGAATGAGATGGCGGGGCGTCGGGTGGAGATGAGCCGGGATGATGGCCATAAATGAAAGGAGGAAAGAAAAGAAGAAAACCAAAATAAAAACAAGAACAGTAGAGCGAGATTAAATATCAAACGAACTCCGAAAATTCTGAGAAAAACTCTGGAGACATATTCCAAATTGAAAAGCCAACCCAATTCAAGTTGGATTAATTCAAATTAACTCTGGTCCAATTTGTGAAATTTCAATTAGCTTTAATTAATTAGAGAATAAATAACAAAAAATTTTGGCTCTAATTTTTAAATAAAGATTTTGAAAAGCTCTAAAAATCAGGATGTTACACCGACAGACCTAGGAAACCCTAACAGATCTGGGAGCACTGGTTCTTATATAGGTGGAGAAGTCATTCCAGACGGTTTAGTCACTTGAACCACCTGTAATGACCTATCACAGACGGGTGAACAAAAGACCATCTGCGGTGTATTGCTACATCACAGACGGTTCCTTTCATGACCGTCTCTGATGTGTCATCGCAGACGGTTCAGTTTTAAGTCGTCTGCGATAACTGCTTACATCGCAGACGGGTGATACCTCGAACCGTCTGCGATGAGTCTTTCTAGACGGGTCGGCTACGACCCGTCTAGGATGACATATCATCCAAGACACTGGTGTCCAGACAAAAGTCATCACAGACGGGGTCGTTTGTCTGCCCGTCTGGAATGTCTGCTATCCTAGACGGGCTATAGTAACCATGTGCGATGTGCCGTCCAGGATGAGCCGTTCTATAGTAGTGGATACTCTAGATGATAAGTTATCCATAATAACTATGTGTGACTCCAGGCTTAGTTTGTTTAAACCCGGACTGTCCAGATTTAATACCAGATAGTCTGGACAAGTCTCTGTTTGGTCCTTGGAGTGTCTGTAATTTGTGCCAGATACTCTAGACAAATCCTTGTTCGAAGTAATGGTGTGTTTCTCTAGAGTCGTTTCTCTATTGTTCGGAGTCTCCGGAATCTATCCCGGATACTCTAAGAACTTATCTCCCAGACCATCTAAGGCTTTCTCTGGGTGAGAAATATAGTCGTTATTTTTGCATCTCGAATACTCTGGTTCTAGACCCGGATAATTGTGTTTCTTACAGCCAACGGCTAGTTCTTTAAAGTGGGCTATTTATACCCGCACTCACCCATCCAAGCATAACTCTTTGCCACTTCAAGTCCTGCACTCTTCAGAGTTTCTTCCACCTTCCTCAAGACTGATCCATTGATTCTTATGAGGAAGAACAAGAGAGACTAAGAGACTAAGATTTATTAAGCACTAGAGTATTGAGTTCATCTTCAAGTCTTCAACGCACCTGTTTCTCTTTGAGACTACGGTCTCCTAGATGGCTAGGAGTGCTTGAGAGCTCCCAAGCAAGTTGTGGTTAGCCTCAAGAACTTTTTGAAGGTCGGGATCCTCTTCCCGTAAGGAAAGGATCACCAAGAAGGAAGGGAAGAGGTTCTCTGTGCACCTTCTCGAGGAAAAGGCTTGAAAGAGAGCCGGCATCAATCTTTGTGACCAAGCTCCTCAATGGAGACATAGGATTCCCAGACGGATCTGAACTTTGGCAATTACAACTTTGTCTCCCCATGGTTTTACATTTCGCACTTCAGTTTTTGCAAGTCCTTTTGTGTTGTCGCTTGCTTGTGCTACTATATCTAGGGGTGCTCATATAGTTTTCTTACACTAGATAACCTTCTATGCCGCATAATTGCAAGATTTCGTAAACATAGGTTAAAAAAATTTAGTCGCATATTCACCCCTCCCTCTAGGCTGACATCTTGAACCTTTAGTTCCTATCTTGGATCTCCCTCCATGATCAATGTACGTGGCGAATGCCCAACGTGATTCCAAAATTTTAGCCAATTGCAAAAGAAAAAAATAATACAAAAAATTACGGAGGAAATGAAATTTGTTCTATTGCTTGGCTAATAGCCATGAATTCACAAGGCGTAATGGAATCAAGGTATACTACCCTGTTCACTTTAGGTATGATGATAATCAAGATCCAATAAAATCTACCAAAGTTTATCTCCATGGTTACAACTCATGCAATTCATATTTTATAAAGTACAAATAATCACATAAGTATAGTGTATAACTTACTACTAGTTGTATGCAAGAAGTATGAATTCCTTGCTCTATTGAGTCCACAATGCTTGTACCAAGTAATTGTGAATGAGTTCTAAGTTAGCGGTGACGCTTTGCGCGGAGACCAATTGTGGATCGAGGAAACCCACCGGTTTCTTTCCTTATTTTGGCTTCATTGATCATGTACCTAAGTACAGAAAACAAATAGAGTTATGTGTATGCATTTAGTGTCATACAATGAATGTACACAATGATTGTAAAATACTTAAAATGTGAACAATACCATAAGTGAGGTGTTAAGCTCCCAAAGGTTGAGGAGAAGGAACAAGTCATCGAAGGCCACCGTGCAATCACCTGCCTCGTGGAGAAAATGCTCCAAATTGAAATACACTGCTATTCTCGATGCTCTTTTTGCACCCTACTTGTTGGAGTTGATCATGTAGTACATATGCAATTTTGTGCAGAACAAACCTACATACGCGAGTTCTTCTGGTGGGAGCAATGGATGTCCATTGGTGAACTTGGTGGCTACCTCCATGATGGGGTACTCCCCGACAGTCTACTTCTTCACTTTACCCTTAGATTTTCCCTTGGTGACAGCTTGTCACACTTCGTTATTCTATTGATCAGGCACCTGGAATGATCCCATTATCTCGACCACACTGATGCGCTTTGGTTCAGGAAGTTTCTTCAAGTCTTCCAAGAGGATATTGACCTGTTGTCTTACGTCTACCCTACAAATAGTCTTAAATTTCTTCTCTGTTCTTTCAGGTTCCATAGGAGCCTTAGTTTCTTCAAATCGTCTGAAGGGCTTCATTGAGGGTTTTCTAGGACATCGCTTTCGTATTGCTGAGGAGTTTGACGTCTCTCTCGGCGAAGTCCATTCTTTGGACCTCTCAGTGACGTTTGTTCCTTGGATCCTCTCGGTGATGCATTATTGGACAACATCTATTAAACATATATTAAGCATAATAATAACCAGAGATTATGTTAATGACCAATTAATATTAAAAATTTAAGGCTAAGCATAAACAAGTACCTAAGGCCTCACATTGAAGAATACCTAAGGCCTCACATTGCATGTTCTATATTAAATATTTGCAAGTTCTATAGCAAAAATTAGAGACCTATAATCACATCAAGTGTATAAGATTTTATAATCATAGAATTAATATTATTATCTCAGATTATAATCACATCAACCATACATCTCAAAAATTAAAGAACTATAATCACAACATTAAATTTACCCCAACAAAATTTGCATGTTCTATAGCAGAAATTATGGTACTATAATCACAGTAAGTGCACAAGATTATATAATCACAAAATTAATATGATGATCTCAAATTATGATCACAGCAAGCATATATAGAAAAAGTTATAGAACTATAATCAAAAAATTAAATTTCCCCCACAAAAGTTGCAAGTTCTATGGCAGAAAGTATAGAACTATAATCACAGGAAATGTATAAGATTATATAATGACAGAATTAATATTATGATGTTAGATTATAATAAAAAGATTATATATAGAAAAAATTATAGAACTATAATCACAAAGTTAAATTAATCACCACAAAACTTGCAAGTTCTATAGCAGAAATTATACAACTATAATCACAGCAAGTGCAATTTTGAACAATAATTACAAGTGCCATTTTCTACATTTTCTATCATAATCTCCTCTACAAATTAAACAAATTTTCTACACATAATCTCCTCTACACATTAAAAAAATTATATTCAATAATTCAACAAATTTTCTACAGATAATCATTACACTAATTCTAGGGCACAATGGAGGAGAAGGGGCATGGGGACGAGGCGGTTACCTTCTACCTGGTGGTGTTGGTGGAAGAGGAGGGTGCTAGGGCACGGTGGAGGAGAACGGGCATGAGGACGGTGTTGGTGGAGGAGGGAGCCAAGCAATGGCGGCGATGGAGAAGGGGGACGGCTCAAGGTGGCATTTGGTGGAGAAGGGGGGCCACTCAAAGCAGCAAAGTCTCTAGTGGAGAAGGTGGCAGGAGACAAGGAGGGAGCATGGAGGAGAGGCCGGCCAATGTCGGGCTCCGGCTCGGGGAGAGGTGGTGCGTTGGGATCACGGGGAAACAGCTACCAATGGAGAAGGACAAAGCGGTAGCAGCAGCACAGTTGCGGCGGCGGGCTAGGGAGGAGAAGAGGCACATGGAGTGTTTGGTATGTCGGGCACAAGAGGAAAACCTAACTAGAGTGGCTCGAAAGGCACATACAAGATAGCTCTATTGGGCCGAACCATCTGGGGTGTGCAACACATCCTAGACAGCTCTGCTGGGCCGAACCATCATGAATGTGCACCACATCCCAGATGGATAGTTTGGCTAAACCGTCGCAAATGTGTTGCACATCCTAAACAATTCATCTTTCTAAACCGTCTAAGAAGTGATCTTTTTATTTTTTTAAATACACAACATATCGCAAATATCAATGTGATACAATTGTATTAATTCTTCAAATTTATGTAATGCAAATCCAAAAGATGATATAATACATTAACTCTTTAGGTTCATATAATCCAAAGATGATATACATAATACATTAATTCTTCAAGTTCATATAATCCAAAAGAAGATCATAACATTAATTCTTCAAGTTCAATATAACCAATATAACAGCCGATATGTGTAACCAAGTCCATGTAAGCATCTAAGCATAGTAAGACCTCACTTCTCATAAACCCTATTTTCTATCATCATCCAACTTCTCAAAATTAAACCCTAGGACCATCCCTGCCTAAATCTTGCAATCAATGGTTTACCAAAACCTAGATATGAACTTGGTGGGTCCATGACCACCCTTGGGTTGCAACTAAGGAAAAACCAGAAAAATAAATGAGCAAGGAACCATTTGAATCAAGTGAAGTTCATTCATATTCATGAAAATTGCAGTTCTGTAAATAATTTTTTGGTGGTGATTCCTTCCATAAAGATTCATGAAATTTCATATATGGACATTATAATATAAAACCTCCAATAAAAAATTATAAATTTTGGAAGCCCTAAACACCTAGCTATAGTTCAACTAAACACCTAGCTATAGTTCAAACCAATTTTGGGAAAATTTGGACATTTGGATGAATTTCAGTCAAATGTATTTTAGTTTAACTTGAAATTTTCACAGTAGCTCACAAACATATTATAGAGTCTTTGTGAGTTTTTCTAAATTTTTATAACAATGTTTGAACCCCTCATTTAATTGCAGAAGCCCCACAGCAATAACAAACAAAAGAAAAGAAAAACAAAAGAAAAAGAAAAGGCACCCTCAGGCCAGCCTCAACCCGCTAAGTCTACCGGTCCATTGTAGCGCGCCAGCCCACCTTGTCAAATCTGCCTCCCTTCCTTCCCCTTTCCACATTCCCCGTGGAGAAGTGCCCTGTGTGCTGCCGCCTCCCCATCCTCACAGCCTGCCAATGAGGCCTGCCTGGTAGTCCTCGTCTTCCACGTTGTAGGCGATGGCTAGGACACCGCAGCTCTGACCGCGCCGAGAAGCACCGTCCCGACCACGCCACTCTCCTCCTTAAATTCCCCTCCTAGATCTTCTTTTCCACTTTTTCTCATCCACCTAATTTCTCTTCAGGAAACTCCATCCAGAACCCTAGCTGCCCGAGCTCCTTCCACCGGTTGAAGCTCCTCGCCGGCAAGCGTCCTCCTTGGCCTCTGGTAAGCCCCCGCATTCTCTTTCCCCTTTCCAAACTTTGTCGGTTCCCTCGCCTCCTTTTCGGTTTTGGATGAGCGACGAGGAAATGCACCACCATCTTCTTTCCCTTCAACCGAAGCTCCGCCATCACTGTTCCCCATTATCTTCTGAGCGCCCGAGCACCTTTCTTCCTCTCCTAGCTTCCCGGCGGGTTCCTTTCTCTCCCTAACCACTTCCCCGACACATGCATGCCCTAGATCCATCTGCCGAGGAAGTTCCCCAAGCAGCCACTGTTAGCCTCATCGTCGCCCTCGCCGTCGACGAACCCAAGCGCCCCCTCCCTCTACCACTAGTTTCTTCACTATTGGTGAGTCTCCTCGAGCCTCTACGACCCAGCTCCGGTAATCCGGAGCACCTCACCCACGTGCACGGCCGTCGGAGCCACATCGCCATGCCCAGGCGTCAGGTCAGCCGGTCAAACCGACTGGTCTGACCAGTCCACCCGCCAATCTGACCAGCCTACCTCCGGTTCAAAGGCATGGGTCTATGACCTCTAGGCCCCACCTCAGTAATTTGGCTAAAACAAAAATAAAAGTAACAATGAACTCCCTGCCAAGGGTCCCCAGCGGTCATTCTCTAAGGCTAGGTTATAGCTAGGTATAAAAAGATCTAATATTTTTCTTTACTGAGAAAAATAAAGAAAAAGCTTTTACATTGCTGAAACTTGTAGAAATTGTAGGAAATTCATACCAACTCCAAAAATTATGAAGTTTATTTGAAAATGATCAGGGTCAAAAGTACTATCCACAAAAATAAATTCAATCATGTATTGTTCTTGGAAAATTCTGAAATGTTTAAATGATCCCAATTCTTGCATAATTCATAAGAAATTCATCCATAGTTCAAAAATTGTGAACCTTATATGAAAATGATCAGCAAGAAATGTACTATCTACTAAAAAATACTTCCATGCATGTTACTATCCAAGAAATTTTGAATTACTATCAAACCAATTCTTAAAGATATGAATTCTAGTCAAAATTCGTATCTTTTAATCTGCAATTCCAAATGACATGAAACCAATTGCAAAAGTTTTCAAATTCAAAATTTCATCACCTGAAATGCATTTCATGCATCATTTACTAGATTATATCATGAACACTTATCTATTTTTGTTGCTTTCTCTCATTTTGATGTTGATGTGCAAATTTGGTAGAATTTGGCGACGAGGGATTCTAGCAAGATCAGGAGTACCCTAACCAAGGCAAGTTGATCTTGTTGGCATTGCCATGAACCTTTTAACTTAAGTGAGCGATGTTGTAGTAGTTCCGGTGAGCACCCGTTTGCAATTGTGGTCACCGGCCCAGAGTTCGGTTTATCATGGAGAAGCTCTAGAGGGGTCTCGTCCGACTACTACCTTTAGTCATAAGGTGCTGGTCGTGAGAGCACCGCCGATGCAGCCAGGTGGTTCTCACCCACTTGAGGCTTTGCAACCCTCACTTGGGGAATCTCCGGGGCATTGGGTGGAGCTATTTAACAACTAATATCCCTCCCTAATTTGGGGTAATGATTTTATTCAGATCTAAAATGATTGGTTGGTTATGGTTAAATTATAATCTTGTAAGTACTTTAATGAATGATGATGATGTTACCTTGAGCTAGTTAGTATGATCTTTATTCATATGATACTTTTCATGAAATCATGTTGATTATGAGGCCTTAATCATGTTGTTGGGAATATCATATGTACTTTATGAATTTGTCATGTTATGATTCATGTCAGGAGCACTACTAAGACTTATGAGTATGTTTGTACTTATCGTTAGTTGTTGCATGCTTAGCAACAGGTGAACCCTCCCGTAGCGAGTATTTCCAAGACGATGCTTAGATGGTTGCCTAGTTTGCTATTGAGATTGTGGATGTTTTATGGGTGTTTTGGGTTAATATACTAGCTTGTATCCATGGTTAAATCTCAATGTTTCCACTATTTAACTTGTTCGATACTTGCAACCTTCAGGTCCTTTTGCTTGTAATATATGTAATTGCCCAAACATGAGGGATATAATGATATTCAAGTTTTTGCCACGTCCCTCCATAGACAGTGCATGTATGTTTCAAGGGTATGGGGGCAACGGTAGAGAATTGGAGTCTATACCTCGTGAGGCTGTTGGGGAACGTGCTACGTAAAACAAAAATTTACCGCGCACAATCCACCCCAAGATCACTATCGAGGTGCAGGCAACGAGATCATACCTTCGACGATCACGTCAATGCAGCGGAGAAGCAAATAGACCGATGACGATGCCGCTGAAGTCGTCAGACTCCCGCAGCTAGGCTATATCCTCCCAGCCGCGGAGAATGCTGAGCGATCTCTCGCGAATAGTTCGCCCGATTGAACGCCGAAGTATACGACGTCTCCGAGGTATCCACGCGTACCGGATGAGCGACACCGCAGTAATGTGTGGATCAGCACACAAGAACAGCGGGGATCTACGAGAAGGAGAAGCAGTAGCGCGCCGGCAGCTGTACTAGATCCAATCTAGAAGAGAGAGAAAAAGAAGGCTGTGGCCAATCTAAAGATGGCCGGCCTAGGGTTTAGGGCTGCTTCTGGGGCTGCCTGGATGCTCTTCGAGGTGCCCTGCCCCTCTATTTATAGGGGCAGCTCTCACTAGGCAGGTGGAGTCCTACTCCAGCAGGGACACCCTGTTGGAGTTGGAGTCCAACTCCACTAGAACCTTCTAGAACCTTCTAGAACTTCTAGAACCTTCTAGAATTTCTAGAACCTTCCAGAACCTTCTAGAATTTCTAGAACCTTCCAGAACCTTCCAATACTTTCCGGAACACTTCCGGACATCACCGGAACCATCCGGGACCTCCCGGAACACTTTCGAGATCATCCGAAACACTTTCGGAACCCTTCTCTCTCGTTCTCCATAAATCGTAGCATTCCTAAATGTCGCTAAAACGTTAAGCTTGTGACCCTATAGGTTCGAGTATATGTGGACATGTCCGGGACACCTTCCGGTCAATAATCGTCAGCGGGATCTGGACACCCATAACGACTCCCACATATCATCGAAGATCTTTATCGAGCGAACCTTGTATTGTCGCATACAATTCCTTTTGCCTCACGATACGTTACACAACCCGAGGCGAGACTTTGACGGTATCCCTGTGATCAACTCCTTGATCACCATACCTAGTTATCCTCGTTACCGGTTTGTACTCTTTTCTCGTTTCCGTATTCCGGTATCCCCGTGACTAACCTTTTAGTCACAATACCTGGCCAGGTGATGCTGGACACCGTAATACCGAGTGGGCCCAGAGTGTATCTCTCCATCGCCGGATGGGCAAATTCCAGTCTTGACATATCTAACCCACTAGTTCGTGCTTTGGCCGACTAGGTAAGGCTGTGGACACGAACGTCGAGCTCTTCTAAGATAATACGGTGATCTACAAGGTGTCTTGGAATTATATTTGGCTTATTTTATAGTGTTTGCTTCTGGCCGGCTTGACCCACGGTTATAAACAATACGATTTCGTGTGCGTATGCTATGTGGGTCCGGTGTTAGGCCTCCCAACGGTGATAGATACATATGACTTTGTGCGCGTATGGTATGTTGGGTGGCTTCTCGGTCTTTGGCAATACATTGTTTGCTAGGTCATGTGGAATTTTGAGCCCTGACGGCTTGGTATTATAACCGAGCTGACTATAGGTAACCTTTTTGTAGGTGGTCGCTAGAATAAAGCTCAATTTGTGAAAATTATTTATAAAACTAAAAATGAATTGTGAAACCTATAAGGGTTGCCAGTTTATTTATTTTCTCCATCCATCTTAGAACTAACCTTCTTTACACGGTTATTGTTTTATCAAAGGCTTTGACTAACCTTTCTTATCTCTCTTCTGCTAGATGCCTGTTGGGACTTTGTTCCACACTACCAACTGCCACGACCTGGGTGGCTTTCCGGAGTTGCTCCTATTCATGCTTCATGAGCTAGGCTTTGTGTGGATGCTGGAGTACCGCGTGTACCACTTGGACCATGGCTTCAGTATCTTCAAGTACAAGGTCCAGGTCTTCATCCACCCCCGCCAAACGGATCTTGTGGTGCAGCCGTGTGTCTTTGAGGGACACGGCATCACCATGGAGTCAGTCGTCTAGAATGCGGCCTATGCCGCAATCTGCCACCTTCGCTACGAGCTTCCAGGGATAGAGGAGACTCCACTCCACTACTTCCCTTCATGCGACCCCAACGGGGTGGTCGCCCGATACCTGAGCTTTGCGCATGAGAGCAACCCCACAGTTGCTTTCCTCGTGCGCTTGGTTCGCCTCGTAGACTTGGCTTACCGTGCCTCAGGCAATGAGAGCGGTAGGGTTTGTTGACTCCTTCGTCGCACTCTACTCCATCCCCGCGGAGTTTGCTCCTAGTACCTTCCCTTCGCGTGTCCTCACAGGGAAAGGATACTACTCCATGTATGATGGAGTTCCCTCGGAGTTTGCTCCTAGTAATTATGAATTGCATCTCGGGCTCACAATCTGTATGGTGGTGGCCAAATATTTATGAACGAACATCCCAGACGGTTCAACAAAAGGAACATCATAGATTTAGCCCACATCCGCGACGATTGAAATTTTTACCGCCATTATGTTTATCTATGACAATTTGTTTTATGAACCGTCACATATGTGGAGTCATCCTTGACGGTTCCTTTTAGGTTTACTTATCCCCAATGATTCCTAAGGTAGAACCGCCAAGGATGTGTGTCATCCTTTACGGGTTTGCTCAACCGTCTGGAGTAAGGGGCCTATGATGTGCCTCTCTGTCCTAGTGACCCTTGCAAATTTAATTGCACATCGACTCTCATAGTCAACCCATTTTGTTGCACAATCCTGGGCCCACTAAACTAGCGTTCCAGCCCCATTGCGCCCCTGGGCCTGCTATACCGGTGTCCCTGCCCTAGGTCCATTGAGCCGCTCTACCCACAGGCCCAACCACGGAGCAACACAGGTTTATAAGAGTTCTTGAGCCCTCTGCCCCTAAAAGACTAGCCTAATAGGAGGCTACGCTCAACCTTATAAGTTGTGCTCTGCCTCCTCCCACAATCGATGTGGGATTAAACCCAACACCTTTCAATTATGCTTTATGTCTCTTAATCAACTCCATTTTAGTTGCTCTTTGCATCCTTTCTCACTATTTTAAACCATACCTCTAGTATTCCGTATCCCCTTTTTGGTAGCCGCACGTTTCTCCCCATCACTCCTCTCGATTTTCTAATTTCTAATTTTAGTAAATGCCAAAAAGGAATTTCTAATTTTGATAAAGTAATATGCTTGCCTTTAGGCATTTTTATTCATCAAACTCTCTAATGATTGACTGATGATAGGCTATATAGGTTGAAGGATCAATAAAGTTTTCCTTTTAAATAAAAAAATCAGTGCCTAAGTCCTAAACAATCAGCCGTCTCCTAATGTCCTTAATAAGAAAAACCTATGGTCTTGTTTGATTTAGGGTTAACAGTTGGATTAAGGGATTTAACCGTCAAACACCATTTAGTTAGAAAATATTAAATTAAATCGGTCAAGATCTTTTAACCCTCTTAACCTAAGATAAAGTAACCCAATAAAATAGTGCGCAATAAGCTAGCTAACTCACCGTGCATGCAGTAAACTAACTCACCACAATTAACCCGAACCAATTCTTTTTCAGTACTGCTAATTAACTAACTAATTAACCTTCTAATCTAGCCAAATATTAATCTATATTTGTTGGATCAGTTGTCAAACACAAAATCTAGTTTAAGCTAAACTAATTGGATGAAGGTCAGCTAACTTAGTTCGCTTTAACACGGAATCAAATCCAGCCTACGCCAACTAATGTATAGGTGGTTAGGTACCTATATCACGTCCTATATAGATATGTACTGCAGTATGAAAGTAATCTCTGGCCTTATCTTGCATCCGTGATCCACCTAGGGCATCAATAATATATCTCCCAAGGGCCATGGATAGCGACGTAGACCGGTAATCAGACAGCAAACATCCCGTTTGGGAGAAGCCATGAGGCTAGATTCTTGTACACGATTGATTTGTGGCCTAGAGGAGAGATAAAAAGAGCGGCAGTATTTTAAAAGAAGGTGATAAGCACACAAATGAACCTATGGTTTACTTCCTCGTAATTAAGCATCTTCACTGCATGATGCTAATCGTTTATCTTTACTATTTTACATATAGAAGTTGGTGAAACAGTATCATATTTTTACTTTTCATTTTAACCCTCCTATTCACTAACCACATTTCTAAAATATATTTAACAAAAACCAATAAACCAATTATCTTAGATATTATAAAGACCTTAAAAAATCTCTACCAAAACCAACAAACTTACTATCTTAGATATAATAAAGGCTCATCTCAATTGAGCCCGAGGACGGCCGTCTCCACGCCGCACGCTCCATCATCGTCCGACCCCGCCACTCCCCTTCATCTTGCACCGCCTCCTCCCGGCCATCCGCCGCTGCATCCCCCTCGGGGACCGCGCTTTGCCACTACGTCGAAACCCCACTGGTTGACACCCCGTGCTACGCCATGGACGTCAACGTCCACAACGTCAGCCTCAGGGGCCTAATCGAGGTCGAGGAGAGATCCACTGAGTGCCCCAACGAGTGGACGTAGTTCAAGCAGGAGACCAAGATCTGGTGCCGCCCACTCGCCAAGCTCGTTGCCATCGCCGAGAAGGCCGAGGCCACTGCGAAGAGAGGTTCCTGCAGAACAGTGCCAACCGGAGGAAGGTCGTCGAGCAGATCTGTCGGTACCTCGAGGCTGAGGCCGCCAGTGCCGCACCTTCCGCCACCTGACTTGGTATGGTTTGTGCCTCTTTCCTAAGCCATTTTGATCTGATCGGATTGAAGGAAGAAGAAAAAGAAGAGAGCAAGAAGCTGTCGTCGCCCCTTGCCGTGCCATCACCGTCGTGTGTCGCCGCCCTAGCCAAGCCACCCACCTCCTAGCCGGGCTGCCCTAGCCGCCAAAGGGGAGGAAGAGGAGCTAAGTTGGGGGGAAGGGAAGAAAAAGGAAGGGAAGGAGGGGAATGAGAAGGAAGAAGGAAGAAGAAGGAGGAAAGTTTTAGGATTTTGGTCAAATTTGAGGTTCTTCTACAAATTTAGTCTCTAATTAGTCCTATATGAGAATTGATGGATGTAACTGAAAAGAATCATGTCCGGTATTTGATCTAGGGTTTTGGAAATTAAAAAATAAATCTAATTCAAAAACTACGACCAAATTATATCGAATTTTGAATTGATACTATTGAGGAAGTTGTAGGCTTCGTCATAAACTTTCCAACTGCACTGAATTTTCCCAAATCGAAGTTGTGGTTCAAAAGTTACGGCCAAAATACTATTTTCAGGGCTAAGATTTGTTGAGCTTGACTAAGTAGTCTTAATGGTCTAAATTAAATATGAGCTCAACAGAAAAGTTGTTCGAATTTTTTGGTAGATATCCTTAGATTATTCATTTATTTGATTTGGATATACGTAACTAAAGATGCAAAAATAATAGCAAGATATCGGAAAATGTAAGTGACCCAGATTTTGTCGAGATGCTCAATTTAATGTTTTGTTAAAAGACGTACTTATAGTTATAGCTCTACTAGCGGTGGCATACTGCAGTGGCAGTGCCGAAAGAAGTGGCGATGGCTTGGAGGAAGGGAGATGAGAAGAGAGAGAACACGGGTTGGGGTGGGTCTACCTCGATCGATTCGTTCGGACTTCGATTTGAAAAAAATTATAGTCTATCTCAATCGATTCAATGAGACGAACACAACCACGGTCTCAAACCTTCCATTCAACGCATGATTTAAAACGTCAAATCCTTTCGTCCCGAGTTTTTGGTCAACCTCGATTTTTAATAACTTTGGTTTTACAACTAGAGGTGATGAGAAACGTGACAGAAACCCATCAAAATTGGAGAAGGCACGCATATAACGATGGAGCAACGGGGATTGGATCAGAATGACGGTAAAACGAAGAAACGACAAAGTCAGGGGCTAAGTTGAGGGGATGAGGAAAAGAGAGGAAGAGAAAACATAGGTGATCGACAGAGAGGGAAGGAAGTGAGAGAAAGACATCGGCGATTGTTGTAAAAAACCGTACGCACGTTACTTTTAACACGCATGTTCATAAAATAGAGCGACTATTTTATTAGTATCTTTAAATATCTCTCTTTCATCACGTTTTAACGTATGGGTACCTTACTAATGAAAAAACAAGTAAGAAAGAGAGGGGCAGCAGCTAAGACCGGAACACATGGCACTGAAGCTAATTAAGCTTAGCAACTGATGCTAACTATATAATTTTTTTAAACGCTAGTTATAAATAAACATCTATATATAGGTCAGTATATAATGCATATATTATTAAATTAATTATTGGTTAAAATTAACAATGAGAGCGTGCAGTAGCGTGTACACTTTAATTAGCACATAATTAGTTCTAAGGGACGCGGTCTGTATATGAACATTTTGCTTTTCACCTACCGTCAACCGAATCGTGCGTGCCACATTGAAGTTGCTGGGATCAACCGACCCCGCTCCTTGTTTCGCAAGACCATCTCGTACAAGTCCAAAAGTTCACGCCAAAATCCAGAAAACAAAGCAAAACTTATATGGTAATCAAGTATCGGAGCGGTGACCTCACAGGGTCGCAGCCATGGCGTGCACCGCCACTGCTGTGCATTTGGCGACTCATTCGTAAATCAACTTTGATTCTCAATAATATGAGACCATTAACATAGTTAAAGCTGAACTGCTTAAAATCCAGGCAAAAAGGGGACTTTTTCTACAACTATATTACTATTAGTACTGAAATGCTTTACATGGAAAATAGCTAATGTAGAATTTATCTGATATAGAACACTCATATCGATAAAATGGTATGAACTATTTACTAAAATAAAGAGGCACCCTGCCCTTTTTTATCCGACTAGTAATAGTGTACGTGCAACGCACGTCTTGACTAACATAATTTAAACGTTAAAAATATATTCTAACATTTATAAATATAGTTTTCTATTTATACATGTATTCTACCGAAAATGATGTTTAAGTGGCTACAAGATCTTACGAATAAAGATGGTACAAAAAGAAAGTAGACACCATTATTCCTATGAAATAGTAAAGAATGATGAATATGTATTGTCAAAAAAATAACATCGAATATAACCAATGACACAATACAAATGCTTCTCACTCAATCTATCTTTCGGATCGCGGATTGTCCTAGACTACAGTGGCGAGAAGGACACACTGTCGATGTTGAGATCGGCGAGCAGCACGTCAATCTCGTTGATGTGGCGCTGCTTCCGCTAGCGCGTGAGCTATTTTGGCTAGCGGTGGTGGTGGGGCCATGCAAGGAGGAGGAGATTGTTGGTGGTGGCGGCGTCACACCCTCCGTAACACGGCTACGTGTGCAAGGTGGAGGCTCGCGCGAGGGAGGCCGATGTGGAGGAGGACGCGGTAGAGATTGTCGGGGGGAATGCGGCGTGATCCTCGATGGCGCTGCGGCATAGAACAGTCGCGGCAGGGTGGCGCTTGGCGGTGGCAGGTGCCGACAGCGGGAGGAAATGGGGCGGCGGTGGTGCAAAAAGGCGCGGCAGCGGGAGGAGATGGTCACACCCCTGTGTTCTGACGCGCGCATCCTGCATGCCTTTGCCACTATCGGGGCTTGTCGACTTCTTGTCGACAACCGTGTCAATTGTAGAGTGAAAGAGATGGTGATGCACGAGTGATGCGCTGGGAGGGTAGAGAGGAGCGTGGGATCAAGGGAGGGCGGCGCGGCCTGGATCAGCGTAGGGTGGGATTATTGCTTCATCAGATGGTATAGCCAGACCATCTATACTGCATTACGTCGAAGGAGACAACGGCAGTGGCACACAGGCATGGCCAAAGGGTGGCATGGGCGGCGGCGGCCATGCGTGGTGCATTCGGGAGAGAGGGTGCTAGAGGGTATAGCAGTGGCAATGGTGGGTAATTGCTATCAACTTTAAGTAAGGGCAATGGTGGGTAATTTTTAGGTGGTAGACCATCAAAGTAATATTAGCCATTGGATGATCATGATCGCACAGTGTAGATTGAGTCGGAGATAAGAGGGGAAAACTCTCCCTTTTATAAGGTAGTATAGATGCCGAATCGATGACCTATGTATAAAAAAAGAGATTTTTTTTGGATTTTATGAAAAGGTAAAAAGATAATTCTATTAATTTTCATTTTCCATTTATTAAGGATAAAAAATTAGTTAATAAATAAAGTTATTATAAATTATCATAATATGACTACCGGTATATTCTCGGTGGTGGCTTGTGGATCTACCAGGGTGATGTTCTAGAGCTGGCGGCGTATGATGGTTATGTGAATGCGGCTGAGCTTGCGATCGATGTCCTCCCGATTTGGGTGAGGTTTCTTGGTCTGCCTTTGTCCTTGATGATGGAGAAGATGGGCTACATCCTGGGCAAGCGTCTTGGTAAGGTCAAGTTGGTGTCCATGGACAATCATGGGTGCATTTGGGATTATTTCCTTCGGGTCAGGATAGAGTACCCTGTCAATTGGCCGCTGCAAAGGTGGCTCCAGATCAAGGGGAAGGATAATGACGAGGTCCTTCGTTGTGAGCTAAAATATGAGCGAGTTCCTCGTTTTTGTTGTTTTTGTGGTGTTATAGGACATGCCTACTTCCGAAGGAAGAGAAGGTGCATCACTTCTCGGTGGAGATGCGTGTGTCACCGTACAAGAAGTATGAACATCGAAGCCAGTACATGGCTGGGTCTGAGACTTCTTCCCACCATGCCCTCATCTTCCAACCGTTGGCCCAGTCATCTCCTTCAGACTCTAGAACGATCACAGCTCCTTTTGTGCTGTTGAAGGGGGTCCTGTGCATTCGTGACCCCACTCCACGGCAAGCTGTGTCAGGGGTGGCGCAGCAAATTCTGGAGGAGCCGGATCAGGTGGATGTGGTTGCTACTGCTGTGGACAACTTGCATATCTGCGACGACGACAAGACCGAGCGTGCCAGTCTGCCGATACTATTGTGGCTAGGAAGAAATGGATACGGCGTTTCTGTGATGAGGCAAGCTCTACTACTGCTGGGGGGTGGTGCATGTGCAAGTCCTGCATGGCACTATCCCTCCGGCTGAATCACTGTAGGCCCTTGCAGTTTAGGGTTATGATGTGGTGTGGAAACTGCGCCTCGTGCTTGAGGTGCCTACACTATCTGCTTGCCTGGGACCTGAGAGCAATATCCTCAAGGAACTTCTGCAGAAGGAGACTCATGTTGCTGCTACTACATCCAAGATGCAAGTGCTAGGTAAACATGTCAGAGCTACAAGTAGTAGATCTGTTAGCTTTGACATTATGCTTCATGATAGCCCTCTGAAGAGGAGCTGTGGGGCTGAACTGGTGGAAGTTGATGGTGGAAAAGAGGAATATACGGGAGCGACTAGCCTTGGGGCTGCCGGTGAACTGACGGGTGCGTGTGTTTGCACCCGTCAGGAGGAATGAATCTGCTATGTTGGAACTATTGGGGGTTGGGGCGCTCCCGAACAGTTAAAGAGCTTGTGCACCTTGTGCACGCACATCGACCAAGGATTATCTTCATCTCAGAAACACGGGAGAAAAAGGAAAAATTTAAGAACTTGAGGTTTAGACTAGGTTTGTGTAATGTGTTCACTGTCACTATTGAGGGGAAAGTACGGGGTTAGCTTTGTTTTGGAATGAAGATGTCCAGGTAGTGCTAAATAAATTTGGTGATCACTTCATTCATGTACTTATTTCAACACCTCCTTATAAAATAAAATGGCGATGCGCTTTTGTTTACAGCGAACCTCACACTCATGATAGACATGTTATGTGGGATCTTTTTTTTAGGAGGATCAAACCTCTCTCGGCAGGGCCTTGGTTGGCGCTAGGAGATTTTAATGAGGCCATGTATCAATCTTAACATTTCTCAGTGACTAGACGAAGTGAACAACAAATGCATATCTTTAGAGATGTGCTATCTCATTGTAATATGCATGATCTTGGTTTCTTTGGTTTACCTTGGACTTATGATAATAAGCAGGATGGGTGCCGTAATGTCAAGGTCCGGCTGGATCAAGCTGTTGCATGTTCGGACTGGTCACTTCTGTTTCCAGGAGCTAGAGTGCAACATCTGGTGAGTTCTCGTTCGGACCACTGCCCTACTTACAATAGTTTTCTGGGCATCAAAGAGCTGGTAGATGTCAGCGGTATGAAACTTTTTGGGAATGTGAAACTGTGTTGAGTTCTGAGAATGACGAGTCCTAGTCTATTGGACGAAAAGTCTCAAATTTGCAAGATGTTGCTGCAGAACTGTGATGTCAAGGTTACATACATGGAGAAATAATTCTATTGGCTCAATTCCTAAAAAGCTTGCTGCAGCACGTAAGAGACTTGCAGAACTTAGTGTTCGTACTGATGCTAGTAGTTGTTCAAGAGAAGAAGAGACTTCATTTATATATGGATGAATTACTGCACAAGGAAGAATGTATATGGCAATAGCGGTCAAGAATTACTTGGTTAAGAGAGGGAGATAAGAATACAAGTTTCTTTCCGCGGCCACACGGAGGGCAAAAAAGAACAAGATTGGAAGGCTCAAAACCGCTAATGGCCAGATCACTAAAAATGTTCAGGAATTAGAAAATATGACAAGATCCTTCTTTATGAACCTCTATAGTAAAGATGTTAATATTCATCTAGAGCCGCTTCTGAACCTGATCCATCCTAAAATTGATGAACGTAAAAATCAAGGGTTATGCAAATGTTGTACTGAGGATGAGATTAGCGATGCTCTTTTTCAGACTGGTCCACTTAAGGCACCCGGCCCGGATGGATTTCATGCTCGTTTCTTTCAGCGCCATTGGGACAACTCTTAGGGATGATATTGTTACAGCTATTTTGTGTTTCTTTGATACTGGTGTCATGCCGAATGGGGTCAATGACACCATGATATTCCCAAGAAGAAGAACCCAAAGCCCATAAAAGATTCAGATCCATCAGCTTATGCAATGTTGTTTATAAGGTTGTGGTTAAATGTTTAGTTAATCGTCTACGACCTCTCCTTCAGGACATCATTTCCCTTACCCAGAGTGCCTTCATTCCAAGTAGAATGATCATAGATAATGCATCGATTGCTTTCAAATGCATCCATGCTTTGCACACAAGCTAGAATAAGAGAAGAAGCTTCTGTGCATATAAGTTAGATTTTGCTAAAGCTTATGACAGAGTCGATTGGGGTTTCTTACAAGGCATCCTAACAAAGCTGGTTTTCACGTTAAATAGATAAATTAGATCATGGCATGTGTTACTTTGGTCAGATATTCAATTCATTTCAATGGAAATTTATTGGAATACTTTTGTCCAACTAGGGGTCTTCGCCAAGGTGATCCTCTTTCACCTTATCTCTTCTTATTTGTGGTTGATAGTTTATCTTCTCTTCTCCATGAGGAAATACAGCAAGGAAGATTGAAGGAGTTAAAAATTTGTAGAGGTGCCACAGGGATCTCCACCTTTTATTTGCAGATGACAACCTTTTATTTTTAGAGGGGACCAAGCACAAGTGATTAAGGAGGTGCTTTCAACTTATGAGAGTGGCACGGGTCGACTTATAAGTCCTGGAAAATGTTCCATCCTATTTGGGAACTGATGTGAGGAGAATAACCAAATTATAATCTGCAATCTTTTGGGGATTCAATCAAATACAGTTGAAGAAAAATATTTGGGACTCCCCACTCCCAAGGGCCGTATGAAGGCAGGAAATTTTAAATCAACAAAAGAAAAATTTCTAAAGCGGTTGTCGGATTGGTCAGAGAAGTATTTATCTCCCGAGGGAAAGGAAGTTCTTATTAAGTCGCTTCTCCAATCTCTACCAAAGTATGCAATGAGTGTCTTTAAATTTCCTATGGCCTGTGCAATGAGCTATCACAGCTTATAAGAAATTATTGATGGAGTGATGAAAAAGGACAACATGAAAATTCATTGGCTAGGTTGGGATAAAATTACTAAAACCAAAATGCATGGTGGTGTGGGATTTCGGGATCTCAGACTTCTCAACCAAGCTTTGCTGGCTCGTCAAGTGTGGAGGCTCATCTATTATCCAGACAGCTTATGTGCTTGTTTATTAAAAGCAAAGTACTTTCCCAATGGTAATTTAATTTATACAGCTTTTGCTCGTAATGCTTCTTCATCTTGGCAGGAATTGAACATGGTTTGGATCTCCTAAAAAAAGGTCTTATCTAGAGGGGTATGATGGGAAACAAATTCGTATATGGAGAGATAATTGGATCCCAAGGAATGGCTCTCTAAAGACCACCGGGAAAATGAATCGCTCACGTTTAAAATGGGTAGCTGACCTATTAAGTACTAATTCTAGGGACTGGAATGAGGCGCTGATCAATCATATCTTTTATCCGCATGATGCTAAAGCAATCTTACACATCTGTATTCCATCTGTTGCTTCTGAGGATTTGCTTGCTTGGCATTACGAAAAAACAGGAATCTTTTCAGTGAGAAGTGCATATAAATTGGCTAATCAAATTCAGAATTGTGCAAACTCTAGTGGGCAAAACAGTAATGTGGCTGATGGTGAAAGGAGATTATGGATTAATATTCGCCAAGCCAATATCCCTCAAAATTTTAAGATTTTTGCTTGCAGATTGGCCACCAATTCTCTAGCTGTCCACGAGAGTAAATCGAAGCAAATTCCTGATACTTTGCTTCTGTGTTCAATATGTGGTTGCCAACCTGAAGATGGTTATCATGCGGTTGTGATGCGTACAAAAGCTAAAGCTCTCCATCATGCTATGAGAAAGGTGTGGGTTTTACCCAATGAACTAAATTTCTCCAAATCTGGTCCTGATTGGTCTCTTGTGCTCTTGGACAAGGTGGATCTAGACATGCGTATAATGGTGATGTTCCTTTTTGGCGTGCTTGGCATCTTCAGAAAGATATTATCTTTGGTAAGGGAGATGCTACTATTGCAAGCTCAGTTCAATTTTTACAGCATTATGTTACTGTCCTACAAGGGCTAGAATCAGAAATTTCTTTAGGGGATATAAAAGGTAAGAAGTCTATGCACCTGTTAAACTTTTAGATGCTCCTTCTTTTGGCTCTTGGACCCCTTGTGTTGTTGGATGGCTAAAGGTTAATGTGGATGCCAATTTTGATCATGTAACTGCTAGTGGAGCTATCGGTTTAGTCACTAGAGATATGTCTGGATAGGTTTCCCTGTCCGTCTTGGAAATTTTTTACATCGAGTTTCTAGTGTTGAGGAATCAGAAATGCTTACTTTTCTCGAGGGTCTACGTGTTGTTGCTCAGTAGTTCTACCAGCCTACTATCCTTGAATCAGATTATTCTTATATACTGCAAGCCATCAATGTTTCCACTGATGACAGATGAGCTCTTTGTGGCATTCGTAAGGAGATCAAGGGTGTGATGAGGACCCGAGGTCCAAATTCAGCACATAAGTGGAGGTCGCAATGAGGTTGCTCATGGTTTGGCTCGCTTTAGTAGAAAAGAGTTGAGTAATAGAGTTTTATACAGGTCTATTCTTTTCTGCGTGTCAGAACTGATTATGCATGATTATAATAACATCATTTACTATTAATATATCTCTCGTTTAAAAAAATAGAGTCAATATGAAAACTTAGTTAATAAATAAAATTATTATAATCTAACATAATATCAAATAGAGTCAAAGATAAGGACCTGCGGTGCGTTTCTAGCGGGATCTTTGCCTTTCCAAGTGAACCGAGTTCGGCCGAGGGAGAGAAGGCTGTCTTAGCGAGAGGAAGCATCTCCATTCGCTCCCGAATGCAACTCGCACGCTACCCGTTCTAGGCTCCACTGCAACACTGCGTGCACTCGAGCATCCGTAAATTTTGTAGACTCCTCCTTTGGAAAGTTGCGGCAGCAGGGCACCATCGCCCGTCCCCTTCAATCCTCCCTTCCCCAACCAGATTACCCCTTTCCATTGGTGGAATTTTCAGGGAGAAAAGTATCATGGGAACTGGAGAACCTTTCCACTAAAAAAGAACCGGAAAAGCGGAGCAGCATTGGTACTTGTTCATGCTTTGGGTAATTGTACGTGATAGCAGATTAGTACACATAAGTAAAGTCTAGATTGTGAACCGGCGATCATTTATACGTGATATTATAAGGGTCCATGATATCAATGGTGGTTTTATAACTGTTTTCATACTATTATTAAGATCTATCAGCTGTGCTTAATATAGTTATGCTGATCTATCAATTGTGACATATTTAGGTGCAATTATGATGATTTATAGGTTGTGATCTATTTAGGTAATATTATGAATATTTGTTGTGTGATCTTTTTAGGTGTAATTATAAAGATATATCTGATGTGATCTATTTATGTACAATTATGATAATCTATCGGTTATGATATGTTGAGATATATTTATAAAGATTTAATACTCCCTCCATTCGTAAACAGTGTCATTTTAGTCATTGATGTGGTCTCTACTATACATCTCTGACAGTTATTTTTTGTATGTATATGTTAGCAAACAGTTACGAAAATTTGTGGTTCAAAAATATTTTTCATAACAAATCTAATGATACTACTTTCACTCACTAATCTAAATATTTTTTAACCTATTAGTAATCAAAGTTAGAAAATTCTAATTGCAAGCTTTCTAAAACATCACTCATTTCTGAAAGGAAAGTAGTAATTACAGTTTAGTTATTTATTTTTATGATGATCTATCAGTCGTGATCTATTGAGGTACAATTATGAAGATCTAATGTTTGTGATTTAGTTAGATAATGTTATAGTGATATATCGGTTCTGATTTGTTTAGATATACTTATGAATAGTTATCGGTTGTGGTATAAAATAAAAGAGTCCACTAGATTAATAATTAGATGTTTTATTTAAAAAAATATTAATATCCATATTTTTTAGTTATTCCGTCGTATATTTTTATTTAATATATGATAGATACTACGGAGGAAGGGCCGAGGTAATATTTGCATACGTGGAAAGAGAGGCTGCCGGGGCCACATCTGTGTTTGTCTCTATTCCTGAATGTCTATTCTTTCCTGAAGTCAGGAACGTGACACCCAATACACGATACATTTTAGCAGGCAGAGCATAGGCAGTCCTAAACCCAAAGAGTAAATTCTATTTTACAGCATGTATTTATTATAAAGTATTGATTTATACTAGATTTAATAAGAATGACTATATTATACCAGATTTGATAAAAACATTATTAATTTGCACCGGATTTAGCATTTCTCCTCTTGACAGTATTGCCCTACTTGCCTGACTGATGTAGCATGTCCACAAGATAAACTAGAAGATCATGTCATTTGATTCGTAGGCCCTCTTTCTCTTTTCTCGTTCCGCTCTACCTCATCACCTCCTTCCTCTTCCATCTCGTCTCTCAGTCTTTCCATGAACAGAGGCCGCAACATAGGTAAACATAAAAGAAACAAGAAAACAAGAAACATAGGACGGGTCGATCAGATCGGTGCTAGTGTTCACCAGTGGAGAGGGTCAAAATGGATACACGCCCACCACCACGAAGCCCCACATTGTTGTGCCAATAGGTGCAGATGGCCATATTGCTAGCTCCACCGATAGGCACGAGTATCGCCAACGATTGTTGCACGTAGAGATGATGCCCCTGTTACGGGGACAAGCAATTAACCAAGGAGAAATGTTGCAAACAAGGACTAGATCGTCAGGGTCAAAGGGATTTAATCAGAGCTCACCATGGGCGAAGAATCAAATGCAACAATGGTTGTGGTGACCTGTTGAGCGAGAAGCTAAAATGGGTGCACGGTTGTCTTCGTGGTAAATGAACACATATTCATTTGCCATGTTGTTGAAGACACCATACTTACTTTTTAGAATAAATTATATAGGTTATTTAAGAACAAATGCTCTATCTGCATTGGCATATGAATTTAGCTTAGAGATTGCAACATATAATATCTCAAACTTGTTGGATTGTGCCAATTTAGATGCAGGTTAAAGCAATAACATCATACGAGAAGGTAGGTGACATATTTAAATAGGTTTTGATATGGCACATTGAGAACGTATATGACGCTGCAACTAGTGTTATCCATGTCCTCTGCTAGCTAGGTACTATCGGAGAATGTGTGTGACGTTGCAACTAATATTATCCATGTCGTCTGATTTATATTGATAATTTAGTAAGCAAAGTTCAAAAATATCAAACTTTTACGTTGAATAATAGAGACAGACAAATTGCATACATCAATCAAGTCCATGAGTTGATGAACCCACTAGACTTTTATCTTCTCTGCCTTTGACCTTGTACCTTACAAATGTGTCTTGATTACCAACATTATCAACAATGAAAAATAGATTATCGATGATCTTTGTTGATGTGTATGACCTCTATCACAATATTAGTATTGTTCATTTGGAAAAAATTTATATGTGACTATTTGCACCCAATGCAAATAATGTTGATGTCGTCGTCTTTTAGGTGAATCGGTTCAATAAAAATCATCACCGGTAAATCAAGCGAAGAACAATAGCTATAAGTTTTTGATCTACAGAGAAAAAATAGATACAATAAAAGAAAACTAAAAATATCATGAGAAACCAATGGACTTCTCACTAGTGAGAATGCTGGAGAAGAGATGAGAGAGATAGGCGGTGGAAAGGTAAGAGTATGGTGGACGGCTAAGGTTCCATAGTACTTTCTCTCTTAAATATATACAATATATTCTATTGAGATAATTTATCTGTGCTGCGTAACTAATTAGTGATACTTGATTAGACAAACACATTGCTTCTATCATTGCTGTCACCGGATGAACAGGATAAACAAGTGGAAGAAAAGATTGTGATAATCTAGTTGATTTGCTCACAATATCCTTTTGTAATTCATTTTTGAAAGAATGTGTCATGTCATTGGAATAGGAAGATCTCACTGGATGTTGTCTTTAGGGAGCATATGCTAAACTTTGATTATATATATAGTTTGGATTATGAGAATCCTTAATTTGAACAAGCCTAGAAGGAATAAACTTGATGACCGCTTACCTGATTTTACTTTGAAGGTTTCACCGTTTAATGGCTTAGATTATGTAGATCAACGATGCAACGATTACAAAAGTCATAAATAGATTAAAAAATATTACTAAATTCCAAAGGTAATGACTCGTATACTCTTCTTATTACTTAGTGAGTTACTCCCTCCGTTTCAAAATAGATTAGGCTTTTGACTTTGCACAATTTTCAATATATAACTTTGACCGTCACTTTTTGATGAGTATGTAAATAAAATTTATAAAAATTTATAATACAAAACGGTTTATATTAATAATCTAATAATACTATTTGTATCTAACTAATCTAAGTCATTTCTAATTAATTAGTAATTAAAAATAAAAAGGTTTGACTATACACTTTTTAAAAATATATCTATTACAAAACAAAAGGAGTATCTTCCTTGTTTTGGGGCAACACGTGCAATGAGTATGCACACTACACTTTTCTTCATTCTATTTTTAGTTTCCCAACACGAGTATTTGCAAGGGCTTCATGTTGTCGTACTCATCCAAAGGAAGTGTTAACACTAAAACTAGTGTTGCAGAGGCTACTCTCAAAGCCATCTGTATAGGCTTTGTCTATAAATAGAAAATATTCATTTTGTGAGCATAAGTGAGAGAAAATGTTTGTTCATGGTCATGAATCAAAAGTGTACTTTATTGAGTTGCTCTTGCTTTGATTTGTTGTGTGCTGTATATATGATTGGTCTACATAACGTTGATGATAAAATAACTATATATTATTATTTTATCTTATAGACCGATCGTCCACAAATATCTTAAAGGGTGCTTACCATGTAGACACTTTAAAAAAAAGGAGAAATAAAACATAGTTTACAAATTCAACGGTTGCAACTCTAGATTTAGTGACATCAGGGAACAATTTGGCTTAACACAAATGTGTCAATTTATTTATGAACTTCAGTTAAAAAAGCAGAGCACATCAAAACTAGCAAGTCTGAAGTATAAACACCCTTGAAGTATCAAATTTGGGAATTACATTCTAAATGTCCGCACATCCTAGAGTTACAACCCCTGGAGCAAATAAAAAATTAAAGAAACATCAGGATTTGCAAAGAGAAGAACTCAAAATGATTGAATTAACAGCAGTTTTTCTTGAAAAGCAAGGGGATAGCAAAATACTAGTAGTGCAGGTCAAAAGAGAAGGGTTTGCAAGCCCTTCAAATCACTATTTAGCCTAGTTTCAAATTTTTGTAAAGAAAAACCACTCATGAGCCATTGCTTTTGGTGGCAAAAAGCCACATTTAGGACCCCTGCCACCGGTCAATGGCAAGAATAGCCCCATGTTGGGAGCAAGAGCAAAAAAAGTCACGTGCTACAGCTCGGAACCACAGCCAACCAGCTCCTGGCGTGTCAGGCCCGCGGCCACCTTGTCCCGTGCACCTGACCTGCGGCCCATGACTGGGGCCTGCGGCCCAACCCTGCCGCAGGTGGGACTTGCGGCACCCACCAGCCGCAGGTCTAGCTCGCGGCACCCGGCCGGCCGGTGTACTGGTTGCCCGCTCGTGTGAGAACCCTAATTCTGGCGTAGTCGAAAGAGGCGTGAGGTGAAGTCGTGGAACAACTCGCGCTGCTGAGTTGATCCAAACCTAACGAGCTACGTCGAGAGTTAGTCGAGAGGGGGAGGAAAATGGTTGTGCATTCGCATTCAACGCATACATGGTATATAGTATTCGTGCATAGTAAATATAATTGAAATTAAACTTCATTAATTAAAGGAATAACACAATGTCATTGGTAAATACAATTGAAATGGAACTTTATTGATTAACGAAATAATACAAGAGTTAATGATACAACATTGTTGCAAAAGAGTAAAAGAAGAAGAAGAAGAAAGAAAATTAAATGATCAATATTCTACCTATACATCATCTAACCTAACTCTCGAATCTTCAAATCTTCAAAGTCTTCAAGTCGGAGAAGCACCGAGAGCCGAAGGGGGAAGTCCTTCGGGAATGTAGGCGGTTATCCCAGGTCAACGAGTATGGGTACTCGAGACCGTTGGGAATCGTGCCGTTGCTGTGGGAGGCAAAAAGTTTCTAAACCTATATTTTTAAATACGTGTGGTCTTATCGGCACAGTTCCGCCGACGTCCGCAGAGTTAGCTGCGGGGGCAAAATAGTGCCGACGACCTAGAGTAGATTTTAGTTTTTGAAAATAGTTTTATAAAGCATTTTTGTTTTCGAAAGTGTCCGAGGGCCACGTGGCTAAGACCCTTATCGGACAAACCCTAGTATTCTTATATTAGAGATAAGAGGGGTGAGAGGATAAAAATACCTTTTATTTTCCTACAATATATTGCCTCCACGAGTTTTATTTTGAAAAAAAATGATTTTAGAAATCAAATGAAATGGATAAGGCAACCACTTATATTCATCATTTAGCCCACATGAATTGACCAAGGTCAATACTATTAGAATATGAGGCAACAATCCATCAAACAATACATCTAGCAATCATTCCATGCAATGTGAACCGAGGCAACAATGTGAACAAGGCAAGCAGCCATCGGGTGAACTTCCAAGCAGCCAACAAATAGCTTAGCAAGTAAGATAGCTCAAGCAAATATCAGCTGAGCTATATCCAGCAGCTAAATATCATGTGAGGCAGCCCACGTAGCTAAATAAGTAAGCATGAGGTGGCAGCACTGGTAGCAAAGAGAGCACCAGTGGAAGTAGTGCTCAAGGTAGCCGAATAGAAGTAGTGCTGAAATAGTAGTAAGCACAGCGTAACACTAGTGCCATTGTAGTGATACTAACCCTTGCCATCAACCTTTAGAGGTAGCCCAACACTAGAGTCGTTGGAGGCAAGTACCAGGAAGAGAAGGAGTTACAAGGAGCAAGAGGAGGACCATCACCAAGTCCAGCAGTCCAGATCAAGGGGCTGGAAACAAAGTTCCATCCCTAACCAGGCTAGATCAAGGTAGGCTGAGCTACCCACAAATATTACAACATTGCACAAGCTTGTAACTAGAGGTTGGATAGGATAAGGGACCCTCAGAACCATATTTGCATCACAGAATTGAAAAAGACGTTTGTAGAACCTGTTCTTATCCCTTGGCACCAAAAGAAATGTCTCAAACAATTCTCAGCTAAAGCTCATCATAAGGTTTTTCTCTTAGGCAACTAGTGTAATGAATCTGTGCTTATCAGATTTTATAACTATTGCCCTAAATCTCTCAGAGAGAACATCATCACAAGTATTAAGGCAACAAAAGGCAACAATAGGATGTAAGCCAGACCAAGTATAGTTCTGTTCTTTTCAGTTCAATGGACTGATATAGGTTCATGCATGAAACCAATAAGGAAAAGTTAAGGCAGAGTATAGTGCATGTTCTTATCAGCTTTCCAAGCATCCATATATGAACCATACACGCATGAAGCATTTGTTCTTTCAGTTTGAAAAACCGAGGCACCCAAATACATGTGTATATATGTAGGGAGCAGAGGGAGAAACTAACATCGAGAGGGGCGACATGTTCTGTCAGTTTAAATAATCTGGCATGGGTGAAGAAGTGCATGTAAAGGAATTGCAGATAGTGCTAATGTCACCACAGTCTGGATTAAACCTATGAACACATGCACTCAGGGAGAGCAATAATTAGTTAGAGTTTTGATCAAAAATGTTCGTGTCCAGTAGATCATATCAAAGCCTTGACGAACATTACCAATAGTATCAGAGGCAAAATAAGAACATTTACACGAGAGCTAAGAGATCGTCAGAGCAAGCACAGCACTCGGGTCATCTAAATCCAAATACACTTATGGAAAATCCGAATCATATGGGCAATCATCGAACCGGACCACTCTGATTAGAACTCTAGAAATGGGGAAATTGGCAAGAACCCTAGAACTTAGAAATTGGGGATTAGAGGAGAAGTGGGGAGTAGGGTTGGGAGCTCTTACCGGTTGAAGGAGGAGGCCGAGCTCAATGGGCGCCACCGGCGGGAGGCGAGCCGACGGAGCCCGGTGGTGGGCTGCGACGCCGGCCACGGC
Organism: Stipa capillata; assembly: GCA_019208055.1. Classification (NCBI taxonomy): domain Eukaryota; kingdom Viridiplantae; phylum Streptophyta; class Magnoliopsida; order Poales; family Poaceae; genus Stipa; species Stipa capillata. The sequence continues at coordinate 27,539 of JAGXJF010001971.1, read as the reverse complement.
CAACCGGGCGGCGGACCAAAGCGGCCGGGGCGAGGAGCTCGCGCCCAAGGGACTCACGGCGGCGCGGTTACCCGAGGGCGACGGCGCGAAGGGCCCGAGCCCTAGGCTCGCGACAGCACCGGCGGGCCAAGGCCTGAGCCTTGGGCTCGAGGCGGTGGCGATGTCCGAAGCCATGGCGAGAGCGGCGGCGGCATCGGGCGAGGACCCCGGGCGGAGACCGAGCGGAGCACCGAACAGGCGGCGTGGTCACCCGAGGGAGCAAAGGAGCAAGGCGGCGGCAGCACATGAGGGAGAGAAAGAGAAGGGAGAGTTGGGGAAATAGAGATTAGGGATTTGAGGGTTGTGTGTGAAAAAGAAAAGAAAAGAAGGGGGGTTTTATGAAAATAGGGAAAAATGAGATGGGAAATAAAAGAGAAATAGAATCAAAGTTTAGACATGATTAAAAAGAAATGTGTGTATGTATGGGTGCATATATTCTTGTTTCTTTAAGGCAACAAATAAAAAGAAACAAATAAAAATAGAGTTATGATCATATATATATATATATATATATATATTTAAGTTAATGAATTATTCTGAATTGAACAAAATGTGTTATTCCCTAAGAAAAGGCTAAATTCTAAATCTTATTCTCTTAAGATCTTAATTAGCTCCTAAATCAATGGAAATAAGCTAAGTACAAATACTAGGCTTTAAAATAAAGTAAATCAAGTATTGACATGTTAAATTTTGATTATTCCCTTAAGTGAACATAAACCCTAGAATTAATGCTTAAAGGAGCTATGTCTTAACTTCCCTAGAACATGTTAAGGGCATATTATGAGTCATGCATGCATTATCATGTCGGTTATATTCATATTTGAAAATCTTCGTATTAGTTCTTAAAAAACTTTAACCTAATGCCTAAACTAGCCAAATAAGATAAAGAGGACATATTGAGTTCTAAGTGGATTTCGAATTAGGAGTTAAATGAATTAGGTGTTATTACAAAAAAAAATTTACATAGGATTTAAATGTAATTAACACTCAAAACATTCTTTCAGAATATTCCTAGTCTTTAAGGGAATTGTTAAAAAGGTTTAAGCTTAAAGTCTTTAATGATGATTTTAATGCACTCATCATCTTATGCATGTCATGGCATGTCATTTACATCCATTCTTGGAATTTCTTGAATTAGTCCTTATCGGACTATATTGCTTTTCTTCAGAAGCCGGAGTTCAGCAGTCAGGACCGTCGAACTCCACTACCTATCCGTTACCAGGCAAGTCCAGTTTCTTGTTCATGTCCGTTGAGAATGTTTTTCGATTTCCCTCTTGTCTATAACATGCACTGAAAACCTAATTTCTAAAGATGAATCAACTGTTGTTTTGTTTTGGATCGCCGGTTTTTGGGTGATCGCATGGCGGGTGGTGAAATCCTGGTATGGGTGCAGTTTGGCACATTTGGGAAGGTGGATTTCATCACACGGGAAAGTTCATATAAGGTTAATGCAACCAATGATCGATTGTGCTTAAGGGCCGTAGTGATCGCGCATACCACATACCCTGTATGGGCGGGGCTGAGCTAAAGTACCCTTTACCCTAGGTCTATACTCCCCCGGGAAAGGAAGACCTCAATAGTTGTATGCGGGGTATCAGCTATTGGGAAGGTGGCGCTAGCCGTTGGCTATCCACAACACGTTGTATCCGGAGTATCAACGTGAGACTGGTAGTCCTTGGCCTGATTGTGCAGGACTGCGACGCGGAGTATAACCGAGCGGGCGGTGAAACGGCTTTGTGATTTGACGGTCTGGTAGTGCATGTGACGACATGAACTCCATGACTATGATCGTTTGTGGGTACAGTTGTGCACCTCTGCAGAGTGTATTGAATCGTGGCATTGTCACTCCGTGTTCCCGGTTGGAACTGCGAACCCGGCAAGAAAGGGGTTCATCGGGAATCCTAGCAGCTTGTGAGACATGAGATCATTAGTCTCTTTAATTAAAACTTGACTCTCTTACCTTCTCCACTTGCATTGCTTTTGAGAGAACGTTGCCGTTCTCAGTAGATAGTGCATCAAACACCTCTTTGCTATTCCTGGACTTGTTGAGTACCTTTTGTACTCATCCCTCTATCTAATTCCTTTGAGTAGATTGCGAGCCGACGACGGAGGAGGAGGTGATCTACGTCGAGGTCGGCGATGAAGCTCTTGAAGATCAGCCGATGACGAAAGAGGACGAAGGCGTCGACTACTACGTCGAGTACCGCGACGAGGACAACGCCGAGTAGTGTAATAGGTCGTGAGAGTAGTTAGGTGTAGATAAGACTTTTGCTGTAACCAAACAATAACGGTTTTAAATTCCCCGTACTTTTGGGAATGTGTTGTAAGACTTATGTTGTAATTCGAGTTTGTAAATTATGTTTGTATCATATGGACCGCTGCAATGCTTCTGTCGTGCCACTCTGTCACAGGTGGTATCAGAGCAAATGTTGAGACCTCTAGGCATAAAAGTCTAGTTAGGAGACCTGTGAACCCTAGGAATGAAGTTGGAACCTCTATAAGGACTATCTCATCTATAGTTTTCTTTTAACAAGGATAAATGTATTATTTTCAAATAACTTTCCTATTAATCTCTTTAGAAACACCTAAGGTTGTGGGTTAATCTAATTGTTTTGAGAAAAAGATAGCAACATATCATACACTCGCTTACCTTCTTAACCTATAAGAGATTCAAATTTCAAAAAGAAAAAGAAGTAATCATGACAAGGGTATAAGGGTAAGGAAATAGGTTATAAGGTTAGAACCCTAAATATCGATAATAAGATATTTGTTTTTGCTTTTGTTTTTGACACGGTAGATAAATGCACATAGGTTATCACGTTTTATGAACTTGAGTGTCTTCTTGGAGTTATGGTTTTTCTTGAATCTTTGTATGAGTGCTTAGCTGTGATTATGAAGATAAAAGCTTAGTATATGTCGTTGAAGATTATATTATTAAGCTTTGCTTCATATCACAATGTAGGTGAATGGCGAGCCCAGGTGAGGAAACTCTAAGGTTGGCGGATGAGCAAGCTCAGAAGGAAGCGGAAGAGAAAGCCAGAATGGAAGCCGAAGAGAAGGCCAGGATGGAAGCCGAGCAGAAGGCGAAGGCCGATGCAGCTAGTGGAAGTGGAGGCAGCGGTATACCTCCACCATCACCGAGGTATAGCACCGAAGAAGCTTTCATGCAGTACATGCGCCAGATGGAAGAGGATCGGAAAGCCAGGGATGAAGAAAGGCGAGAACGGCGTGAAGCTCAGGAGAATCAGAACAAGTTCTTCGCCGAGATGCTGAATCGGATGGAAGGACGAGCCCGTGATACTCAAGCTCCAGCCGGAGGAGGCGTAAGTTTGGGTGATTTCCAGCAGACTAGACCTATGATCTTCGCCACATCAGCTGAGCCCATGGATGCAGAAGACTGGTTACTAGACACCGAGAGGAAATTGGAGACTGTCGGATGCAATGATGAGGAGAAGGTACGCTATGCCACACACCAGCTTACCGGACCTGCAGCGGCATGGTGGGTCAATCTCAAGGCAGTTCAACCAGCTGAAGGAGTAATCACATGGGATATCTTCAAGACGAAGTTTCGTGAAGCTCACGTGCCATCCAGTATAGTGGCACTGAAGAGGAAGGAATTCATGGACTTGGAGCAAGGTAACATGACCGTTACCCGATATGTGCATGAGTTCAATCGATTGTCACGTTATGCACCGGATGATGTGGACACGGAGAGCAAGAGACAGCAGAAGTTCATGGAGGGACTTCATCCGTTCCTGTTGATGCAGCTGAGACTTGTCCGTGCAACAGAATTTCAAGATCTTGTGGATCGTGCCATTACCTTGGAGAACGACTATCGCAAGGTGCAAGAGGACCGGAAGAGGAAGTTTGAGCCGAGGCGACAGCAGTATCAGCAGAACAAGCCTCGTCGAGTGGTTTATGTTCAGAGGAATCAAGCTGGAGTTATACCTACTGGAGTAGCAAGCCGAGCACCAATACCTCCGGGTACGTGCTACACTTGTGGAGGAAGTCACTATGCACCACAATGCCCGAAGAAAGGAAATTGCTATGGTTGTGGTCAACCGGGACATAAGATCGGCGATTGCCCGAATCCAAAAGCTCAACAGCCACGACCTCAAGCACCGAAGCCAGCAGCACCAGCTCCAGGAGCAGCAATTCGAGGTGGACGAGGTACTCAAGTCCGTGGCAGAGGCAAGGTTCACGGAAGGGTGAACCATGTGACCGCTGAAGAAGTTGGAACAGCAAGCGACGTGGTGATAGGTACACTACCTATCTCATCTCGTATTGGTATCGTACTTTTTGATTCTGGAGCAATGCATTCATTCATTTCTGAGGAATTCATGAAGGGGATACCATGGGAAGCTAGTTCTTTAGAGAAGCATTTACAGGTGCAATCACCTGGAGGACCCATAAAGGTGGATAAGAAGATAGAATAGCTAGTCATAGAGATTAGTGGCTATGCATTCTTTGCTCACCTTTTGATCATACCACTCCAAGGTCTAGATGTTATATTAGGTATGGATTGGTTAGCACGTCATAAAGCTCAGATTGACTATGCTAGCAAGATTGTAGTCCTTAACCACTGGGTAGGCGGAAAAGTTATGTTTCAAGGTCAGAGGAACCCAGAAACTGAACCGGAATTTCAGTTAAACACCTTGGAAGAGAAGGGTATTGAGCAAATATCAGTTATCAGGGAATTTCCTGACGTATTCCCAGATGAGTTGCCGGTATGCCACCAGATAGAGAGGTAGAATTCACTATTGATCTGATACCAGGCACATCACCAATAGCTCAAAGGCCATATAGAATGGGACCCGTAGAGCTAGTGGAGTTGAAGAAACAGTTGAACGAATTAGCGGAGAAGGGTTTCATCCGAGAAAGTACATCACCTTGGGGAGCACCAGTTCTTTTCGTTGATAAGAAGGATGGTAGCATTCGGATGTGTGTAGATTACAGAAATCTGAACAATGTCACTATCAAAAACAAGTATCCTTTGCCAAGGATCGACGATTTGTTTGACCAAGTTAAAGGTGCTGGAGTTTTCTCCAAGATAGATTTGCGATCGGGATACCATCAAATCAAGATCAAGCCGGAGGATATTCCGAAGACAGGATTTGTCTCTCGTTATGGACACCATGAATACCTTGTGGTACCATTTGGACTGACAAATGCACCAGCAGTGTTTATGAACTTGATGAATAAGATCTTTATGAAGTATCTCGATAAATTCGTGATCGTGTTTATCGACGATATTCTCATTTATTCTCGGAGTGAAGAGGATCATGCAGAACATCTTCGGATAGTATTGCAGACTTTGAGAGAGCATCAATTGTATGCTAAGTTCAGTAAGTGTGAATTTTGGCTAGATCAAGTCTCTTTTCTAGGCCATGTCATCACAAAAGAAGGAGTAGCAGTGGATCCGAAGAAGATTGAGGCAGTTGTAGATTGGAAATCTCCAACATCGGTCACAGAAGTCAGAAGTTTTCTGGGATTAGCAGGATATTACAGGAGATTCATCGAAGGATTCTCCAAAATTTCTGGACCTATGACCAAGTTGCTGAGGAAAGATACCAAATTTCAGTGGACCGAAACTTGTGAGAGCAGTTTTCAGGAGCTGAAGCGGAAACTCACTACCGCTCCAGTGTTAACTTTACCGGAAAGTGGCAAGAATTTCAGTGTTTACTGCGATGCATCCAAGTCAGGGTTAGGATGTGTGCTAATGCAAGACCGGAAAGTCATCGCTTATGCTCAAGACATCTTAGACCGCATGAAGTCAACTACCCGACACATGATTTAGAGTTGGCAGCAGTGGTGTTCGCGCTAAAACAATGGCGGCATTATCTTTATGGATCCAAGTGCGAGCTGTACTCGGACCATAAAAGCCTGAAGTACTTCTTCACACAGAAGGAATTGAACATGAGGCAGCGAAGATGGCTTGAACTGATCAAGGATTATGATCTGGAAATCAACTATACACCAGGAAAAGCCAATGTTGTGGCAGATGCATTGAGCCGGAAATCAGAAATTCAACCGGAAAAAGTCGAAGATATATCCAAGCATATTCTTCAAGACTTGGGTAAAGATAGAGTTGAGGTTGTAATCAACAAAGGTGAAGTCAGTGTTGCAGCTTTAGTGGTTCAACCGAATCTTCAGGAAGAGATCAAGACACATCAACTGGAAGATAAGTTCATTGCGGAAGAGGTGAAGAGGATCAAAGCAAAGCAACCATCGGAATTTACCCTAGCGGAAGATGGATCGCTATGGTATAAGAACCGGATATGTGTTCCTAACATTCCGGAGATCAAGAGGATAATCTTGAAAGAAGCTCACCAAACTCCTTATAGTATTCATCCCGGAAGTACGAAGATGTACATGGATTTGAAGGGAACATTTTGGTGGAACAACATGAAGCAGGAGATTGCCAAATTCGTGTCGGAGTGCGACACTTGCTCAAGAATTAAGGTAGAACATCAGAATCCGGCAGGATTAATGCAGCCGTTACCGATACCACAGTGGAAGTGGGAGGAGATCGGTATGGATTTCATTACCGGTTTACCGAGGACTCAAAGGCATAAAGACGCTATCTGGGTTATCATTGATCGGCTAACCAAGACAGCGCATTTTATCGCCATCAATCAGAATTATTCTTGTGAAAGACTTGCCAAGCTCTATGTTCAAGAGATCGTTAGCAAGCATGGAGTTCCCAAAAGGATTGTGTCTGACCGAGGATCGGTATTCACATCTGCATTTTGGCAGCAATTACAGCAAGCTTTAGGTACTCAGCTCGATTTCAGTACAGCATATCATCATCAGACCGGTGGACAGACGGAAAGAACAAACCAAACTCTGGAGGATATGTTGAGAGCCTGTGTATTTGATTTTGGAGGTACATGGGACGAACATCTCGCTTTGGCGGAGTTCGCATACAACAATAGTTACCAGAGCAGTATACAGATGGCTCCATTTGAAGCCCTATATGGTCGGAAGTGTCGATCACCAATATGTTGGTATGAGACCGGAGAGAAGAACCTCATCGGACCGGATCTTATCAAAGAGAAGCATGATGCAATAGCGATCATTCGAGAGCGGTTGAAAACAGCTCAGAGTCGTCAAAAGAGTTATGCAGATAAAAAGAGACGGCAGGTAACATTTGAGGTAGGAGACTTGGTTTATCTGAAAGTGAGTCCTACCAAAGGGGTGAAGAGATTCGGTATGAAAGGGAAGTTGAGTCCCAGATATATCGGACCATTCCAGATTCTAGACCGGAAGGGAGAAGTAGCCTATCAGTTGAAGCTACCGACGTCATTGTCGAAGGTACACGATGTATTCCACATCTCACAACTCCGGAAGTGTTTGAAGGAACCGACCGATAGAGTGGAACCCGCGGAAATGGAATTGCAAGATGACTTGTCGTATGTTGAAAAGCCGATGAAGATTCTTGCTGAAGAATGGAAGCAGTTGAGGAATCGAGCGATCAAATATTGCAAGGTACAATGGAAGAATCATCCTGTCCGAGAAGCAACGTGGGAGAAAGAGGAAGATTTGCGTAGAGACTACCCGTCCTTATTCAGGTACCTCATCTTTAATTTCGAGGACGAAATTCTTTTAAGGGGGGTAGGATGTGAGAACCCTAATTCTGGCGTAGTCGAGAGAGGCGTGAGGTGAAGTCGTGGAACAACTCGCGCTGCTGAGTTGATCCAAACCTAACGAGCTACGTCGAGAGTTAGTCGAGAGGGGGAGGAAAATGGTTGTGCATTCGCATTCAACGCATACATGGTATATAGTATTCGTGCATAGTAAATATAATTGAAATTAAACTTCATTAATTAAAGGAATAACACAATGTCATTGGTAAATACAATTGAAATGGAACTTTATTGATTAACGAAATAATACAAGAGTTAATGATACAACATTGTTGCAAAAGAGTAAAAGAAGAAGAAGAAGAAAGAAAATTAAATGATCAATATTCTACCTATACATCATCTAACCTAACTCTCGAATCTTCAAATCTTCAAAGTCTTCAAGTCGGAGAAGCACCGAGAGCCGAAGGGGGAAGTCCTTCGGGAATGTAGGCGGTTATCCCAGGTCAACGAGTATGGGTACTCGAGACCGTTGGGAATCGTGCCGTTGCTGTGGGAGGCAAAAAGTTTCTAAACCTATATTTTTAAATACGTGTGGTCTTATCGGCACAGTTCCGCCGACGTCCGCAGAGTTAGCTGCGGGGGCAAAATAGTGCCGACGACCTAGAGTAGATTTTAGTTTTTGAAAATAGTTTTATAAAGCATTTTTGTTTTCGAAAGTGTCCGAGGGCCACGTGGCTAAGACCCTTATCGGACAAACCCTAGTATTCTTATATTAGAGATAAGAGGGGTGAGAGGATAAAAATACCTTTTATTTTCCTACAATATATTGCCTCCACGAGTTTTATTTTGAAAAAAAAATGATTTTAGAAATCAAATGAAATGGATAAGGCAACCACTTATATTCATCATTTAGCCCACATGAATTGACCAAGGTCAATACTATTAGAATATGAGGCAACAATCCATCAAACAATACATCTAGCAATCATTCCATGCAATGTGAACCGAGGCAACAATGTGAACAAGGCAAGCAGCCATCGGGTGAACTTCCAAGCAGCCAACAAATAGCTTAGCAAGTAAGATAGCTCAAGCAAATATCAGCTGAGCTATATCCAGCAGCTAAATATCATGTGAGGCAGCCCACGTAGCTAAATAAGTAAGCATGAGGTGGCAGCACTGGTAGCAAAGAGAGCACCAGTGGAAGTAGTGCTCAAGGTAGCCGAATAGAAGTAGTGCTGAAATAGTAGTAAGCACAGCGTAACACTAGTGCCATTGTAGTGATACTAACCCTTGCCATCAACCTTTAGAGGTAGCCCAACACTAGAGTCGTTGGAGGCAAGTACCAGGAAGAGAAGGAGTTACAAGGAGCAAGAGGAGGACCATCACCAAGTCCAGCAGTCCAGATCAAGGGGCTGGAAACAAAGTTCCATCCCTAACCAGGCTAGATCAAGGTAGGCTGAGCTACCCACAAATATTACAACATTGCACAAGCTTGTAACTAGAGGTTGGATAGGATAAGGGACCCTCAGAACCATATTTGCATCACAGAATTGAAAAAGACGTTTGTAGAACCTGTTCTTATCCCTTGGCACCAAAAGAAATGTCTCAAACAATTCTCAGCTAAAGCTCATCATAAGGTTTTTCTCTTAGGCAACTAGTGTAATGAATCTGTGCTTATCAGATTTTATAACTATTGCCCTAAATCTCTCAGAGAGAACATCATCACAAGTATTAAGGCAACAAAAGGCAACAATAGGATGTAAGCCAGACCAAGTATAGTTCTGTTCTTTTCAGTTCAATGGACTGATATAGGTTCATGCATGAAACCAATAAGGAAAAGTTAAGGCAGAGTATAGTGCATGTTCTTATCAGCTTTCCAAGCATCCATATATGAACCATACACGCATGAAGCATTTGTTCTTTCAGTTTGAAAAACCGAGGCACCCAAATACATGTGTATATATGTAGGGAGCAGAGGGAGAAACTAACATCGAGAGGGGCGACATGTTCTGTCAGTTTAAATAATCTGGCATGGGTGAAGAAGTGCATGTAAAGGAATTGCAGATAGTGCTAATGTCACCACAGTCTGGATTAAACCTATGAACACATGCACTCAGGGAGAGCAATAATTAGTTAGAGTTTTGATCAAAAATTGTTCGTGTCCAGTAGATCATATCAAAGCCTTGACGAACATTACCAATAGTATCAGAGGCAAAATAAGAACATTTACACGAGAGCTAAGAGATCGTCAGAGCAAGCACAGCACTCGGGTCATCTAAATCCAAATACACTTATGGAAAATCCGAATCATATGGGCAATCATCGAACCGGACCACTCTGATTAGAACTCTAGAAATGGGGAAATTGGCAAGAACCCTAGAACTTAGAAATTGGGGATTAGAGGAGAAGTGGGGAGTAGGGTTGGGAGCTCTTACCGGTTGAAGGAGGAGGCCGAGCTCAATGGGCGCCACCGGCGGGAGGCGAGCCGACGGAGCCCGGTGGTGGGCTGCGACGCCGGCCACGGCCAACCGGGCGGCGGACCAAAGCGGCCGGGGCGAGGAGCTCGCGCCCAAGGGACTCACGGCGGCGCGGTTACCCGAGGGCGACGGCGCGAAGGGCCCGAGCCCTAGGCTCGCGACAGCACCGGCGGGCCAAGGCCTGAGCCTTGGGCTCGAGGCGGCGGCGATGTCCGAAGCCATGGCGAGAGCGGCGGCGGCATCGGGCGAGGACCCCGGGCGGAGACCGAGCGGAGCACCGAACAGGCGGCGTGGTCACCCGAGGGAGCAAAGGAGCAAGGCGGCGGCAGCACATGAGGGAGAGAAAGAGAAGGGAGAGTTGGGGAAATAGAGATTAGGGATTTGAGGGTTGTGTGTGAAAAAGAAAAGAAAAGAAGGGGGGTTTTATGAAAATAGGGAAAAATGAGATGGGAAATAAAAGAGAAATAGAATCAAAGTTTAGACATGATTAAAAAGAAATGTGTGTATGTATGGGTGCATATATTCTTGTTTCTTTAAGGCAACAAATAAAAAGAAACAAATAAAAATAGAGTTATGATCATATATATATATATATATATATTTAAGTTAATGAATTATTCTGAATTGAACAAAATGTGTTATTCCCTAAGAAAAGGCTAAATTCTAAATCTTATTCTCTTAAGATCTTAATTAGCTCCTAAATCAATGGAAATAAGCTAAGTACAAATACTAGGCTTTAAAATAAAGTAAATCAAGTATTGACATGTTAAATTTTGATTATTCCCTTAAGTGAACATAAACCCTAGAATTAATGCTTAAAGGAGCTATGTCTTAACTTCCCTAGAACATGTTAAGGGCATATTATGAGTCATGCATGCATTATCATGTCGGTTATATTCATATTTGAAAATCTTCGTATTAGTTCTTAAAAAACTTTAACCTAATGCCTAAACTAGCCAAATAAGATAAAGAGGACATATTGAGTTCTAAGTGGATTTCGAATTAGGAGTTAAATGAATTAGGTGTTATTACAAAAAAAAATTTACATAGGATTTAAATGTAATTAACACTCAAAACATTCTTTCAGAATATTCCTAGTCTTTAAGGGAATTGTTAAAAAGGTTTAAGCTTAAAGTCTTTAATGATGATTTTAATGCACTCATCATCTTATGCATGTCATGGCATGTCATTTACATCCATTCTTGGAATTTCTTGAATTAGTCCTTATCGGACTATATTGCTTTTCTTCAGAAGCCGGAGTTCAGCAGTCAGGACCGTCGAACTCCACTACCTATCCGTTACCAGGCAAGTCCAGTTTCTTGTTCATGTCCGTTGAGAATGTTTTTCGATTTCCCTCTTGTCTATAACATGCACTGAAAACCTAATTTCTAAAGATGAATCAACTGTTGTTTTGTTTTGGATCGCCGGTTTTTGGGTGATCGCATGGCGGGTGGTGAAATCCTGGTATGGGTGCAGTTTGGCACATTTGGGAAGGTGGATTTCATCACACGGGAAAGTTCATATAAGGTTAATGCAACCAATGATCGATTGTGCTTAAGGGCCGTAGTGATCGCGCATACCACATACCCTGTATGGGCGGGGCTGAGCTAAAGTACCCTTTACCCTAGGTCTATACTCCCCCGGGAAAGGAAGACCTCAATAGTTGTATGCGGGGTATCAGCTATTGGGAAGGTGGCGCTAGCCGTTGGCTATCCACAACACGTTGTATCCGGAGTATCAACGTGAGACTGGTAGTCCTTAGCCTGATTGTGCAGGACTGCGACGCGGAGTATAACCGAGCGGGCGGTGAAACGGCTCTGTGATTTGACGGTCTGGTAGTGCATGTGACGACATGAACTCCATGACTATGATCGTTTGTGGGTACAGTTGTGCACCTCTGCAGAGTGTATTGAATCGTGGCATTGTCACTCCGTGTTCCCGGTTGGAACTGCGAACCCGGCAAGAAAGGGGTTCATCGGGAATCCTAGCAGCTTGTGAGACATGAGATCATTAGTCTCTTTAATTAAAACTTGACTCTCTTACCTTCTCCACTTGCATTGCTTTTGAGAGAACGTTGCCGTTCTCAGTAGATAGTGCATCAAACACCTCTTTGCTATTCCTGGACTTGTTGAGTACCTTTTGTACTCATCCCTCTATCTAATTCCTTTGAGTAGATTGCGAGCCGACGACGGAGGAGGAGGTGATCTACGTCGAGGTCGGCGATGAAGCTCTTGAAGATCAGCCGATGACGAAAGAGGACGAAGGCGTCGACTACTACGTCGAGTACCGCGACGAGGACAACGCCGAGTAGTGTAATAGGTCGTGAGAGTAGTTAGGTGTAGATAAGACTTTTGCTGTAACCAAACAATAACGGTTTTAAATTCCCCGTACTTTTGGGAATGTGTTGTAAGACTTATGTTGTAATTCGAGTTTGTAAATTATGTTTGTATCATATGGACCGCTGCAATGCTTCTGTCGTGCCACTCTGTCACAGCTCGTCTGCTTGCCTGCACCCACCGCGCATCCCACCCGTGGGATCTGACGTGGCGCGTGCAGGTTGCCGCTGCCTTGCACATGCGCACCGTCAGCCAATTCCGTCCGTGCCTAAAAATTAGTGCATTTGTTTGCTTCCATGAGAATCGGTGCGTGCAGCGCACGGACACCCAAGTCTGCATGCAGCAGGTGGGAGGTGCGGTAGGTGGCGGGTAGCGCGCAGCACTGGGCCGGATCAGCGGGCCTGACCCGCGGCATGTGAGATGCCATACACCCCACCTGTTGGTTCTCCTCGCTCCTTAGGCCTACGGCGGTGCACAGCCGCGGGTTCCACCCACGTGCCGTGGGTCTGACCCGCTGGAGATCGGGCTTGCAGGTCAAGCGCACGGTAGGCGGCACGTGTCTGCTCCGAAGCGATCGGCGCCGAGTTTTTTGGCTTTGATTTTAATAAAAGGCTATACTTGCCATTGATCTGTGCCAGAGGGCTAAGGGCATGTTTGGTTGCCGGCCACATTTTGCCAAGCCAAAATTGTGGCAATTGCCACACTTGTGGCTTGCCACAATTTTGGCAAAAAAAGGTTGTTTAGTTGATCAGCGACCGAACGCCACGGCCTCCGGCGTTAGCTCCCCAGACCGAACGCCACGGCCTCTGGCGTTAGCCCCCCGGAGAACTCGGAGCCTCCGACCTGGTTGGGCCGGATATTGCTGGGACGCAAACGCCAGCTTATCTAGCGTTCGGTTTGTCCAGAGAAACGCCAAGGTCTATGGCGTTTGTGGCGCGCCATGGGCGCTGTGACGGGGAAAAAGCTCGCCACACTTTTGGAGAAAAGAGGCTGTGGCGGGGGCGGTCCGGCTGTGGCGAGCCAAAATTTGGGAACCAACCAAACACTAGCCAAAAGATTTGTGGCGTGCCAAAATTTGGCTTGGCAATGTCTGGCTGGCAACCAAACGCCCCTAAATATGCCTTTTTGCGTGCTTTTGGCTGCCTTGCCTGCCTGCCTGCCTGCCAAGATCAGCCCATCCTTTTCGCCCATATTAATACTACCTCATCCAGCAGCACAGAGAGATACTGCCATACTGCGAGCGATCCGTGCCCTGAGCTGCACACATGCACGCTGTGTGCTCCCCACCTGCGTGCTCCGCTGCTCTTCACTGTGCTGCCGCTCTTGCTCCGTCGTATGTGCCGCTTCCCTGTCTCCTCTTCGTGCTCTGCGCTTTGCAGCACGCACCATGAGTTCTTCGGTTCGACTTCGTCTTGCGAAAAATGTTAGAATTAATGGGCCTAAAGCCCAGGTTCCAATTAATTCCTGGAAAATCTCAAAGGCCCATTTGGTTGGATGGCATGAGTGGAAGTTTAGTCCCATATTGCTAGTGGAGGTGGGGGGAGACCAACTTATAAGGAGTTGTGTTGCCCACCTCCTTGAGGCTTGAGAAGAGGACTAGTTCACGCGCACTCCTCCTCCGCCGCCCGCCTCGCCACGCCACGTCGCGCGCGCGTCGTGTTTCGTGATCGAGCCGAGCCGAGCTAAATCTGTGCGTGAATTTTTTGCCACTCGGGACAGAGTTTTTGCATGAGTTGTTAACGGACGCGTTACCCGTGCTTATCGGATCGTGGGACTGTTACCGACTCGAACGTGGAGTCGTGTGTCCCACGTCCTAACCCCGAGCGGCTATATGAGGAGGAGCTGTAACCCTAGCCGTCACGCTCAGATTGCATCTGCTTCCTCGTGCACACTTTTCACAGCCGCCGTCTCCGTTCCTTTTGCTGCCGCTGTTTACAAGTCTCTCCCATCCCGGCGACCGCGTACACGGCCGCACGGGAGAGCAGGCCTCCGGAACCCCGCCTCTCGAGAACCTGTACCGGGTGAGGGGCGATAAGGTTTTTGGGGAGCGTCTCGGCTAGACTGCTCACGATCTGCTTCCTCGTCTACGTCGGCGACCGCACGGCTACCTCGACCGGTTTGCTTCCTCGACGACCGCACGGCTGCTTCGACTACTTCCTCGTCGTCGGACGACTACTTCGACTACGAGGGCTTCATCACCATGGCTTCTGACGCCAACACTGCATCGTACGCCGCGGCTATCCCGACGTACGTTTTCTTGAGTTTATGCTTTGCTTTTGATGCAAATGAGATAGGGGTTTTAGCCTCCTGTTTACCTCTGAGTAGCGTATCTAGTGCGCCTGAGTTGGCTCATTCTGTTTATGGCTATGTCATGATATGTTTCTGCATTAGGTTAATTCGAAAATTGCCAATTATTTCAACAATCTAAAAACCTTATCTGTTTAGGCAATTTTCGACTGCTGGTTTCGCTGCGTCACTGAAACCAAACCCGTTTACGGGTGTGCATTTTAAGAGATGGCAAACTAAAACCATCTTGTGGCTCACTGCTATGAACGTCTACTGGGTGGCCAGTGGCAAACCTGAAGGCCTTACTCCTGAACAGGAAAAGGCATTCAAAGATGCCACTGTCCTCTTTGTGGGTGGCGTTATAAGCGTGATCGGAGACAAGTTGGTAGACGCGTATTTACATATACGTGATGCCAAAGAACTGTGGGATGCGCTCGAAGCTAAGTTCGGCGCAACAGATGCTGGCAGTGAATTGTATGCCATGGAGCAATTTCATGACTACAAGATGGTTGAGAACCGTTCTGTAGTCGAGCAGGCTCATGAGATACAGTGCATTGCAAAGGAGCTCGAACTTCTCAAGTGTGTGTTACCCGACAGGTTTGTCGCGGGGTGTATTATCGCTAAGCTTCCTCAGTCTTGGAGGAACTTTGCCACTTCACTGAAACACCAGAGGCAAGAGATTTCTGTTGAGAATCTCGTGGGGTCTCTGGATGTGGAAGAGAAGGCGAGGGCAAAAGACACACACACTAAGGGAACCGAGGGATAGTCCAGCGCCAACATGGTGCAAAAGAATGCCCACAAGTTCAAGGGAAAGTTCAAAGCCTCTCAGACTGCCAACTTCAAGAAGAAGAAGCTGGACAAGGACAACAAGCCTTGCTACGTGTGCGGTGAGGTTGGTCACTGGGCAAGTCAGTGCAAACACCGCAAAGGCAAGAAAGGCCCTCAAGGACAGAACTCCAAGTCTGTCAATGTGACTGTCAGCAACAATGAAGCTGGAGCAACCGGGTATGGTAATTTACCTACTGTACTCTCTGTGAGTCAGTCCACTGATTGGTGGATTGATACCGGTGCTAATATTCATGTATGTGCTGACATATCCTTGTTCTCTTCTTACCAGGCCGCTCGGGATTCCACCGTCCTAATGGGGAATGGGTCACATGCTTCTGTTCGTGGTGTTGGCACGGTAGATCTGAAGTTTACTTCAGGGAAGATCGTGCGGCTGAAGAACGTGCAGCATGTCCCTTCGATGAATAAGAATCTCGTTAGTGGTTCCCTTCTCTGTAAAGAAGGGTTTAAGTTGGTGTTTGAGTCCAATAAAGTTGTCCTGTCTAAGTATGGACTTTTTGTTGGTAAAGGTTATGAGTGTGGAGGTCTGTTCCGCCTTTCTCTATCAGATTTCTGTAATAAGGTCGTGAACCATGTTTGCTCTAGTGTTAATGAAACTGATGTTTGGCATTCACGACTTTGTCACATTAATTTCGGTTGTATGACGCGGCTTGCTAGCTTGAATTTAATTCCGAAATTCACCTCAGTCAAAGGCTCTAAGTGTCAAGCTTGTGTGCAAGCTAAGCAGCCTCGTAAGCCTCATAAGGTCGCGGAGGAAAGAAACTTGGCACCTTTGGAGCTCATACATTCAGACCTTTGTGAGATGAATGGTGTGTTGACTAAAGGTGAAAAGAAATATTTCATGACGTTGATTGATGATTCCACTAGATTTTGTTATATATATCTCTTGAAAACGAAAGATGAGGCTCTACACTACTTTAAAATCTATAAGGCAGAAGTTGAGACTCAACTTGAAAGAAAAATCAAAAGGCTTCGGTCAGATCGTGGTGGAGAGTACTTTTCGAATGAGTTCAACCTATTCTGTGAGGAACATGGTATAATCCATGAGAGGACGCCTCCCCATTCACCTCAGTCAAATGGGGTTGCTGAGAGGAAAAACCGCACTCTAACTGATTTGGTTAATGCCATGTTAGGCACTGCGGGTTTATCCAAGGCATGGTGGGGGGAGGCGATTTTGACTTCCTGTCATGTCCTAAATAGAGTTCCTACAAAGAATAAGGAGATTACTCCTTTTGAACAATGGGAAAAGAAAAGATTAACACTCTCTTACCTACGCACTTGGGGTTGCTTGGCCAAAGTAAATGTGCCAATAACCAAGAAACGTAAGCTTGGACCTAAAACCGTTGATTGTGTCTTTCTGGGCTATGTTCATCATGGCATCGGTTATAGATTTCTAGTAGTGAAATCTGAAGTACCTGACATGAGAGTCGGTACCATCATGGAGTCTAGAGATGCCACATTCTTTGAGGATATTTTTCCTATGAGAGATATGTCTAGCACTTCTAGTCAGGAATCTGAGTTAACTCCGGCACCTTCCATTCCAATGGAATATCTTGAACATACACATGATGAAAACTATGAGAAGATAGACAATGAAGCTCCTACAAGGAGCAAGAGACAAAGGACTTCAAAGTCTTTTGGTGATGATTTCATTGTATATCTTGTGGATGACACTCCCAATACGATTTCAGAAGCTTATGCATCTCCTGATGCAGACTACTGGAAGGAAGCAGTCCGCAGCGAGATGGATTCCATCATGGCTAATGGGACATGGGAGATCACTGATCGTCCTTATGGTTGTAAACCTGTAGGATGTAAGTGGGTGTTCAAGAAAAAGCTTAGGCCTGATGGTACAATTGAAAAGTACAAGGCACGGCTTGTGGCCAAGGGTTATACCCAAAAGGAAGGCGAAGATTTCTTTGATACTTACTCACCTGTGGCCAGACTGACCACCATTAGAGTACTACTTTCGCTGGCTGCCTCACATGGTCTTCTCGTTCATCAAATGGACGTTAAGACGGCTTTCCTAAATGGAGAGTTGGACGAGGAAATTTATATGGAACAGCCAGATGGATTCGTAGTAGATGGTCAAAATGGAAAAGTGTGTAAGCTATTGAAATCTTTGTATGGCCTGAAACAAGCACCCAAGCAATGGCATGAGAAGTTCGACATGACTTTAACGTCCGCTGGGTTCGTTGTTAATGAAGCTGACAAATGTGTGTACTATCGCTATGGTGGGGGCGAAGGAGTTATTCTGTGCTTGTATGTCGACGACATACTGATTTTCGGAACCAACCTCAAGGTGATTGAGGAGGTTAAGACCTTCTTATCTCAGAGTTTTGAGATGAAAGATCTTGGGGTAGCTGATGTTATTTTGAACATCAAGCTGTTGAGAGATGATGATGGTGGAATTACACTGCTGCAATCCCACTATGTGGAAAAGGTTTTGAGTCGCTTTGGCTATTCAGATTGCAAACCTTCTCCAACACCTTATGATCCTAGTTTGATTCTTCGAAAGAACAAAAGAATAACTAGAGATCAGCTGAGATACTCTCAAATTATTGGTTCGCTTATGTACTTAGCTAGCGCAACCAGGCCTGACATCTCGTTTGCTGTGAGCAAACTAAGCCGTTTTGTTTCCAATCCGGGAGATGATCACTGGCGTGCTCTTGAGAGAGTAATGCGCTATCTAAAAGGCACTGCGAGCTATGGTCTTCACTATACCGGGTATCCAAGGGTACTGGAGGGATATAGTGATTCAAATTGGATTTCTGATGCTGATGAGATCAAGGCCACGAGTGGATATGTGTTCACTCATGGAGGTGGCGCTGTTTCATGGAAGTCTTGCAAGCAGACCATCTTAACGAGGTCAACAATGGAAGCAGAACTCACAGCACTGGATACGGCCACTGTCGAAGCAGAATGGCTTCGTGAGCTCCTAATGGACTTGCCGGTGGTTGAAAAACCAATACCGGCGATTCTTATGAACTGTGATAATCAAACTGTGATTGTTAAAGTGAGCAGTTCGAAGGATAACGCGAAGTCTTCCAGACATGTAAAGAGAAGATTGAAATCTGTCAGGAAATTGAGAAACTCCGGGGTGATAGCTTTGGATTATGTCCAAACAGCTAAGAATCTGGCAGATCCTTTTACAAAAGGGCTATCAAGAAATGTGATAGACACTGCATCTAGGGAGATGGGTATGAGACCCACGTGAGTTACCATGGTGGTAACCCAACCTATGTGATCGGAGATCCCGTGAATTAGGACTGGGAAAACAAACTATTGGTTAACTGGAGGAGAGTGACTACTAACCTACTCCGTTGATGATGCAACACTCTCGCAATCTGTATGGCAGGTTGATTTTTATCTTAATGTGTTCTGTGGCTTTTACAAGCAAAAGACGCTGTCCTACAGAGCAGTCTTAAAAAGAACGCACCTATGTGAGCCCGACTGCTGGTCACAGTCTATGAGATGAGGGTGATCTCTAGCAAGCTCATGAATAGGCCAGGAGTGAGACTTATATGCTCCATCCGCGGGATAGCCTACGACAGCCTAGTACTGGTAGGACATTAGGTGAAACTTGTTCACGCAAAACTGACAATTCAAGGCATAGTCCATTGTTCAGTTGTGAGCAAGCGTATCTTCATGTTCTAGGTGGATGTTCAACCTTAATCGGTCTCCACTGAAAACACTGGTATATCAAAGCAGTGTATTGGAACAAAAGGCAATCAAATGTGCCTCCGAGATCTGGTGGGGGATTGTTAGAATTAATGGACCTAAAGCCCAGGTTCCAATTAATTCCTGGAAAATCTCAAAGGCCCATTTGGTTGGATGGCATGAGTGGAAGTTTAGTCCCATATTGCTAGTGGAGGTGGGGGGGAGACCAACTTATAAGGAGTTGTGTTGCCCACCTCCTTGAGGCTTGAGAAGAGGACTAGTTCACGCGCACTCCTCCTCCGCCGCCCGCCTCGCCATGTCGCGCGCGCGTCGTGTTTCGTGATCGAGCCGAGCCGAGCTAAATCTGTGCGTGAATTTTTTGCCACTCGGGACAGAGTTTTTGCATGAGTTGTTAACGGACGCGTTACCCGTGCTTATCGGATCGTGGGACTGTTACCGACTCGAACGTGGAGTCGTGTGTCCCACGTCCTAACCCCGAGCGGCTATATGAGGAGGAGCTGTAACCCTAGCCGTCACGCTCAGATTGCATCTGCTTCCTCGTGCACACTTTTCACAGCCGCCGTCTCCGTTCCTTTTGCTGCCGCTGTTTACAGGTCTCTCCCATCCCGGCGACCGCGTACACGGTCGCACGGGAGAGCAGGCCTCCGGAACCCCGCCTCTCGAGAACCTGTACCGGGTGAGGGGCGATAAGGTTTTTGGGGAGCGTCTCGGCGCGACTGCTCACGATCTGCTTCCTCGTCTACGTCGGCGACCGCACGGCTACCTCGACCGGTTTGCTTCCTCGACGACCGCACGGCTGCTTCGACTACTTCCTCGTCGTCGGACGACTACTTCGACTACGAGGGCTTCATCACCATGGCTTCTGACGCCAACACTGCATCGTACGCCGCGGCTATCCCGACGTACGTTTTCTTGAGTTTATGCTTTGCTTTTGATGCAAATGAGATAGGGGTTTTAGCCTCCTGTTTACCTCTGAGTAGCGTATCTAGTGCGCCTGAGTTGGCTCATTCTGTTTATGGCTATGTCATGATATGTTTCTGCATTAGGTTAATTCGAAAATTGCCAATTATTTCAACAAAAAAAGAGTTATTCTTGCTTTTGGAGTGTAAGAATTGGGGGCCTTCTTTGGATATACTGGCTCGATTTCTTGCGTGGGTTGCATCTTCGTGGGCTAGTTCTTGCACAGTTTTGGTCACAAGGTTTTCTAAGTCTACACGCTTTCTTGATTGGGAACAGAGCGGAGGCTCGCGGCGAATTGTTAGCGTTTCTCGGCCGGCGGCATGGAGTGGGCAGCAGCAGCAGCTTCCAAGGCGCCGTCTTGGGGCGCAGCGGCGGAGGCAGCGGCCGACCCCGGCCCGACCATGCTGTCCTTCGCCTGGCCGTCGTCGTCCTCCTCCTCCTCCGTCGTGGCGGCGGCGCAGCTCCAAGATTTCTCCCTCGGCCTCTTCCAGCGCGCCCGGCCGGCTTCCGCAAAAGCGAGGAGGGGGCGCGCACTTGGCAGCGGCGCAGGCGCGGAGGCGTGCTCGGTGGACGGGTGCCGGTCGGACCTCAGCCGTTGCCGAGAGTACCACCGGCGGCACAAGGTCTGCGAGGCGCACTCCAAGACGCCGGTCGTCGTCGTCGCCAGCCAGGAGCAGCGGTTTTGCCAGCAATGCAGCAGGTCAGGAACCATCCAACCCTTAAACGAAGCGATCTAGCTACTCACGAAATATGAGGTCATTTGTTAATAATTGTGTGTGCTTGGTCCCCGTTTTGGTTGCTAATTGGGGAATTTGGTGCTTACTTTAGGGCATCGTGAGGATCTGAGGGGAAAAATTTAGGTCTGTTTTGGTCCCCAGCTAGCTCACTTGCTGACTAAACAATTGGGTTGGTGATTTCGTGGCATTTGGGATCTGATGGCGTGGATTATTTAATCTCATATGTGATATGCCGACGATTAAAGAATTGGGTAGGTAAATTTGGTTGCTTTTATGGTCTGATCACACAGATTATTTAATCTTGTGGATGCTTTTTAAAGAAAGTTGTTGGTGCAGACAGCTAACTTTTATTGAGTGGCGTTTAGTTTTCCTATGGGATATTCAGCATTGTGCAGAATCTCTCCTCTGATTGAGTTTGAAGTTTCTGCAGCTTCATGCTCAGAATAGAACACCATGACAAGCTTCTGCAAACTGTTGTGTATTGTGTTCCTAAGAGACTAAATGTGAAGCTAAACTGCTCACAAGATCTTATTGGAAACATTTAAGGTGTATTGTGTAGTATCGCTGCTGGTGCTCAAACTTAGAATAAAGTTGATTTCATGGGGTATCGTTCGAAGCTGGGGGATCTGAAACTGAAAGTTATGGGTGTTAGTATGGTCTGGTTTATACTTTCCTCATGTTTAATTCATAGTTTCGTGTCCCTGTTTCCCTGCTCTATTACTGCATATTAAACTATTGTGGAATTGCCTGACAGGAGGAGCCAATAGAGAAGAAGAACCGAACATATTTTGGTTGAATTATTTGGTTTCTTAAAAAGTTGGAGTTATGTTTTTTAAATTGACTAACAGGAGGAAATCTTACTGAAGGTATTATAAAATTTGAGTAAATGTACAGAAAGAATCCTACAGACTTAGTGGAGCAAACTATACCCATTTCACTGCATCATGATTTAGAGGTTCAATGAAGGATCCAGGATAACATGCACTACCTGATTTCTACCTTGGTCTCAGGGATAAGTCTCTAAAATATTGGTGAAGTAGACTCCCTCAGTAATAAGTAGGTGATTCTTATCCTCCGAGGACTGTATTATTTCTCATTCTTTAAACTAAGCAACGACATAGAATGATAAGTTCAATTATGATCCAGAAGAGATCTTGCAATTTAAACTTTTGGTTCCAGAACAATAGCAATGCTCCTTTAACATTGCAAGATATAGAAAAAAATAAGTGCAGTAAGGTTTTATTGGTGTTGTGACCACACATAGCTATGTACATTCTCTCCCCAACAATATACCCAAAACAAGAGCACTGTCATTTGGTTGATGGAAACTGAAGGTTAGGAATTGTAAATGGAAGATGAGAATGAGAAAAGAATCTGTAGTGTTCGTTCACTGGAAATGGTAAGTGAGGTTGCATTAGAAATGAAAGCTGAACTAGTTATAAAAAGTTACGTGTTGCCTCATTTAACATTTTTCGATTCTCTTATCATGTTAAGAAACGGTCATTTATTAGTTATATGCTTGTCAATTCAATGACAATGATAAGCTCTATCAAAAAAATGAGTCTACTGCTCTTCGATATCTACTTTAGTCATGCTTTATTGGGGTTATCTGACGCCAAGGAGGAAGGAATAGAGATTAGGATCCTAGCCTTGTTCTGTTTGAAGCTAGTATTTTTAAGGTACTTGTTTTGAGAAATGGGTTGGTAGTATGATCATCCAATCTGAATTCTGAACTTAACCTTCTTGCTTGGCCTACAGAATGGAGTAAGTTAGTCCATTATCACAATGCCAATTAAAGATGAGGAATGGGAGTCCTGCGATAAAAAAGAAGATCATTGGATGGCCTGATAATGGATCAATCTATCCTAGAATGAGGTTGTTCCTCAATCATATAGGCCTTTTATTGCTATTCCCAGACCAATTGCCATCTCTTGAACCCAACAATGAAGTTATGATGTGTTCTCATGGTGGAGATGTGCTAGTTCCAAGTGCTTGGCTTGGGTTCAAAGCCTGTTACAAACAGGGGTAACAAACTTTCTTTCAGAAAAACAAAGTTGAATTCCGATCTCCATTTTCACCTCGCAATTTCTGTACAATCATTCCCAGTCCCATCTTTACCAAATTGGCCCTTTAAGGAACACGTAGGAGACGTTATTCTTGAGCATACAATTGGTCATTATGTTTTGGGTTTTTGTTTACCACTTAGCAGAAAATTAGTGTTTCAAATTCGCATTAGCAGAAAATTATTGTCTCAGTTTCTCAATCAGATGAATTTCTGGATCCTATTAACGATCATTTATGTTATGGGTTTTTGTTTACCTTTTACATGTCTGATCTAATTAGGTGATGTGTAACCATCTTGCTATCTCTTGTCTGCCACCCGAAGTTATCCTAAGAACCTACATCTATGGTGGATGGCACTGACCGAATCACCGTAGTTGAGGTATCTTGTAGTTTTGGGCTTCTGGAAGTAATCTACAATGTTCCTTCCTTTTGCCCACTGACTCACTCCTCATAATATTCTCCTCTCAAATTTGAAGGGCCATCATATCCTGCCCTATTAGTCTATGAATAGAGAAACCATGCCGATGAACCAATGCTTCCTTCAGTGCAGCCAATGTGGATGTGGTCATGATATGTTGTTGGGAAGCAAGAAATCCTTGCATATTTTACCTTACTTTTTAAAATTCCTAGACAACATAAATTAGGTAAGATGGATGTAGCACAACAATAGGACAACAGATAGATGTTTTTTTTTCTTTTGTAAATGCTCGTGACCTCGTTTATCAACGCATTGCATTTTGTCCAGATGCACCGAGGAGCATGCCATAGTAAGCACATGCTTTCGTGTTTCAACAAGCTTAGCAGAGAGCTCATCAAGATTACTTAGGCCTTTGAATCTATAATCTTTTCTCATATCATCAATAAAGTTATCAAGTTGTATTCAAGTCTTACCAAATCCGTGCTTGAAATGTCCATGGGATAAAATTCAGCAAGTTTAAGTACCTTGTGTGCATCATAAGAAGCAATGAGTTGAAGGATTCACGGCAAGTTTAAGTACCTTGTGTGCATCATAAGAAGCAAATAAGTACCTTTGAATCCCTTGTGTGCATCATAAGAAGCATGTGCTTTTTGATGTGATGTACTTCTCAAATTGTATTGATCTTACCGGTGTCAACGGTGAGTGTTGAAAGAGTATTTTCTGTAACAAGTCTAGTGAAGAATAAGTTGAGAAATAGTATGGGTGATAAACTCTTGAACCATTATTTAGTGACGTTTACTAGTGAGGATGATATAATCGAGACTCTCATGGCCATGAGAAAGCGTAAAGTAGACTAGTGTTGTAATATTCTATTCATGTTATCTTTTTTCATGTAAGACCATTTCAAATTTGAACTATTTCTGTTGTACTTTTGGTAAATTTTGAACTTATTTGTTGAACTTATGATGTTGTGAGACCTTATTAAGTTCTTTGCATTGTACTTTTAGCAAATTTCATACTTGCATGTTGCATTTGTGATATTTATGAAAAAAATTTGTAAGTAGACACACCTATTTTAAAAATCCTAGGTCCACCACTGGGTCTCACGCCCACAGGACTGTATCCAGTACATTTTGCCCTTCATGCCCATGCATCCTTGCTTGAAACATGGTACGAATGGTCTTGAAAAATTGCGAAAAGGTCTAGTTAGATGGTTTGGCATAATCATAATACAAAATCTCAGCTGAAATCATGACTTACATCAGGAGAAACAAAAAAGACAAATTGTAGTGAATAGTAGCTTTATCTTTTTCTTTCTTCCTTTCTCTGATTTCTTTTCAGCAATGCGCCTTTATTTTTTTCTCCATATTTATATGAAATTTAGGTTTGAAGTTTGGAAAAATTGGCTATGTAACATTAAAAGATCACCTCTTTAGCAAAATACCATCAAAAGAATCTTATTCAGCTATATAGCATCGAAGGAACGCAATGTTTCTGGAAATGCCACTGTTTCAATCCGTTTGACACCTCCTTGTTTTCCACTTCATTGCTCGGCCCTATGTGAAAATAAGCACAGCACCAGTCCACCGTGCTGCCAGACCTCACCAGCACTGCCACTCATCCTCCACATTGCCACCAAGCACCGCCCTTCCCTCAACATCTTCTCACCGGTGACCTCCTTGCCTCTGCGATTTGGACGTCGGTCCCCTTATCTCCAAACCACCCTAGCCCCTACCTGTGAGAAGCCACTCTGCTCAATCGCTGGGCCACCTCCTCCACTGACCGAGCATCCGCAAATCTGAATCCGCCGCTAGAGCACACCTCCTCCTCCTACTGGATTGGCATGGTGTGGAGAGAGCATCCACCCGGTCTGATTTGTTTGTGCTGGTAAACTCCAAAATTCCTTGGGTTGATTTCACTTTGTTCATCGTTGTCTTTTCTGTCATGGCCTAAGCTCCGGAGAGCACAGCCGTGGAGGTTGGGTTGTGCTGTGGGCGCGCTACCAGCGGGGGTAGGGTTTGGCGGAGGCTAACCTCCCTTTTCTTTGGTTTATTGATTGATGATCAAAAGAGTACACACTATTCCATTTATATAGGACGACCTTGTCATGATCCACAAGTTGGATCTAGACTTACCTAACTTGATATAATTACTTACTATCTTAACAAACTCTATCTTTGGAAATAAACTAAACTTGAGAATGAAGTAATCTAAAGGAAGTTTATCTCTAAGCCTAGGCTAACCTGCCGGCTCCTCCGGAGGCCTGTGGTGACAACTGTAATGTGGGCCTACATGACATTTCTGTGACTGAGCAATCAAATGTTCAAATCCAAATCTTCCTAGTCCTGTGCTGGGATACTTCATCTAATTGGTGCGAATGCTCACTGCAGTTGCTGGTCTTGGACTTTTGTTCATGAGAGGGATGGCCGGAGAGATTAAAACAGGGGCAAAATGGAAGTAACCACAGTAATGTGAAAGCTAATGGAAGTGGTATTTTGAGGAACGATGTGTTCTTTTGATGCTATACGGCTTAACAATATTCTTTTGATGGTATTTTGCTAAGAGGTGATGTTTTAATGGTACAAAGCCAAATTTTCCTTGAAGTTTTATGGCATATGATGGATTAGTTCTGTATCAACTAACTAAATGCCTCGTGCGTTGCTACGGACTTCATCAATATAGTCGTGTTTAAAACATGTAAAAAATTCTCTTTAGACTAATAATTATCCCTTTCAACCCTTACATTTCTACAATATATTAAATTTAATCCAACTTTTGCTGTTCAAAAAGAATGAAATGTTTGTTTAGTTGGTTGAGATGTGCACAAGAGCTTGTTTGGTTTGTTGAGTAAATAAGGGAATAAATATCATAAAGTGGAAAATACCTTATCTAAGCGCCCTAAAAAGAAAGAAAGTTTGTTCGGTTTGTTGAGAATTGCACAAGAGGTTGTTTGATTTGTTGAGAATATAAAGGAAATAAACAAATTCCATGAGAAAAAGATGGGATAAGGAGACCCTATGCACTCTAAAAGTAAAGAAAGTTTGTTTGGTTTGTCGAGAATTGCACAATAGGTTGTTTGGTTTGTTGAGAAAATAAAGGAAATAAACAAACTCCATGAGAAAGATGGGATAAGGAGGCCCACGAGCGGCGGGATGGGATAAGGAGGCCCACGAGCGGCGCGCATCCTTTGTATGAGAGAATGAGGTGGATGACGTACTACTGCTACCACCACTATTACCATCACCAACTCCCGTTTATCATATAGTCAAGATTCTAGCGCGTTTTCCCTTTTTGATTACCACCTGCACCACATTGGGTGGATGAACCAGATACTTCCACACTTGGGCAGTGGGAGGTTGGTCAATAGGTGGCGTCGGCCCTCAGCCCACCTTGGTTTCGAGTCTTCGGACTTGGCTGGTGACTACTCCTTAAGTGCAAGCAAGAGGTCCTGGCATAACTAAAGAAAATGGAGGAAAACTTTGTATGATGCTCTAGCCAACTTAAGGTTCTTCCTGACTTCTGATTGAGATTGACAATCACTGGCGAATTTCCTCCTCATTAGGATTTAGGGGCAGATGCAGCTTTCATTCTGCTGGTTGAATACCTAACAATTCTATCTTCACTTCCTTCGGTTCAAACTCCTGGTACCTTTTTATAAATTATAACCCAAGAATTATACATGAGAAGTATCTCCAAGTCACTGAGATCAAATTGAACTTAGGGATGTTCACCTGAGAGTTCATAGCTTTCTGCACTTATTTCACATGACTTCTCATGATAGGTCCTTGCTTCCTGCCAGAACATATGCAAGACAGTTGCTTTCTCTGTGAGAAAATTTTGTTATTAGTTGTTCATGTGGTAATTTTAGGGACAAAACATGAAATGTTGGCTTCAGATAGCAATTGCAACGGTGATCTTTCTCTTAGTGGCTGCCACATACAGTTTTCCTAAGATCATAATTTTGTTTAGAAAATTTACATTATTAGATACTCTATCCCATCAAAGAGATCCAACTATGCTGAGCATGTTGGCTCATCCATTCTCATCGTTTAGACTTCTTCAGATTCTTTTATTGGACATCCATGTTAGAGATATAGTAGGATACATGT